>OY288254.1:10065944-10510944 GCA_958450325.1 Agrostemma githago | reverse complement strand
TATATTATTAAATTTTACGTTTATAGAATGGAAACTGCGTATTATTTAAGTTCTGATCATTATACGAATTTTTTGCACTAACATATATCTAGTGTTATTTTAATGCACATCATATGTTACTTTAATACACATCATGTTACTTTAATGCCTTACCTCTGTGTATAAGCATCTTCTGTTAATTGAATTCCGTATTACTTTAATGCACTTCATCTGTTACTTTAGATCTTGTCATATGTTACTTTAATGCATTGGAGTAACAAAGGATTTAGAATACCGTCATATTTCAAGTTCTGATTGTTTGTTTGTCGCCACGTTTATTGACATTGTTCTTGTTTTTGTAGTAGACGCAAAAACATAGGAATGGTGTGGGGATGTGGGTGAGAGTTTTACTCCATACATAGGGTAGATCTTGAAGGACGTGGATGAGGTAGTAAACTTCCATGTACACCAATTAATCAACAATAGAACCTACATCAAAATAACTGTTATATATACAATAAAAAAAACTCATTATATACGTTATTAAATAACTCAATATATATTTATATGCTTAAGAACTCAATATATACAGTAAAATAATTATTATATAGACTGAAATAATTGTCTATACAATTATTTGATATAGTATAATTGTTATATACGCTAAACACAGTTACTATGTATACTGAAATTGTATTTAGGGAAAATTGATAACTTATACCTCCAATAACTTCGTTTTTCAAACTTTATACCTTGGATAATTTTTTTCCAAATTTTATACCTACTTATCTAATTTATTTCATAATGCATATCTTCATTCAAATTTCGTCACAAAACTAACGGGCTATTACTAATTGACCATTTTGCCCTTATTTTAGTAACATTGGACGACTACTATAACATAAGTAGGAGTGAGCAAAACCGAGTACCTACACCGGTTCGGTTGCCCAGTTTTTAAAAACCGTTTTTTTTTTCTGAACCGAAACCAGCCCGGCTTGAATCGGGTTCCCGTTTTTTTGTCCAAATTTTAAACCGAAATCGATCCGGTTTTTATGACCCGGTTTTTTCAAAATATGGTTATCTTTGTTATAAATCGGTTTTAACCGATTTCCGAACCAGTTTTTGACCCGATTTCACTAATTTGCATATCAATTTTTACGTTGAATAAGGATAACGTAAAAGGATAAACAAACTTTGCGACTTAAAACTAAAGTATGACGGAATCCGTTAGTTTTTTGACGGAATTTGGATTAAGGTATGCATTATGAAATAAATTGAATAAGTAGGTATAAGTTTTGAAAAAAATTATCTGAGGTATAAAATTTGAAAAATGAAGTTATTGAAGGTATAAGTTATCGATTTTCCCTTGTTTTTATATATCAATCTGATTTTAATATAACAAAAATAATTAATGTATACACAAAAAAATGTGTTTTTTTTTTGGGAAAAAAAATAATTTTTTTCGGAAACAAAAATTGATATTTTTTAAGAGAAAAAAAAATCGAAATTTTTGAAATTTTTTTTTTCCGTAAAAAAAATTTGGGACAAATTTTTTTATATGTATGATTTATTTTTAATCTTAACCATTAATTTGATTTTAATTTAATGATTAAAATTTGGTCTCAACGGGTGTGTGTGTTTATATATATATATAATCAGTTACATTTCACCAAATAAAAATAACTTAAATTCTTATTATTTCGAATAACTCAAGTTTTCTTCTTTTTTGGTTCAAACTTCGAATAAATCACCTTAATATAGATCAATATTTAGGTTATACTCAAACCTTTAAAATACATGACTACAATTAACATTATTTTATCTTCCATATGTATGAAACTTGGTTAGTATTTCATTGCAAATTACATATTCCATCATTCCGTATTAGGGTTTTCAGTTGTTATTGTGTGATGCGATATTACGTCGTAAAATGGTTTTTTATACGAAAGGTTTTAATAATTTACCAATAAAAAATGAATTTTTTTTTATAAAACAAGATCATCTCAATTTAAAAAATGTTATTTTAAAAGGGAGTAATTTTTAAGTTATTTAAAAATAATAATAATAATCATTTGGGAAAAAATAAGTTGGGTGGGTCAATTCTTGGGTCGGTCATACAGGTTGGGTGAGAATAATAATCGAGTTAATTTTAGTCATATATGAGTACTTCGTATATGATTTATTCAATCAGTTAATCATAAAAATATTTTTATTAATTTTAACTATAGAGATAAATTATACTCCTTCATATTTTAAATGATTGCCCCCATATATATTACCCAAATGTGACAATCATTTAAAATCAAATCGAGCATATGATCCGTCATTACTCGATATGTAGTCGTATTTTACTGTATACAATTTAATATCAAATTTAATTTCATATTTTCTCTAACAATTACCTTTCTTAATATGGTTGTGTAATGATTTGTATTTCATTACAGTATACTCCTTTAATTAAAGAAAACTAGTCACCATACCCGTGCACCGCACGGGAATATATTGTTTTATGACCTTTGTAAATCGCAATTCTGTCTATTTGCTTCATTGTCCAATATTTATTTTATTATTAATTTATGCATTTTTTGTTTTGATTTCATGTCTTTGTTATTTTAGTTACTTCCACAGACATTCCTAAATTCTGAATAAGACGGAGGTTAGAAAGATTGAACGATTCAAGTTACAGAAATATATACGACATGTATGTTAAATGAATGGTGGGAAAAAAAAGGGGAGTAAAAGTGTCGAAACATACATCAAACATGTCACCACAAGTGTAGCAAAATGAATTAGACTGAAAGTGTGTTTGTAAAAACTTAAGCAAGTGATTATTGGCGAAAATGAGATATATCGCTATAAGATGTAATGCATAACTAATAATTCATTTTTTAACTTTTATTGGAGAACGTAATCCTCTTGAATTATGACTTTGATCTTTCTTAGTTTTTCCTCGCGTCTTTAGTTGAGATTTTCAAATCTGATATTGGCCTCTTTTCTTCTATGGTTTCTATTGTTACGGATGCTTCTTTTACTACCACTTCAGACTTATAACACATTGGGTGTGTTAGTTTTGTTCTTAAAATATAAGCAATGTATTATGAAGTGCTCGTAGTTGATGTACATAATAATTGTTCGCTTACCTCTTGTCTAACCTTCTCTTCTCCTTTTTAATTGGTGTGTTTACCGCAAAACTCTAATTCTATTTGGGTGGTACACTGAGATTCATATTGAGGTTGGTTGTAGGTCTAATCAGGTCGCTTTGATTGTACACTTGGGTGACATATTGAGGTTCATGCTCTATAATAACTTTTGTATCCATTGTTGTAGGTGATAATACAATTATGAACTATGGAAGGGGAAGATGAATGGAAGAGGATGATGAAGCAAGGTGGAGTTGATAAGTTTTTCCTCTTTTCTCTCTTCTTTCTTAATTGATTGAGTTTTTTTTAATTAAAAATTTTGTTAATTGATTGTCTTTGTTTTTTAACAGACTCCCTCGTTTCTTAATTTTATTTGTCGGTTGGTTTAGTTGCTTGGCCTAAATAGAGCAGAACACATACATGACTTTACTACTCCCTCCTTTCACTATCTTTTGCCTCGTTTCATTAAAATACTCTTACAAATAATTATGAAATGGGGCAAAAGATTATGAACAGAGAGAGTATAAGATAGTATTAGGGCAATAGCAATGATAACATATAAGGAATTTCATGTCATTGAGTTAGAGAATAAAGTTCCTTATACGAAATCGGTTTCTAAAGTAAGGAATCAATTTCATACATGTAAATTGAGAGAAAAAAGGGGATCCATAATAAATATATGAAACTTTTACCATTGATCGGTGAAATAGAAAGTTTCAAACATGGTTAGATGTACCTTCATGACAATGAAAATATGGTGTATGGAACTATAACTATTGTTGCTATTGCCATTAGATATATGATGGATGATGATGGTTTGTTTGAATTTTAATAAATTAATAAATAGATAAGATAGTGCTTTAAACCCCCCCCCCCCCCCCCCCCCTTCCTCTCTCTCTCTCGCTACATTTTTCTTTTCTCCTATTTTATATTTTTTTGCTTTCTCAACTTTTGCACGTGATTTTTTTTTTACGTGAAATTATACAAATAGTGAGATATCGTATTTTATTGTTCGATCTTATGCTAGTTTCTCCTTTGTTTTCTCTCGTCTACATTGTTGAGTTTGTTGCTCTTGCCCTTTTTTTTGGTAAAATGTGAGGTATTATTATATCATAGACAAAAGGTGACATATACATGAGATAACAATTTTAGCGCTTTAATACATAGTACCACTATATAGCAAGCTGGAAACATAGTCCAACACACATAACAATCTATTATTGCTCTTACCCTTTGTTGTGCTTGTTTCTAATTTTAATTTTCACATTTGTTGTTGTCTATGTTAGTGTTCTTCTATTATTTTCCATTATTAGTTGTGTATTAGATTATGATTGATGTAGAGATGCCTCTAAATCTATGATCGACGTGTTGATATGATACTACATCAACTCATCGATCAACTTATTATTACAATAACAATACTATGTCAATTATGTGAGAATGGGGTTGTATCGATTGACTCCTACTAATAATGAGTAGCATTAAGATGAGTCTAATGCAAGCATGAACCCAATGAAACAGGAACGAATTGATAGCCACGCACATACCAAGTTAGTCTGGGCGGTGGAAAAAATCGGGGTCGTCTGCATCCAACGACAACAGTAAGACGATGTTTGGCGGCGGGAATCAGCTCGATTTCGTTGTACACTTGGATGGTGTAATGGGAAAGGCAAGCACCCATTGTTATAGGTGGTGGATTATAAGGGAGGAAGATGAAGAGGATGAGAGGTGGTTGAAATTTATTGGTTTACTTTGGATTCTACATAATCAATGAGGAAGAAGTTGATGGGTTTTTCACTTTGGATTCTACCTAACCAATGAGAAAGAAGTTGAAGGGTTCTAATGAGAAAGAAGTTGATGGGTTCTTCACCTTGGATTCTACATAATCAATGAGGAAGAAGTTGAAGAGTTCTAACTAATAATAACCGACTTTGGCATTGATTATGTATTCAACTCTCTCTTTTTCAATTTCTACCCAATCACATCATGCCAAGTGTGTTACCTTAGAATTGATTATCGGTTGTATAGAGCATGGAGAATGCTTTGTTTTCTATTTAATATAATATATAGATATAGATTAGTATATTAACGTGTGTCCAGTAGAAACATGTTAGAAAAGTCGTTAGCGTATATAGTCATCTGATGTTTCAATTAAGCTCCAAACTTGCAGTTACAAATGCTTAACTATCTTTAGTCAAAATCAAAAGATTCATCATTCATACCGCCATACTGGTGAGGTGAGAAGTGAGATACAGTAGATACTACTGAAGTAAGCCAAATTCCAACTTTAAGCGAGTAATTGAAATTGAATGAATATAACTCAACCCAACTAAAGATTTGTTAATAATTAGCAAGACAGTCAGGCCTAACTAATTGCCTAACCTTGTGTATCAGGAAGAATAATCTTAATTGAGCCAATGTAATAATGGTACGGTTCCTTCAATTACTCTATTTTTTTTTGTTAGGGAGTAAGTATTTGGTAGTCCCACTTGAGAAAAATTCCACGTGCAAAGGTTTGTAACTTAACAGGAGAAGCCTACCTATGTCCCTTCGACTTTGTATAGTTGTACTAAATCACGGGATTATAAACCATCAAGACGAATGGAGAAGTACTATTAGTGTTAAGACGAAATGCGGAGAAATCATATGTGTCAAACTTGAGCATGTAAATTTACATATATTCAAAGAGATGAACGATAAAAGTTGATAAAGAAAAGTTTATTACCTTCATAATTTATGACCCTTACAGATGTGATGACTACGACCATGTTATGTCCATTTTGTCGGCTAATTTCCTCTGTAATGTAGTCGGATGCATCACCCCATAAAGTCACGTTCACTACTACACCCGAGTATCAGTGATGTGGAAGACGTATCAAATAGAACGTAGGTGGGTGGAGGTTGTTTTGGATTCTTGTCTCGACGACTACACATCTTCGGATCATGCGATTTAATTTCTCAACGGTAATAGGGTGGGAATTGATCATGCTCGTTGCAGGAAACACTTGGATGGTGTAATGGGAAGGGAAGCATCCATTGATATAGGTGGTGAATTATAAGTGTTAAGCTTTCAACCATAACTCCCTCCATAACTCCTTCCTCCTTTTCATCTTCCACTTCATACATTTTCATCTTTTTCATAACTCCCTCCTTTTCATCTTCCACTTAATAACTCCTACCTTTTCATCTTCCACTTCATAACTTTCTCCATAACTCCTTCCTCATTTTCATCTTCCACTTCATACCTTTTCATCTTCCTTCCAATAGTATCGCGACACGTGGCTTGCTTTAGCTTCATACCTTTTCATCTTCCATCCAATAGTATCGTGACACGTGGCTTGCTTTAGCTTTGAGATTTGGGGAAATGGAGGATGGAAAATGCTTTGTTTTCCTTTTAATATAATATATAGATAACTAACATTATGTATATCATTTCAATGGATCAATTAAAAAAAATATTTCAAATATCTTACCATTAATAACACGGTTTTTTTTGAAGTGAAGATCAATATCATTAATAAGAAACCATCCGGCATCTACAAACAACGTCAAATTGAACTGAATACATATTTGTAAAAAATAAATAAATAAAACCTTTGAGACAAAGATCGTTATTAGAATAAAGCGCTTCTGCATAGCCTTCTATATATCGCTGTTTTTTTACACAGCCTTTCGCGAAGGAATCTATAGATCTGATGAAATAGTCTCCAAAATGATGAACTTTCTCTATTTTGACAAATAGTAGACCGAGATCTGACCTCAATTATATCACCGTAGGTAGAAATTTCATTGCTCTCGTGATCTTGCACGTAGTTCTTGATATCCAAGCCCTATACTAATGTAAAGGACTAAAACCTCGAAATAAAGGACGAAAAACAACTGTCATAAAAGAGAGACTTTTATTGAAGAATATATGATTATCAGAAATTGAGACTTAACAATTTTTGGGGCTTACCATCGATTAATTATCAATGGAGGCCCCGGATGGAGGAGGAAAAGTAGGTTTTTTTCAGAGGAGGAGGAAAACTAGGGTTAATTTTTATTAATAACACGGTTTTAAAATGTTAACTTTTGGTTGAATTTTTCTTTCTCAAATTTTAATTATGTAAATCATTTCAATGCATTAATAAGGAATATTTTCTATATATCCTACCATTATGCATTAATAGGATGATTTTGAAATGTTAACTTTTTATTGATTTTTTTTCTTTTCAAATTTCATTCTCATTAATCAATCAGTTTTGAAATGATTTTCCTCACTTAAAATATCTACGGACTAATTATTAAGGATATACGGTTTTAATTAAGGAAATTATTATATATCATACGATTAAATAACACGATCTTGATTAACTCTCTGATACTTGCTAACCGATTGACCAATAAATTGTTTTCATTATTGACTAATTATGGTTATTGATTAATATATTAGTATTAATTATTGATTAATATATTAGTATTAATTATGGTCTTAATTGACTGATTATGATTACTGTTAATATGAATAGACACTTTGCAATATTCATGTATTATCAATATCTACCCGTATTTCTCAATTAATATTGAAGTTAGTAAACATCAAAATGATTGTTCAATTGCATCAATGGTATGATGTTATTGTAGACACCCAAATTTTGACCGCCAGGTGCCTATAGCAGTTTCCAAAAAACACCCGATGATGATCGGACGCTAACGTGCTCTAACGCGCTCGGGTACGGGCTCGAAATCAATAATGACCGGCATGGGCTTTTAACGGGATACAGATCTCACAAAACCAACCTCAAATTCAAGCCAAGTGGGTCGTTCCGATCAAAATAAGACTAATTTGGGTCAAAACCGACACCAACAATAATTCCCGTCTTTTAGCGACCGGGTCAAAACCCGGTCAAGACAAACCCGACACAAAGAACGATCGGGTGCATTCTCGAAACATGCACCAGGTTCGAAAATCAGCCAAAATCATTCCAAATCATTCAAAATCAATTACAATCAATCAAGAGCAAATCAAGGCCAATCCTTCCCGATTTAGCACGGCCTAATTGATCCACTCGGTCGAGTGGATTGACCACTCGATCGAGTGGAGCCTCACAAAAACGGTCCAGGTGCATCCGCGAGGGCACTCGACCGAGTGCACCCGCGCCACTCGGTCGAGTGACCCATGTGTCGAGGCCCCTATAAATACCCGTCAACCTTTGACACAAAGGACAACTTCTCAACCAGAATTTTCAGCCAACTTTTCCCATCAACTTTTTCCATCACATTTCAGCCATAATTCAACCTTCAATTATCATCACACATATACACACTTCGAGAGCAAAACTCGTAAAAATCCATCTCATACAAACCCATACATACACACCATCAACTCTTCCTACGTATCTCGACGTTCCCGCGCCATTGCCGCCATTAGACGAACCGTATCCCGAGAAGCAAGAGCATGTAGGTTGAGGGTGTAACAATTCAACACCGACTCCTCCTTCTTCCCTCCTTTTTCTCGTCTTTTGTATATATATATTTGTATATTAATGTTTATGTTTATAGTATCGTAATTAGTCGATAATAACGACAATTTTTACTAATGCTAACATTTTGCTTTTCACATTTAATTATCGTTATTATATTTTACTATAATATCGTATGTACCGTGTATATATAATAATATCAAAACTCGGATCCTAATTCGTTTGATTACGATGATCATTTTTTTAAGGTTCGTTTATTAACACGATCCCGATCATTCGTAGTTGAACGCGTATGAATCCATTTCAAAGATTAGTGTGGAACCCGTTGATACGAAAACCGACGTCACATAGTCCGTAAGGATTAATATCGACGTCGTGACGTAGAGGGGCGCAATTCCGTCACTAATCAAATTTTTATCAAACAATAACCTTTTCTACAAAATTCCGATAACGGTATTATAATCATATAAGACATGATTATAATACCGACAAACCGAGTTAAATTTAAATCCGTCAATATTTTTATTTGACTCGGCCAATCATCGATTTAAAACACATTAAAACAAACGAGTCACAACTCGTACAGGTGCCACTCGACCGAGTACATCTGCTACTCGATCGAGTAGCACCCTAAATCATGGGCAGTAGCCACGTTTAATGATACACTCGACCGAGTCAGGTCACAACTCGGTCGAGTGGGTCCAGTAGCCCAGAAAACCGAGAGCTCTTTTTATATCATTCGAGCCTCGTCTTTTTAAAAGCGACTTAGTCGACGCGTGTAAAGTCGATCACGTAGCTTTTCCAAAATTCATGCATATCACTTCACTTAAACGATTTTGATCGACGGTCTCACATTATTAATTTTATGTCGACGACTCTTTAGTCGTATCCGATGTGAAATTAATCTAGACTTAATTTCTCGAGGTGATAAGTCGGGACAAGGCATCGAGGTTCGAGATCGGGCTAGCACCACGTCTAGGTCTCGAACCTCCGTCCTTTGATTAATACGCAATATAATGTGTAACTAATTAAAGTTCGTCCACCTACACAAATTCACGGTCTAGTTTATACACGGGTCCGTTTATGATTATTGCTCGTCATTTCAATCGTATATTTCGATTATTCTATTTTATTGTACGCCGTATTGTGAATTCCGGGTTGTATTCCGCCCGTGTAACTTGTAATCGATTTATTTTTGCTTTGCTTTATTTATTTGCGTTTTACCGCTTTTAAATGAACCCTCGCATGCTAAATCACTTCGACAATAAATTAGATGCATTAAATTGACGTAGCTCACATTTAATTCGCATGCTTAGCTAAAACGTTGTTTGCATAACATTTCACCGAATCACTAACGCGCATATTAAAAAAATCAAACGATGTCCTAGTAGAGGCCGCTAAGTGCGGGCGGGGTTGGGTGTCCTTAGTGGGCTTCCCAACACGTACCCTCACCCCTTACTCAGAACCGTGGTTTCCGGATGTCCGAATCCATTGGCAACGAGAGTCATTCAATATACGATTAACCGCTCAAGTCGGCATCTATATCGATATGCAAAGGGACGAGCCCAATAAACTCTCAAACCAAAATGGGCCATACTTTGTGTATGGGCCATGGCGATATAGAGTGGGCTCGAATGGTTCCGAATAACCATAAAATTCGGTGGCGACTCCATTTCGACTTAAATTTCAATTCGATCCTTCTCATATGGAGGTTCATTCGCCTAACCCAAAACCCGCGCGTGGCCGCGTCGGGGTGGACCTACGTTATGTCCACAATTTGGCGACTCCGCTGGGGATCAACCAATGTGTGGCTTACCGTCGGCGTTCTCAGGGTGAGACTCGAATAGAAATCGTTTGACGAGTACAATACGCGTTTTAGTTTTACGGTTCATGCATAACCCCATATTTACCCGGGCCGGTACTGGTGACCGACGTCCCACTATACCACGACGTATCCATCCTTGGATACGTTAAAGGTGTTCATGGTCGACTCGGATGGACTTTGCGGCATGTTCTAAGCTCCACTCGAGTTAGGAAGATCGTCCCGTTTCTCGACTAGACTATGAACACTGGTATAGACCCTATTCAGACCGACCGAGACTTAGTGTAAAGCATACATGGCGTCGTTATAATACTTGCGTGACTATGTGCTACTTGGTTTCCGTGTCGTTTTCGAAAACTGTCATTTCAAAAAATGCATCTTTCCAAAAATATTCAAATTTTCAAAAAACTCGGAAAGCTGCCGAAATTTAGACTTAAGATTTGACTCAAAACAAGCCTATTTTTTTAGCCGGCATGCTGCCCATTTCAAAATTCGAATTTCCGATCCACCATTCGATTTTCGAATTTTCAAATCCTCGCGATGTCGTTTTCAATTTTCAAATCTTCGAGATGCCGTTTTTGATTTTCAAATCTTCGGGATCTTATTTTCTATTTTCAAATTTTCGGAAATTTATTTTCGATATTCAAAATTTCAAAAATTCAACTTTTCAAAAAAACCGGTCCTGTCGGCATGCTGCCAATTTCAAAAAACGGGACCGTCTCCCTATTTTTCAAAATGCGAATTTACTCGCAACCATTCTAACATTTCAAAATGCCCGATCCTATTGGCCCACGTCCAATTTCAGGACCATCTTCTCAATTTTCAAGATATCCAATTTTCAAAACCCGGGATACATACCGAATTTAGGACTTATGATTTTACTCAAAATAGCCCACTTTCTAGCCGGTATGCTGCCCAATTCAAAACTCGAAAATATTTTCGAACTTTCAAAACCTAGGCCCGATACACTTTCCGATTTTTCTTGAAAAATCGGGCCTTTCCCCGAGTTTTCTCGGACTTTCCAAAATTAATCATTTTCAAAACTTTCCTCTCCTTAAGACTTCCCATATTTAGCAATGTCGGGTCTTGTCATAAGTCATCGAAGTCTTTAGCGTCGAAACTCTGTCGATCTTAGATCACGAGTTTCTTCCCTACCCCAGTCCGCCTTATTTGACTAAGGCATGGCCCACCTACGTAGGACACACTCCTACAAAGGAGGGCTCGTCTACACAATTGAGTCCAAAAGTCTGGGGATGTCTCACGTTGACCTTTCTTCAAACGGGACTCGGCCCACTCGCCGAATCCTAAGAAAGGCCCATCTTTCACGAGTCACCCGTCTAGATGTCTTTTCCGAGTCAACCTTTTACAAGGCATAGCCCTATAAAAAAGGTTCACGGTCCTTACGTCTAAGGGTCACTCGTCCGACACTCGAGTTTTAACAAAATCTTCAACCCCACTCGGGGGCTACCCTCTAGCAGAGCGATCAATCACGGTTGCTCTAAGGGTCACGTCTTACACGTGTTGTCTCACGTACCCCATTTTCGAGTCACTTAGATGTCACACCATCTGAGTCCTATCAGAGTCTTTGGTCTCACTTGGGGGCTATTCTCCGGCGGGGAGATTAATCACAGTCACTCCGAGAATCGCACCCCACGTATTTGTCTTAGGAGAGTCTAACCCGAGTCAAACCAGAGTTGTCTCTCCTCCCGCGCTATTTCCTATGCCTTGGTGTAGTCAAGTTCCGAAGCAACATTTCTGATTGCGTGGGTATTCTCGCAGAGTATGGCACCCACAACCGGGAATAGGGATATGGAAGACGCCATCAACGAAATAAAGGCTTTGTTGGAGAAAATGGCTAGTAAGCAGGCCATAACCGAAACCCATATAGGGTTCCTGAAAACCAACCAAGAGGCCATAAATGCTCGTTTAACTGCCATTGAACGGCAAGACCTCGATTCTGGGTTGGTAAATACTGGGCCATTTGCCAAACTGATCAGCACGGTGCGTGAGCTCGAACAACAGTTCCACGCCCTTCAAGGGAATAATATTTATATTGAGAACTCCCGAGACTATACACCCATCAGTGAGAAACTACCAACAGATCTCAACTTAGAGGGGTTACCCATATTCGAAGGGACGGAGGATCCATTACTACACCTCCGAGCCTTCAAAGCATTTATGGCAATCAAGGGGGTCAAAGCCGACATGTTCTTCAATCTATTCGGCACATCTCTCGGAAAATATCCAAAAGCCTGGTTCTATAGGCTTAATGCAAAAAGATTCCCCACTTGGGAAGATGTGGCTACCGAGTTCGCTAAAAACTATTCTGATAACACTGAACTTCAGACTACCATGCGGACTTTAGAAGTCATGGCCCAAGATCCAACAGAAGGTTTCACCAAATACCTTCAACGTTGGCGGGCCGAGAGTGTTAAGCTGGTAGACAAGCCCAGCGAGAAGACACTAGTGGAGGCGTTCATCAACAACCTCCTACCCTCCTACCGCGTCCATCTTAGGTATGCCGGCATTTCAAACTTTGCAGTGCTTACCGAAATGGGCATCAGGATTGAAGACGATCTTCGACATAACGAAGATATGGGTGAATCTTCTACCGAAGGCTATACTGGACATCCACTTGAGTCCTTAGAAGCCGAAGACTACTGACAACATCATCCAAGAGTCCAGATTTGATTTGAGTCCGAGTCTGAGTCCGAGTCTAGGATGTTCTATCTCTTTCAGAGTCAGAGTCAACTGTATTCTGTCCTCTTTTTCAATCCAATAAAATCAGCTTTTTTCAATCTCTCGTATATGCTTCACTTTTGTGTTTCCGAGAACATGATGAACACCATCATACACTGTGAGCACATGCACGTGACTATTATAGGCACATCTATAATGACTGCAGGAACTGAGACCCGTGTTTTCCTTTTACCTGTTCCATGTCTGGTATAGAAAACCACAAAACTACCCTTAGCAGGAGCATATCAAATCCTATGACAAATCCGGGTAGTCTCCTAGTTTGGGTTTAAGACGGGAGGCAAGCCCATTTCCCACAATAAACACCCCTCCAATAAGACTAACCAATCCTTACCTTAAGCGTTTAGTCTGACCAGAAGCAAAAAAAGCATCGTGACTCTATAGATGCCCGAAATACCCAACTTGGGACGATGCTCCCACCAAGCCTGTTCGGAATTATGATGACAATACCGAGATACAAACCACCATGTTTACCGTAGAGTACTCCACCATGAGTTGCACTCACATAAACACCAACTGGGCTTACACCTTACAAAAGGTTTAGCTCCACAAGCCTAATCCAACCGATGGGCCCACCCCCATATCCACCCACAACACCATCGGGGGTAGCCAAAAAAAAAGTCTAGGAAAGAAGCAAAAGGCCAAAACAAAAAAAGGGCCGCTGTCAAAGAGGCACCCACCACCGAGGTTAAAGCGGTCAATCCAAATGAAGAATCCCACGACCGGGGCTAAGAGGTCAACCCAAAAAAACAAAAAATTCAAAAAAAAAAAAACCATGACCGGGGCTAAAAGGTCAGCCAACAAATATTCAAGAACCCATGACCGTAGTAAAAACGGTCAAATTCAAAGTTATCAATACTCAATCAAGCTGGTCAGCTAACACCACACTCAGCCTTCCCACATTACAACCTTCAAGACCTTCCCGAGACCCAGGACAGAGACAGCCCGGAATTTTGAGGATTCAAGCTCCATAGGATACCCCTAACCATTAGGGCCAGACATTGAAACCAGATCCCGCATTATCGAAACCTATCCCAATCGAAGTTCGAGCTATTTTTCTCGACTTCCCCTTTACATAACAGAATTCACAATCACCATACACAAACCCGAGATCAAAACTCACCAAAGACCCGAGATCAAAACTCACCAAAGACCCGAGATCAAAACTCATCAAAAACCCGAGATCAAAACTCACCAAAGACCCGAGATCAAAACTCATCAAAGACCCGAGATCAAAATTCATCAAAAATCCCGAGAACAGAACTCGTTAAAAATCCCGAGAACAGAACTCGTTAAAAATCCCGAGAACAGAACTCGTTAAAAATCCCGGAGAGAAGAACTCGTCAAATCCCCGAGAGCAGAACTCGTTAAAATCCCATCCCAACTCTTCTCATCCAAACCAAGAACACGGGAACTCAACTTGCAGTCGGCATAGAACATGCCCAAATAGTTCACACCACCTCTGGGGGCTACCCCGGAGAACGCTCACAGCCACAGGATCAACATCCTAACTATTCTATCCCCTTGATCAAGACATCATTGGGAACGCACCTAGCCTACACCATCGCTATGGCTAGTTACACACAAAGTCCTATTAGCTTAGGCACCATAATATATCTTCCAATCCACTGAACTACGGCTTGGTTTGATTTCACTACGCGTGAATACGTAGGCAGCCTTTCAACACAGGCACAACCACCCACATTGACACACATTCAAAAAGAGCCATCATTCCGGTCACGACACTGTCTTGTTCTCAACAGCTAGCTTTGTTGTCCCGGGGGTTTCTCCTAGGCAGAAGTTCTTCATCCACTCACAAAATCCAGATGAATTCAAAAAAAATCTAGCTTCCTTTCTATAGTGTGTCCTAGTACTCGGCTCAGTCGAAGACGAGGATCTGTCAGGACTCGAGACAACGCCCACTTCGGGCCTATACCTCGAAACCAAGAATTCAAGAGCGCTAGACAACAACATTGCTAAGCCCTGTTGTGCAGTTGCACTCTCATTACAGATTACTGCAATTCCCCGATAACGCATCCTTCCCATTCCGAGGATTCGACCATATTGCCACTCGCCTAGGCTACGGAATAGCGCAACCTAAGAGTCTTGTTAGGTGGCCCACCCTCCTACCGAGTCACGGTCCAATCCCTCGAGAGTTCAGTCGTGTCTGTCAACTCGTCCGGTCACGTCCAGAGTCGAGTCTGTCAGTATACCTCTCTCTTCAAATTCCCATTTTAAAATTTGCAAAACTTAGCCATTTGAGAAAATCCTTTTCGACAAGGTCAAATTTCGGTCTATTTGAATTGCAAATTTCATTTCTACCCCTTTCATTTTGAAAACCTAGCATGTGAGTTGCTTTCAGGATTTCGATTTCAAGGTTCAAAAATTTCAAAACTTTCAAAAATTCAAAAAACATTATTCCCCAGCGCGAGTCATTTTTACTACCTACGTGTTGCATACATTTTATGTGACTTATACAGGTACGACTCAGACAGGGACATGCAACCCTCTAAATCTCCCCAGCGGAAGCCCAAGGCGACATTTTCCCCGGAATGGTACGGGAAGAGCCCACATATAGGCGCGCCCAGGACTTATGCGACAAGTCCGATTCCCCACGGAGTTATCATCATCAGCTCAGGTATGATTTCGAACTTATGGCTGGCGAGCCCTTCACGCGAGTCTAATGGACTATAAACGACCCGATCGGAAGTCTACCAGGTCTTAACGGGCTTGGTAGCTACTGTGACTTTCGCCCTGTCCAAGCCTCAGTCAGAGTGGGGGATCTGTAGACACCCAAATTTTGACCGCCAGGTGCCTATAGCAGTTTCCAAAAAATACCCGATGATGATCGGACGCTAACGTGCTCTAACGCGCTCGGGTACGGGCTCGAAATCAATAATGACCGGCATGGGCTTTTAATGGGATACAGATCTCACAAAACCAACCTCAAATTCAGGCCCAGTGGGTCGTTCCGATCAAAATAAGACTAATTTGGGTCAAAACCGACACCAACAATAATTCCCGTCTTTTAGCGACCGGGTCAAAACCCGGTCAAGACAAACCCGACACAAAGAACGACCGGGTGCATTCTCGAAACATGCACCAGGTTCGAAAATCAGCCAAAATCATTCCAAATCATTCAAAATCAATTACAATCAATCAAGAGCAAATCAAGGCCAATCCTTCCCGATTTAGCACGGCCTAATTGATCCACTCGGTCGAGTGGATTTACCACTCGATCGAGTGGAGCCTCACAAAAACGGTCCAGGTGCATCCGCGAGGGCACTCGACCGAGTGCACCCGCGCCACTCGGTCGAGTGACCCATGTGTCGAGGCCCCTATAAATACCCGTCAACCTTTGACACAAAGGACAACTTCTCAACCAGAATTTTCAGCCAACTTTTCCCATCAACTTTTTCCATCACATTTCAGCCATAATTCAACCTTCAATTATCATCACACATATACACACTTCGAGAGCAAAACTCGTAAAAATTCATCTCATACAAACCCATACATACACACCATCAACTCTTCCTACGTATCTCGACGTTCCCGCGCCATTGCCGCCATTAGACGAACCGTATCCCGAGAAGCAAGAGCATGTAGGTTGAGGGTGTAACAATTCAACACCGACTCCTCCTTCTTCCCTCCTTTTTCTCGTCTTTTGTATATATATATTTGTATATTAATGTTTATGTTTATAGTATCGTAATTAGTCGATAATAACGACAATTTTTACTAATGCTAACATTTTGCTTTTCACATTTAATTATCGTTATTATATTTTACTATAATATCGTATGTACCGTGTATATATAATAATATCAAAACTCGGATCCTAATTCGTTTGATTACGATGATCATTTTTTTAAGGTTCGTTTATTAACACGATCCCGATCATTCGTAGTTGAACGCGTATGAATCCATTTCAAAGATTAGTGTGGAACCCGTTGACACGAAAACCGACGTCACATAGTCCGTAAGGATTAATATCGACGCCGTGACGTAGAGGGGCGCAATTCCGTCACTAATCAAATTTTTATCAAACAATAACCTTTTCTACAAAATTCCGATAACGGTATTATAATCATATAAGACATGATTATAATACCGACAAACCGAGTTAAATTTAAATCCGTCAATATTTTTATTTGACTCGGCCAATCATCGATTTAAAACACATTAAAACAAACGAGTCACAACTCGTACAGGTGCCACTCGACCGAGTACATCTGCTACTCGATCGAGTAGCACCCTAAATCATGGGCAGTAGCCACGTTTAATGATACACTCGACCGAGTCAGGTCACAACTCGGTCGAGTGGGTCCTGTAGCCCAGAAAACCGAGAGCTCTTTTTATATCATTCGAGCCTCGTCTTTTTAAAAGCGACTTAGTCGACGCGTGTAAAGTCAATCACGTAGCTTTTCCAAAATTCATGCATATCACTTCACTTAAACGATTTTGATCGACGGTCTCACATTATTAATTTTATGTCGACGACTCTTTAGTCGTATCCGATGTGAAATTAATCTAGACTTAATTTCTCGAGGTGATAAGTCGGGACAAGGCATCGAGGTTCGAGATCGGGCTAGCACCACGTCTAGGTCTCGAACCTCCGTCCTTTGATTAATACGCAATATAATGTGTAACTAATTAAAGTTCGTCCACCTACACAAATTCACGGTCTAGTTTATACACGGGTCCGTTTATGATTATTGCTCGTCATTTCAATCGTATATTTCGATTATTCTATTTTATTGTACGCCGTATTGTGAATTCCGGGTTGTATTCCGCCCGTGTAACTTGTAATCGATTTATTTTTGCTTTGCTTTATTTATTTGCGTTTTACCGCTTTTAAATGAACCCTCGCATGCTAAATCACTTCGACAATAAATTAGATGCATTAAATTGACGTAGCTCACATTTAATTCGCATGCTTAGCTAAAACGCTGTTTGCATAACATTTCACCGAATCACTAACGCGCATATTAAAAAATCAAACGATGTCCTAGTAGAGGCCGCTAAGTGCGGGCGGGGTTGGGTGTCCTTAGTGGGCTTCCCAACACGTACCCTCACCCCTTACTCAGAACCGTGGTTTCCGGATGTCCGAATCCATTGGCAACGAGAGTCATTCAATATACGATTAACCGCTCAAGTCGGCATCTATATCGATATGCAAAGGGACGAGCCCAATAAACTCTCAAACCAAAATGGGCCATACTTTGTGTTGTATGGGCCATGGCGATATAGAGTGGGCTCGAATGGTTCCGAATAACCATAAAATTCGGTGGCGACTCCATTTCGACTTAAATTTCAATTCGATCCTTCTCATATGGAGGTTCATTCGCCTAACCCAAAACTCGCGCGTGGCCGCGTCGGGGTGGACCTACGTCATGTCTACAGTTATCAACCTTCTAATTATAACTATTGTTATCCACACTTCTACAAAATCAAATGAAAGTCAATTTTTTGGTATCAGTTTATTAGTTTGTATAGTTTTCATCGTTTTATGATAGAGATAGAATAATGGTGAATAGATTGATCAATTTTTTTTACAAAATTATTGGATTATAAAGGACGATGGGTATCTTATTGAGGCATAATTTGTTATCTATGTAAGATACGTTACGGGTTGCTTAGCTAGATATGCATCAAAAATTAAGTTTAAATCTGAGTGTAAACTTAGCAAATTGGATTAGGAGGTCACGATTTAGATATTTTACATTCGTATAAATTTTTGGTCGGGTTTATTACGGGTTGAAAAATAAGAGTTTGTACGTATTGATTTTATACGGGTTTTGTGTAGGTCAAGATAGATCACGATATATTTTTGAGTTAAAGCTTTTTTATTACATGTATTATCTTAATTAAATAAATATATAAACAAATTAAATTCTTAACTTCAGTACAATTTATACGTCGCCCGTATAGCACACGGGTAAAAAGGCTAGTATTTTTTTAATTTGGTAATCGGTAGTTTCAAATTAGATTGCTAATTTTTTTTTGTAAAATGACAATTAAGGTTATAAATTAATAAAGGAGATTAGATTATGATATATTTTCAAGAGTAAGACCATAATTTTATTATATATTTTCAATATACTAATCGAATATGCTGAGGTAAGAGCCGAATATGGGAAAGTAGTAGATTGTACCCAAATCAACTAATTCAATATGTCGTTTACCAAATTATCAAAATATAGTAACATATCTATATATTATATTAAACATCAAACAAACCATTCCCCATCCTTTATCTACCTAATGCTCACTTCTAACTACGCCATGTGTCATGATTTTATTGGAGAAAATGTAGAGACACCCACTAAATTATATTTAATTACATAATAAATATAATACTTCCTTATTTTCTGTGTAATATTGTATGGGGCAATTAATTATGACCGGAGGGAGTAATAAAGTACATAAGCATCTAAGATTGTTAAAACATAAATTGGATGAGGCCGAATCAAATGAAACGTGTAGATTTGTCATCTCACTTATTTTTACGTTACTAAGGTATGAATTTGTCAAATATTACCTTATTTGACTAGCTGCATTAGAATTAGTACTTTAGACTAATTTATTTACTGATATGAATCATTGTACGATTGAGGGAACGAATGTTGTTGAATGTGAATAATTAATTACTGTTTTCAGAGTGCCATTAGGATGCCTGTAATAATTTCATAAGTTGGACAACTATTTTTTAACGCTTTCCTGTCAAACAATTGCAGATAGGTTGATAAGGTACCGGTAGACCCTCAAAGGTGATGTCGAAAAATTGATTGGATATCTAACTTCAACTGGTACACCTCTAATTACGATAACTTTTGCTAAATAAGGTGATGCTAGTACTGTACAGCCAAAACGACCTTCAAGTTGCTTGCTCTTTAAAACATTTAAGGCAATTGGGAAGGTGTACAGACAACCCATTAAGTAGAAATAATTAAATAAAAAATCTCATAAATTACATTCAACAATTTACAAGGGTAAATCAAAAGACATATATGTATAAATATCATAATAAAGTCGACATAAATATAATTTCAATAAAAAAAATGGGTATAAATATCATATGCATACTGCTTTGACAATATACTCTTAACACCCGAACTAAAATACACAACACAATAATGCAGCAAAATAGGCAAGAGACAACCAAAAAAGTAAACCAATGGCGAGGATATGTCAATAACAACTACAATTGCAGGCTTGATTGCCTCAAAGTCCAAATATCAAATAACAGCACGGGTCACGAGGATATGGCGAGTAACACCGAACAAGGATAACCCTTCCACTCTCGATAGACACGGTGCTATTAGACAAAGAAGTGTTGTCACAACCCTTTAATTTAACAAATATTCTGATTCACTGTCTATTTTTAACGATGCAAACAAATTACTGAAAAGTGTGCGGTCTATTTTTTAACTATTCAAACCTTTGGTGTGCTTACAATCCTCGTAGGTTAAGTCTGATCCTTTAAATTGGAAGATCCAAGAATCACCATAGAATAAAATTTAATTATTTAATTATATACTACTTTCACCAACCATTACAATGATTAAGATTAAGATGTGTATTTATGTGATTCTGGCCAGAGAAATTATATACATGCAACAATACCAAAGCGGTGGGTGACCTCATATGAAGGAGTACTATACAAGGGGAAAATTTACATCCTCCGGCACTTTGAGGTCGCACAAAACAATAGATCGTACATGCCAGTCAAAAGAAATCCAAACATCATCAAGTGCACCCCATTTACATCAATACAGAAGGATATATACGAACGAAACTTAGAATATTCCACTTCACAAATTCGAATTCCACCCGCTCGACAAATTGGAGGAACGTAACAACAAAAATGATTACTCCCTCTCATCCATTCCAAGCTTTACATTTACTATAAATGGACCATCCAATCCAAGCTTTACATTCCTTTTATGGCAAATGACTTTACAATACAATCCACATATCATTCCTCTAATCTAATTGTTACCCTTACTTTTTACCCATTTTCTTAAAAGTTACCCAAATCTAATGTCAAGCATGGATTGGATGGGAGACAATATTTGATAGAAAAGCACACCGACAAATGCACTATCAAATGCAACAATTATATTATTATTAACATTCTATTTGCCTATTGATTATTTTTAACCACATTGTGCAGATGTTGTGGGCTTTCTAACTACAATCGAGGAGAAGAGGAAAGTGTTAACAAAAAATGGTCAAACACATCTAAGACATATACAAATACAAGATAAAAGTAACTTGAGCATCTTCAACACACATATAGTTACATGTAAAATAATTATCTTACAACAATATAATGACTACATACAGGCAAAAAACAATCAATGTGACTCTGTGGGGCGATGCATTAGACTTCGTTACTCAAGAAATCGGCAAAAAAAATGAACATGACATGGTCGTTGTCCTCAAGTCTACAAGAGTCATAAATTATGATGGTAAAAAATTTCATTAGTATACTGATAAGGTACATGTCATACTTATTAACAAGGATTATAACACCAATACATGAGATTACCAACTACAGTCCACATACGGGACCAAGGTTTTTCTTCACTTGGACTTGCCGGAGACTAAAATGTTACTGCAAAGGTAAGCATTTGACCAAACCACAATAAAAATCCTGGACACTGAACATGTAGTCGATCTTACGCATACTAGAATAACCACATATTATTATTTGCGGTGCCATTCCAACCTACAGGGACCAAGAACCCATCCAAATAAGGATCCTCGATGCTGACGTGGCAGAAGAAATGTGCACTTCAACACTTGCAGAGCTTCTACAAATAGATGTCACAGATTAGGTAATGTCGACCTACATCGCATGCTTATTGATATGAGGTACTAGAAACATTATCGATTAAATGAAACTATTGGAACGGAATGATATATTCAAATGCCACAGAACGATAACAGAAGTAAGAATAAATGTTGACTGGCGAAATCAATCTTGCACATCATGCCCAGTTGGAATCGATGAGGATGGAAAGTGTCGCCAATGTAACGAATCAATACCCTACCCCAAATAAAGGTAAGAAAAAACCCAGAAATATGTTAATATCCACAACACAGGTACAGATTAATCACTACCATAGTAGACGAAACAGCTTACAGAACTTTGTTGGTCTTTGGGAGGGAAGCTGAGAAGATCATTGGCAGACCAATCAAAGCATTACTAAGTCCATATGAAAAGGTACGCAAAAAATACCAAACCAACTACACGAACAAATATTTAACGTATTGTCCTAACAAGAGGAAAAAAACCAGGACGGAGGAAAGGATAAAATGTTTAACATACTCCAACAATGTGTCGGGGGAGAATACACCATGAAAGTTAAAATTAGGATTACCAAATACAATGCCGAACAGGAACTAAAGTGACAAAAGGTATTAACGAGTCAAAGGACCCTCCAACTCCAACCATAGTGGAAAGAAAGAACGAAAATCCAAAGGTAACAACAAAAATTCTGACCCAACAACAACAAATTATATTTATCAAATATGTCATATATACCAACGAAGATAATGTTTTGACAAGAGCAACCAAAAGAAGACAACTTAGAAAAACACCCTACAGAATTAGAGCCTGCGGTGAACACCCCAGAGAAGAGAAAGGTAGACAAGGGGTAAGTGAACTATTATTACGTACATCCACTACAAGAAATCCGTTGCTTATATTTTAAGCAAAAAAACTAACACACCCAAAATGCGTTATAGATCTGAAGTGGTGGTGAGAAAAGCAGTTGTAACAAAAGAAACAATGGAAAAAAGAGGCGAAGATCTGAAAATCCCAAAAAAAGCCACGATAGAAAAACAAAGGAAGAACGAAGCCATAATTCAAGAAGAGTACGTACTACAATAACAATTTAGAAAAAAGACTTATTATTTATTATGCGCATTATTTGATGTATGTTTCCCACTTTAAGTGCACCTTTTTAAACTCTGTCATTCTTTACACATACACACCATATGTATTTCAATTGGTTGGACCGTTCAATCTTCCTAACCTGTGCCCTATTCACGATTTATGACAGCCTGTGGAAGTAGATACAGTTACAAGTACATGAAATCAAAACAGAAAATGTGTAGTCCTGTGCGGTGCACGGGCATGACGACTAGTTGATTAGTTAAACATGTTAAAAGTCCTCAAGTCAAAAGATAGTCATTCCACCATTTACCAAAGACCCCTAAATCACCCCGGACCAAGGTCTTCTTTTGGCAAATGCGCTCAAATGCGATCCCGACGAATGGTAACATGCTCATCGGATTCCAGGTATGGATCTAACTTGTCCTATTTGTCTTTGCGAGGTGGAGACTTGTCTTCACCTTGTAAAGGGGTGTGGGTAGGTGTTTGGGGTTTGGGATGGGTTGAGTTTGGAGATAAAGAAGGGGAATTGGCATGAGTGAGTGAGGGAGTGAGTGGAAGATGTGTGAAGGGAGATAAGGGAAGAGGAGCGAAGGAGGATGATAAAGGGATGTTGGGCCATTTGGGAAGTTAGGAACAAGTGAGTTTTTGAGGAGAGGAATGTGACTGCCCGGGTTCTTAATTGGAAGAGGAGATTGGGAGGACGGTTGGCGTGGTGTAAGGGGAACGAGGTAATAATGGGCAGGCGGGGCAACGAGGAGTGAAGTGGCAGGCGCCGCATACAGGAACTGTAAAAGTGAACTGCGATGCGGGCATTGAGGGAGGGGGTAGGTCAGCAGGGGTCATCGGGCGAGAGGCGGAGGGGGAGATGTTATGGGCTATGAATGCGAGGCGAAGGGGAGAAGTGGAGGTAAGCGAAGCAGAAGCCGAAGCCGTTCTTGTCGGTTTGAAAGAAGCTTGGAGGCGGGACCAATGGAAAGTTGTGTTGGAGAGTGACTGCAAAACGGTGATTGATCATCTGCGAAAAGCTAGTAAAGGGCGTAGCAATTTGTTTTCTATTCTAGAGGATATTGCTGATTTGTTCTGTAATTTTGATTGCGTTGTTTGGTCGATCTTATGTCCCAAGTGACTGTAACCAAGCTGCTCACGCACTTGTGCATGTCTCTCGTGTCAGCTTTGGAAAGCGTGTCTGGGAGGGAACGGGTCTGACCATTGTGAACCTTATTGTTGCTGCTGATTTAGTTTCTATGAGATAGTCCCAAGCATGAGATTTCAAAAGAAAAAAAGACCCCTAAATCAATAATGAGCCCAAATTGCTTCAAAATAAATAAATTAATGAGCCCAAATTATGCGGTAATAGCTCATAGATATACTAGTATAATACCCATGACACGTCACGGGATTGTAATTTTTTTTTCTAAATAATCGGAAGTTAGTAATATTGAAACATATCCGATGTAGATGAGGTAGTTAGTAATATTGACACGTCATGTGTGAAACATATCACAATCCATATGAGAATGAACAAAAAGACGATATTGATATAAAATAACGTAAAAGAAGTGAATATTGATGCATATGATTATTACATAGTGGTCAATTCGACCCGTTTGTGTAAAAGATAATCAAACATATAATTATGATGTGTTTCACACAATTCATACATTTATCAAGTATTTAACATGCCTAAGTGAGTTATAAACTTATAATAATGTAATATATGTGGTTAAGAGTTATACGGTCCTAATGACTCAACTATAATTTCCCACCGTACACCCAAATACACCCAACTCCGAACTCCGTCAAATGTAAAGAATGGATGAGAGTTACAAAGAGATTCGATGTTATTTTCCATACAAATAACCATAATTATAATAATCAATTAATGTATATCAATTAATAAGGCCCATCGCACCATTTTTTTCATGTTAATCTCGAACCTATTCATGCGGCTGTCTGTTATGATTTTCGATAGAGAGTTGTATATCAAATGCAATTTATATTATAAACTAAAACAAATTAATTGACAATTGGAGAGATCCATTCTATTATAGGTGAATCGCATGGAGACAAAAACTATTCATTTCACAAATGACATGGTGTGCCAACACACCGAAAATGTTCCATCTTAGAGTACTATACTCTCTTCGTTCAAGTCCAAAGGTTACACTTTTCTTTTGGACACTATGATATATAAGAGAAAGGTTACTCTATACTATTTTTTTTCATTTCAATTCACGTTTTCACTGTTTCTAAGACAGGATTTGTCTTTTCTTTCCGACATGTAAGTATAATTTATTTTGTAAAATAAATATTAAGAAAAGTGGCTTGATTAGTACGGAGTGTAAAATTATTTTAGTTTAAATATTAACTTCGATTCATCAATATATCTTTTATTATCTTACGGATATGCTACATTATTTCCTCTATTTATTATAAAAAAAATTGTAATTTTGGAACAAATAAATAAATGATAAGAAAAAAGGAAAATTGTGGGAATATAAATCTTAGTGCCGATAGACGTCGAAAAAAATAATACATATTTCAAGTTGTACTCCCTCCAGACACTATTTTTTGCCTAATTACCTCAATATTTGTGAGTATTTTAATGAAATAGAGTAAAAAATAGTGTCCGGAGGGAGTACTATACTTACCAATTACAAATAGCAATTTTAGGCGAGCGTTTATAGTGTATATGAAAGAACAACTTAAAATGTGAGTGCAAATGTTATCCACAAATCACAATAGAACAAAAACAACTTAAAATGTGAGCGTAAATTACAATAGGAAGAACGAAAACAATTATGGGTGACTGCAAATATGCGGTACAACTTAAAATAAAATTAAAAGAAAAAACAAATTGTTATTCACACCACTTTCTACATACTTCTTGTAGGAGGCATTTTATCTTCTCCCCAAGTAAACAAATCACTTGTCCAATTCATTATCTTCTATTCTTCTCCCAAATATCACATCTTTTCATTTTTGCTCAATTACACAACCGTCTGGCGTACACAATCTTCTCAATTTCTCCATAATCCTTCACTTTGAAGCTTCATCCCAAAAAAAAATCATTTCATGAAAGGAGATTTTGTACATGTATACCTCTTTTCATTATAAAAATGACTTTAGATCGAACTTCTCAATTTCTCCATAATCCTTCACTTTGAAGCTTCATCCCAAAAAAAAAATTCATTTCATGAAAGAAGATTTTGTACATGTATACCTCTTTTCATTATAAAATTGACTTTAGATCGAAGTTGATTGTAAATTCATTAAGAACAATAATAACTTGTTGAATTCAATTTTGAAATAAGTGGTTATTGTTCTCAATTAATAATTGATGTATTGACGGTTCCTTTTCGGTGGTTGTTATTGGGTTATTGCAATTTTGGTGAGAGTTCTAAGTAATTTTTTGTAAATTGAAATTTTATTGAATATAGCAATAAATGTTTGTCTTTTCAAGGATAGTTAGTTTCTCAAAAGTTGTTTTCAAAAATTTACATAGAGTATTAATATTAGTATTAATTATCAATTTACCTTCTTCATATGAAAACACCGACTCAGATAAGCTTTAAATCGAGAATAGCTTGAGTATCATTGCCAGCTATAACTAGATCGTCGACATAGACAAGAATATGTAAAACAACATCGTTCTTGCAATAATTAAACAGTGAGTGATCTGAGGGACTAATAGAGAAGCCATACTCACACAAAGCTGTAGAAAGCTTTGCATACCAGCACCGAGGTGCCTGACGGAGACCATACAAGGATTTTTGTAGCTTGCAAACCTTACCTGATAAGCCTCGACTGAATCCGGGCGGGAGACGCATGTACACTTCTTCATCTAATTCCCCATGAAGAAATGCATTATGCACGTCCATTTGATGTAATTCCCAATTATTAATAGATGCTATGGTAAGGAAAGTGCACACTGTCACCATTTTTACTGTGGGAGCAAAAGTTTCTGTGAAATCAATACCTTCTTCTTGGTGATTACCAAAAATAACTAGTCGAGCCTTGTAGCGTTCGACTGTACCATCAGATTTGTGCTTAATTTTAAATACCCACAGGCATCCAATTGCGGTCTTTTATTCCGGTAACTCTGTCACCGTCCAAGTACCATTAGATTCTAAAGCGGTAATTTCTTCTTCCATCGCTTTTCGCCATCGAGGATCACGCATTGCTTCTTTAAAAGAGGTTGGTTCCGTCTCACTAGAAATTGCCGCAAGAAAATGTCTATGCTGAACAGAAAAAGTACTAAAATTCACATAATGAGTTAAAGGATACGGAGTACCTGAGACGGGAGTTGGTGTGGATGAGGCATCAGGAGAAACCATGCTCGTGTTAATGTGTTCTTTGACGTTGTCCCACCGAACATAATCTTGATGTCGAATATTATCAGATTTGGCACACTTACCTCGTCCAAGTACCTCCTCAACAATTGAATCAGTACCGTTATTAACTTGACATGTGGCCCTCTTATTCCCAACATTCTCACTCATATCTATTTCTCCTGTCATTGCATCACTGCTGACATCATCATTATGCAACTCTATCATTTTATCACTATTTTCTCGCTGTGTAACCATCTTTGATGTCAGGCTTGCATCATTATTGTCCTCTTGAAGTGTATCATGATTTTCTTGTTGTTGACCCAATTGTGGTAGAATTTCAGTACTTGACTCAATGTGGTGATGCTCATGTACAGTCCGCATACCATTCAAACTGTCATGTTCATGAAATTCAGGAGTTGCAGTGGACTCAAGTGCATTACCAACTGAATGCAGGTCTTGCACTTCCTTCTTATCAGCAAAAGGAAAAATGTGTTCAAGAAATTGAACATCACGAGACTGAAAATAACTCCCTGTTTCAATCTCGAATAAATTCCACCCCTTCTTCCCGAATGGATAGCCCAAAAAAATACATCGCCGACTCCGGCTATCAAATTTATCATGAATATTTGTATTCTTAGCATAACAAAAACAACCAAAAACTTTAAGTAAGTCAAAATTTGGTTCCTGACCATAAAGTATTTCATAAAGAGTCTTTCCGTCTATAATCCAAGACGGTGTTCTATTAATAAGATAAGTGGAAGCTAGCACACATTCTCTCCAAAAATCAATAGGCAAGCTACTTTGAAAACGTAAAGCACGAGCCACATTGAGTATATGCCTGTGTTTGCGTTCTACTCGAGCATTTTGTTGTGGTGTTTTAACCATAGAGGTTTGATGAATGATCCCATTTTCACGGAAATATGACTTTAGACCTTTAAACTCCGTCCCATTATCACTACGCATTATCTTAATATTCCGACCAAATTGTCCTTCTATCATGGAAAAATAATTTAACATGATTTTAGGAACCTCGTCTTTGGTTTTCATTAAGTACACCCAAACACACCTCGAGTAGTCAACAATAGACAAAAAATAATGTGAGTCACAAGCACGATAGCACGATAAGGACCCCAAACATCACAATGTATTAATTCAAATAAAGTATTTGCCTTATTATCACTCAAAGGAAAATTACTACAAGTTTGCTTTGCCCGAAAACAAATATCACAAGAAGTAGTGGCTAAATTACTTATTTTTCTAGGAATGTGAGGTAAGAGCTCCATAGCTTGAAGAGATGGATGACCCAACTGCTTGTGCCACAAGTCGATATCCTCAATGCCAGCGACAACATTAACACATGGTTCCTCCATAGCCAAGAGATAGAGCCCGTCAATTAATTTACCCACACCAATCCTCGTCTTCTGGGTATGGTCCTGTATCACACAATCCAAATGAGTGAATTTAATGCTCACATTCTGAGACAAAAGCAATTGTGATACAGATAAAAGATTATAGTTAAACATTGGCACATGGAGCACATTCTCAAGAATCAAATCTTTATTAATGGCAACTTGCCCGATTATAAGTGCTTCTTACTTCACACCATTAGGTAAGCCAACCTGAATCGGGTTTATCGATCGACAAGAGCTAAATAATTTCACATTACCACAAACGTGAGTAGAGGCACCAGTGTCGATAATCCAAGAATTAATATCCTTACCATTCAAACGAACCACATTCGATGACGCGGATGGCTCACCGAGCACGACGTTTGCCTTCGAATTTTGAACGAAACCTGCAGAAGCCATACTGTCATCACGGTTGTTCCTACGCATTGGCCCCCGACCTTCTGGGTAACCGTGTTTCAACCAGCAACGGTCCTCCAGGTGGTTGGTTTTTGTGCAATGAGTGCATTTTAATTTTGACCTGTTTCCACCGGCCGAATTGTGAGACCTTCCTTTGACGGAAAATGCCATTGGAGCAGCTTCCTCGATGGCTGTGTCAAAGCTCGAACCTCCTCCTCTTGCACAAGTCGGGAATACACATTATGCAAGGATGGTAGGGGTTCAATTCCCAATATTCCAAATCGAACATTAACATAATATATGTCGAGACCCATCAAAAACTTACGAACCTGACCACTTTCACGTTGTTTTCGAAGAGTCTCAATTAATCCGCACTTGCATCCTGTACATTTACAAGATGGAAAAGGATCAAAATCAGCAATCTCGTCCCACAATTTCTTCAGCCGTCCGTAATAATCCATAATGGATTCTCTGGTCTTTTGCTTACAATCCGAAATTTCGGACTTTATTTGGTATATTTTCATACCATTCCCCAACGAAAATTGTTGGCGAATATCCTCCCACAATTCGTATGCCGTTTCCCGATATGAGATCGACTTACGTAATTTAGGATCGATGGATTAAAATATCCAACAAACGATCATGTAATTCACAGTACACCAGTCTTCAAAGTCTTCGGAGTCTTCTGCCGGTTGCTTGAGCTTTCCGTTAATAAAGCCCAGCTTCCGTTTTGCTCCCAACGAAACTCGAAGTGCCTTTGCCCATTCTTCGTAGTTCGTCCCTTGGAAACTAACATGAGTGATAAGTGTTCCAGGCCCATCATTAGAAGCCAGTGCATAGATAAAATTTGGAACATGTGGTGTCGATTTCTTATCATCGTTCACCATGATTGTACAGAAAAATTCAGAATACTTTGACCGATACCATGAAGTAAATCAGAAGATATGTGTGAATGTTCGTGGTCTGTCATTAATCACAAAGCTAGACTATACACAACCTTTGCATATCTCAGGAAAAAATATATGCCCTATATACAATCTTAACAATCAACAATACTTACCCAATATACAAGAAGATAATATATTTCATAATATTCTTGCCTAATACCGTATTTAATGTATTTGATTAAAAGTTTTACGGAGTATATTTTAAATTAAAGTTTTACGGAGTATATTTTAAATTATCAACTATTATTATTTAATTTAAAGTTTAGTTAACCTTTCATAAATAGGTTTTATAATTCAATTAGTTTTGTAACATAGAATCAATAATAGTTTTTGTAGACCCATGTATATATCATTGAAAACTAAAACTACATTAATGCACAATTGAAAAATTTGATTGAGTCTCATTCCCTGATGCAATTAGTATTACTGCCTTTTAGTCTTATGGTTTTTCATATTTCCGAGGGTAGATATATAGTTTACTTTTTCGAGGGTAGAAATCACATCATTTCCAGATATTTGAATTACAAAAAATAATTAAAAACGATTTTAGGTTAATACTTTAGAAAATGAATAATCATAATATTAGAAATTGAATATCTAATTATTTAAATGAATACCTTATTTAAATGTATTCTCGTAATAAAATGAATTGTACTCTTATTTTTTTAAATGTATTGTACTCTTATTTTTTTTTAAATAAAATAAAATTAACTTTATTTCATTCTTAGCTCAAAAAATATCCAATTAAATTGTAAAATTCAATAAATAAAATAAATAAATCAACCTTAAATAGTTAATTCTCTGTTCAGAAACTGATTCTAGGAACATACTTTAGCCACACCGGAAATCCTGCATTAAACATAAAGCAAAAGTAGATTATTTACAATTACAAAACTACATTAAAAATAAATTCCTTTTTTAACTATGGAAATAAGTAAATTGGTGCTCCCTCCGTCTTAGTCGTTTGTTTAACTTCAATTAGTTAAACGAATGATCGAGATGGAAAGAATACAATAAAAACACAATTAAATATTAAAATAGATTAAAATTATCCAAAATAATTACATGAGCTACACCAATTAAAGTATTTCTTTAAAAAAAAATACTTGTACTATTTCTTCAAATTTATACTGTCAAAAAAAAGATAAAATGAAACTGCAATCACAAAAATAACTACAAAAACTTAAGAAATCAAATAGATTAAATACAAAATAAATCAGAATAAATCTTAAGAAAAAACTTAAGAAATATAAGGAGAGTAGTTCCTTCTCCCTCTGTCAAAATAAATCTTAATTCAAAAAACTTAATAAAAAATAATGAACACGTTTATGCCTAATTAACTTTATAACTTAATCAAAATACAAAATAAATCAAATTAATTCATCAATTAATTAAATTAAATGGAGCAAAGAACGTTACTTTTCTAGGAGAAGGTTCATGCATATTCCAGAAAACATAAGACTTCCAATCCTCCTACTTTTGCATTTGTTATAAAATCTTCTCACCTCTGCAACACAATAACAATCAGAATGTAAAATCAAAAATGTAAAATTAAAAATTAAAAATTTGAAATACTAAGAACATGAAAACATATAAAAAGTTTTTACTAATTGTTATAAATCACAACTGTAAACTCATAATTAAAAAAATTGATAAACAAAGAAGTGAAAATTTGTAAAGAACCGTACCTTATTGAATTGAATTTCATGGACCCAAATCAGAATGAAGCAAAACTGAAAAAATATGAAAAATGAATTAAAAGTTGAAATACAAAAAAACTAAATAAAGGAGAAAGATTATGGCAAAAGATGAATTGAAGAGGAAGATGGTGGATGATCGAATGGAATATGAATCCATTTTATAGTGGTGTGTCGACGGTTAAATATGAGTGCCCGGTGAGATTTCAGATTATTGATGATGAATTGAGTGGGGATCAAAGAGTTGCTTCTGATTTTCTAGGATGAGAGTGCCGATGGAGATGGTGGGAGACACAATTAGGGTTAATGGTGGTAGAAATTGGGAATTGGGGAGTAATTAATCTCCTGGTAAATAGAGTGAGTAAATAGGGCGAGTCAATGAAGAATGATTTTTGAGGGTGAGTAAACAAAGCACATTGAATACTTGTGCAAGTAGATTATTATTCTCAATATTCCTTATACTGTTTCTAATTACTCCTCCCAATACTACTTAAACCTATTGAAAATCAAAACATAAAAAAATGGAGTTATTTTCAAATGGACAACAACGAGATGTGTCACATCATTGGGTGTGGTGTCTTCTTTTATATAATGAAGATGGAATCTGAATCCATTTTATAGTGGTGTGTCGACGGGTAAATATGAGTGCCCGGTGAGATTTCAGATTATTGATGATGGATTGAGTGGGGATCAAAGAGTTGCTCCCGATTTTCTAGGATGAGAGTGCTGAGGGAGATGTTGGGAGAAACAATTAGGGTTAATGGTGGTAGAAATTGGGAATTGTGAAGTAATTAATCTCCTGGGAAATAGAGTGTGTAAATAGGGCAAGTCAATGAAGAATGATTTTTGAGGGTGAGTAAACAAAACACATTGAATACTTGTGCAAGTAGATTATTATTCTCAACTAGTGCAAAACCCGTGTATGTTTTTAGTGTATACAGATAGTTTAGTGACTTACAAAAATATATTCTCTCGTTTTAAGTCATTCATTTACATTATTATGTTTTTAGTGTTTCAGTCATTCGTTTATGTTTTGCGTAAACTTTACCCTCTACTTTTTATTTTAAACATAATAAAATAATTTTTATCTCACTATCTTGTTTTTATGTATAGATTAACATTCTATTAGGACAACATGAATATAATATTGTTTACGATTTTATTTTATTTTTATATGACAATCATAAAATGATATTTTATAATAAAAAAAGTACAGTATATTTTTGACAAATGAATCATGTCGCGTCTAATTTATGCCACATAATAGGGTCATAATATAAGTAAGAACTAATAGTATTAGATGCTCTTTTTTTTTACTTATTTTAAGTTGGAAAAAAAATTACTTTTAGATCACATTCTTATTATGCATAGTGTAGTAATCTTAACCGAAGATGTCTTGGCCTAGTGGTTAAGACTAGGTGCTCTGGGACAGTAGGTTCCAGGTTCGAATCCCCCTCCCCTATATTGTAATGCGACTAAGTGTGCTCTTCGATGAACCAAAAAAAAAAAAAAAAATAGTGTAGTAATCTTAGGTAATTGATTTGTTTCTAAATTTTCGAAGATTATGATAAGATAGGGGATCTTTAAATTAGTAAATAAATCTGTCAAATTTCGATTCGACTCATAAACTCGACCCATTATTTTAGGCTCAAGAGTCAAGACCCTAAAATTTTGACCCGCGACCCGTTTGGCTTAAACCTGAAATGATCTGTTAATTAAAATTATTACAATACTACTTGCTCTTGTTATTTATATGAGTATGTTATATTTAAAATTTAAATTTAAAAATTATTAACTTTAACATTGTAAACTAAAAATAATAATTGTTGATTGCATTTAATAATAAAATATTTTTTGATAGTAAGTTAAATATTTTATTTTCAATAAAATTATGCCTCATTCTATTGACAAATATGTTTGATATTGAATTTAATAACATTGGTAATATTTAATGTGATTACTATATTAAAAAATTACTTTTTAATTGATAAATTGTAAGGCGTCAGAAATTATATAAGTCTAGTATTCTAACCCTAATTGGCCCGTGACATGTATTTAATCCAACCTGTATTATGTCCAACCCAGATAACATGACTCGTCCGACCCGTTTCACATGCCTATTTAAAAGTATGATATATTTTTTGTTATTATGTTACATTTTTTTTCTTCTCAAATTTGTATAATTCGTAAAAATTGATACGTAGATGTAAGACTTTTTGGTTATTTTATGAATGGATATTGCAGAACTGGGCTTGTAATGTACTTATTTGGTTAAAAGTTTATTTTGTCAAAGCCCAATTAAGGTAATGAAGGGTAGATTTAGGCGGGAAAGTTGAAATGACGTCTTTGCTCCTTGGTTTTTGCTTTAGTTAATAGGGGATATTCCTTATACTGTTTCTAATTACTCTTCCCAATACTACTTAAACCTATTGAAAATCAAAACATAAAAAATGGAGTTATTTTCAAATGCACAACAAAGAGATGTGCCACATCATTGGGTGTGGTGTCTTCTTTTATATAAAGAAGATTAATACTCTACTCCGTAATATAAATTAGAAGAACACAAATTCTTGGGAGAGACGATCTCTCAATAACTTATTGAGAGACCACTCTTCAGTACCACTCTATGTCATATTCGTACTCTTAAATAACAACTTTGTTTTGTACCTGTATATATAACAAGCGTACCCTCTTTATATTTGTATACTCTTTTATGTTAATCGTACCTACTTCTATTAACTTTGATACCACTGTTACTTCCATTTGTACTTAGTCTCTCAGTAAAGTTAGTGAGAGGTCGTCTCTCAGAAGACCTACCCTTAGAAGAATGGTTAACATCAATAGTCTTCTTGATATCATGATCCTTAAACAAAAGATATTTCAACATATTACGCTCAGGTAGTTGACAAATTTATGCAATCAAATAATTTAAACATAATACTAACACATGAATATAACCTTTTATATAAAGTATAAGACATTTATTGTTACGTTCAAAGTGATTTTTTTTGCCAACTAAGACATATTGAGGGAGGGTCGTGCCTCTTTGTTAAGCCCTCTAGGAATGTAGGAAACAGTAATACAGTGAAAAGACAAAAAAACATCATGCTAAAGATGATCAATAATCCTGCAAATCTCTGGTGAATCGTCTATTAAATTAAACCGTACAGTTGCTGAACGAGGCTCAGACAGTCAGTTGAGAGATGGATGTGGAGAAACCTTCGGGAGCGTGTCCAAAGAGTTGCCTGATGGAGGGCGAGAGCTTCAGCATTCCCAAAACACTTAGTACTAGTAAGATGTGAGTATATTGACATATTGCATATTTTAATTATACCATATTTATACTTTACTACAAGGTAAGAATAAGATTTAACTCAATGAGTTATAGCTGGATCTCTATCATTATCTATGAGGTTTAAGATTTAATTCTTATTCGTGACGTAGTACTCTCATCTGAGTTAAAATATTAACCATCTGTCTCTGTCATTTGTTGTTTTTTATATTATTTGTATGGAGTATTTTAATCAGAGAATAACAAATGACTGATACGAAAAAATAATTATAAATACTCCCTCTGTATTCAACTATTTGACGTTGAAGCCATTTTGCAATTATGATTTTTAATGCTTTCAAGGTTGTCATTACCGTCAAGCCTATTTATTGTCAAAAACTTCATTATTTCTCATTTAATTACATTGTCTTTTCTTTTCTTATTGTCATGCCTTGCAATTTTCCCAAGATGTAAAGAATAAAATATGGTCCAAATGAGTGGTAATAACTTACTTGGAAATATGAGAGGTCATGTAGAGTAATTAATGTGAATACAGTATAATTACTCCCTCCGTTTCTATGATTTCTTCCACCTTAAAAGTGACATATTTCTTAAGAAAAACAATAAAATAAGTAAAAGTAGAGAGGGAGTAAAGTAAGTGGGCCACCTAGGTAAGAGAGAGGTGTGATAGAAAAAAAGGAAAGTGGAAGAAATCAAAGAAATGATTGAAAAGGGAAATGTGGAAGATATCAAAGAAATGATTGAAAAAGGAAATGTGGAAGATATCAAAGAAACACTGAAAGTATTTTTTTTTCAAGTTTGGAAAATATGCAGTGATAATGTAATTATGAGATTTATTCTTGTAATAAATTTTCTTAATTCATGTGACAATTATTTGAATATTGAGAGAAATCATTTACTTATACTACTACTACGTATTTAGTTGATTAGTTGCACTTATTTTTAACGAGTAGATTTTGCTTAAGATCAAATTATCATATGAGCCTCGCTGATTACAATCGTCCGTACTTCAAAGAACGTACAAATTATTTATTAAGACGGGTATATTCGTAAGAAATGAAATAGTTTGATAAAGGTTGTCTCATTTAACCACATCTAACTCAAGGGTATGTAGTTGGAAAAGCTCCGAGTGGCTAGCTAGCTCGAAGACACATCTGAGGTACAAAAGACAAAAAGCCATCAGCCGCATCAAACAAAATCTTAAAATTGATTTGTTGAGCGGCTCCTAAAAAGCAAGGGCCTGGGTCGTCGAGGGCAGTTATACTCATACAAAATCCATCATCTCCGTCTTCCAGTATTGTCTTTTGGAACAAATAATTATTGTTCATAACCCAATCCACCTCTCCTTGATGTCCAATCCCTGCGAAATGAAAAACCACCCAAGGAAATCTTTGTTCACTGCTTGGGAGGGTCGAGTAACAAAGATCAAACGTTCTCAATATAGGCACGGGAATTGGTTCCCAACCATAGCTCTCTCTTAAGTACTCGGTCACCGCATCACTTAGAGGGTTGAATGCACTTCTTGCCAGCATGGTATAAGGTATCCCAGAGTCGATAAAAAAACCCTTGCTATATCCTATAGGATCTAACTCGAAGATAGATGGGTCGATCGATAGTCTAACTCCATCTACACTAATGCCATTCAAGTACAAATGATATTTAGACTGCTTATGCATAGGTATCGTTTGGACCAGCCTTCCACGTATCTGTGCTTCATCACCAATGTACATGTATGATGATATTCCTGAACCAGGCGCGAGACAATAAGAAAATCGACCATTTCCGTGATTACCAAGTTGTACTAAGAGCGATCTATGGTTAAGTGCGAGCCCAAGTATACCGACAATAACATTTTCACGCATGTCCCTAGAGAATTTAAACCCTTCAACTTCGAGTGCACACCCGAAGGTGAAACCGTTGTACGACATAAGTTGTCCTGTTCTACTGTCTTGAAAATAAACAACATCTCTTCCGAGAAAGCCAACAGCGTGATCTCCGTGTGATCTATGCCACACGATCCCCCATAGCTAGGTTAACCGTGGAATACACAGTGGGTCGTCTACACTGACTAGCCTAAAAGTAGGGGACGCTGTGTAATCAAAGAGTCTTTCACTCGTGTACTTGTTTCAATACAAGGATTACAACCGTCGCACTGAATCCATGTGTCAGTTGCACCGGTGTCAATGAGCACAACGGGTGACGTAAATCCATGACCCGTTCCCACCGCGAGTCTAGTAACATAATAACCCATTGCCGTCGATAGCGATCCAATCGGAGCCCTCAAACCATCGGAAGATACTCGTCTTGTGAGATAATTATTCTTCATTCTTGACATAGAAATGTTACGGAGGAATTGATGCCTTTCTTGAGTTGTGACATGTTTAGGTAATATGCCCAAATGCGGTGAGTCTATTGGAATCATTTCAAGTGTTAGGCCATTGGCGTCTAAAGCAATAAGTGATATCATGAATAATATAATTTGTAATGACATGATAATAGTAAGTGTTGTTTGATGAGTCATTATTGTTTCTTATATATGTGAGTGTTGTTTAGTAGAATGATTACGTATACGTAAATACTAGTATAGCACCCGTCAGTGGCGGACCCAGAAATTTACGAGAGGGGTTCACTTTTAATATTTTTTTTTTTTTGCAGATATTATAAAAAATTAATTAAAAATAGAAACTCATATATTGTCACATAGACACATAAATATGTAACTATAAATATTAAATAAAATCCAATTAAATTTTTTTGTAACTAACTTGAAATATGTCGAACAATATTGTATGAAATTTATAACTCAACTAAAGAAAAAATGGTAAACCAACACATAAATATCGAGTAACATGAAAAAACCCCAAAATTAGGGTTCCACAATCAGGGATTAGTATATTTAATTAACTGTAGTCGACATCAACCGACAAAACCCAAACATTGACATTGAAAAATACCCGAAATACTCAAATACCTATAATAGTAAATTAATAACATCAAAAAAAAAAATCAAAATTAGGTTCCACTATTTGGAGTTATATTTAAATTAAATTACGTTCTCCATAATTGACAAAAGCAAAACAAAACCCAAAAATTGACACAAAAAAGTACCCAAAAAGGCAAAAACAATCTAACTATATAAGATTAGAATTTAAAATTGATAATTGAGAAAAGAGATTTTTTAAATTAGGTTGAAAATGATAAAATACAACATATACTAATATAGCCTTCAATCTTGCGTAGTTGTGTGAGAATTGGGGGGAAAATAAAAACTGAAGATGAATGGAAAGGTGTGCAAGGGGGTTCGAACTCCCGCCAACAATGCTGAATTGACAAGCCCCAAGCACCAACCTCATTACCAACGCGCCACACTATTTTTGATTGTTCTTTGCACACGTAAAATGTACAAGTACTTAGCATCAGTTATTTTTTCAAAAAAAAAAAAACCAAAGGGTGCGCACGTGGGGTGCTGTGCGCACCCCTAGGTCCGCCCCTGGCACCCGTGCAAAAATATGGTTTATATAGGATTATCATGTCATGTTAATAATATCATATTCGTACATTAATAGTGACATATTGTCTACATTTTTCTTTGATTAAATATATATGTGAAATAATCATTAAGTTTTAAATTGATTTTAATAATCTTTATTAGCAATGTGTCTCGGGTAAAATGCACAATTTAATTTATTACAATAATTGTTAGCAATAACAATAATTAAGAAATACAATTTTGTTCCCCCCCAAAAAAAAAAAAAAAAAAAAGAAATACAATTTTGGTTGATTATAATCGATTAATTCTATAATAATAAATCAGAAAATATGCTTCGAACATCGAACATATTTTATTGGACTATTTATACTAATAATTTCCTTAATGGAAATCACAAAATTCATAATGGATGAATGAGTTGGCTTATTACAATGGATGAATCGAACATCGTGCCTATTATACGTTAATATGAAATATCTTTTAATCTTCTATTATCTTCTATTTTAGTTTATTATGCAATATCTTCTATTATCTTCAATTGACTATTTTAGCTTATTATACGTTATTATTATCTTCTATCATCTCTTATTGTGCAATATCTTTTATTATCTTTTATTTTAGCTTATTAACCTCCTTCAAGAATTCAAAGACGTCTTCGCATGGTCCTACAAGGACATGTCGGGGATAGACCGGGAAATAGCCGAACACCATATACCGATCAAGGACGGGTTCAAACCGGTTAAACAGAAGCTTCGCCGAATGAGGCTCGAATGGTCCCTCAAGGTCAAGGAAGAAGTCGATAAACAATTCAAAGCCGGCTTCATACAAGTGTCCGAGTACCCGGATTGGGTTGCAAACATCGTGTCGGTTCCTAAAAAAGACGGCAAGGTACGCGTCTGCGTAGATTTTCGGGATCTTAATAAGGCGAGCCCGAAAGACGATTTCCCGTTACCATCACACATCGACATATTGGTGGATAACACAGTTGATCATGCCCTTCTATCATTTATGGACGGGTATGCCGGATATAACCAGATAAAAATGGCAGAGGAAGACATGGATAAGACCACCTTCATTACACCTTGGGGTACTTATTGCTATACTGTTATGCCATTTGGTCTTATTAATGTCGGGGCCACTTATCATTGAACCGCCACAACTTTATTACATGACTTGATGCATAAAGAAGTGGAAGTTTATGTGGACGATATGATCGTCAAATCAAAAAGCAGGGATGGTCACATCACCGCTCTGAGAAAATTCTTTACCCGACTACGCAAATACAACATGAGGTTAAACCCTCAGAAGTGTAGTTTCGGGGTAACGTCTGACAAATTACTGGGCCATATCGTTAGCCAACGCGGCATCGAAGTCGACCCAGCTAAAATCAAGGCCATCACCGATATGCAACCTCCCAAAACCGAAAAAGAAATAAGGGGATTTCTCGGAAAAGTCCAGTACATCAGCAGATTCATTTCAAAACTAACCATGGTGTGTGAACCAATTTTCAAGTAACTGAAGATAGGAGAGCGGATACTATGGGACGATAAGTGTCAAGCGGCCTTTGATAGAATCAAAGAAATCTTGTCGGCACCGCCAGTTTTGATGCCACCTGAACCCTGTTTGTCTTTGTCGTTATACCTAACGACGAGCGAGACAGCCATGGGGGCTATGCTAGCTTAGACGGTCAACTCCGAAAAACGGGCTATCTACTACATCAGCAAAAAGTTTTTAGAGTATGAGTGCAAATATACCATGCTCGAAAAGACGTGTTTAGCTTTGGTCTGGGCCACTAAGAAGCTCCGACACTACATGCTCAGCTATGAGGTACAAGTATTATCTAAGATGGATCCAATCAAGTACCTCTTTGAAAAGCCCATTCTCGATGGCAGAATATCTAGATGGACTCTAATGTTGGCAAAGTTCGACCTAAAGTTCGTACTCTTAAAAGCCATTAAAGGTCGAGTGGTAGCCGAGTTCCTTGCCGACAGTCCCGTAGCCGAAGAAGGACACACCGACACTTGGTCCTTCCCGGATGAAGATATCTTCCATACCGATACCGAAACATGGGACTTATACTTCGACGGAGCATCCAATTTCCGAGGATTCGGAGTCGGGATTCTCTTAATCTCACCAAAAGGGGAACATACTCCCGTATCTATCAAGCTGGACTTTGACGTTACCAATAATGCCGCCGAGTATGAAGCCTGCATCCACAGGCTACAAGCCGCCGCCGACTTGGGGGTCACTAACCTCCGGGTACACGGTGATTCGTCTCTGGTCATCAATCAAGCGCTTCAAAAATTTAAAACTCGGAACGCCAATCTCGTGGCCTACCAGGCACGGGTAAGAGATCTCGAGAAGCAATTCCAGAAGGTAGAGTACATATACTTGCCTCGGGAAGAAAATCAGTTTGCAGATGCACTCTCAAAACTGGCATCTTTACTGAATATTCCCGATCACATGACCAGTATGCCAATTTGTGTCGAAAGATGGTCCGAGCCAGCATACATCCACGACATCGAAGACATTGAGATACCTGATCCCGAGCCATGGTATCAAGCCGTGATAACCTACCTGACAAACGGGGAATATCCTCCCGGGGCCGATAATCAAACCAAGAAAGCCTTACGAAGGCTAGCAACCCAGTTCGTCCGCACCGACGATGGACAACTATACAAAAAGACAGCGAAGGGGGTTCTTCTCTTATGCGTTGATAAAACTCAAGCCGAAAAAAGCCATGGCCGAGGTGCATGATGGTGAATGCGGTCCACACATGAATGCCCAGATGTTAGTCCGAAAAATCATAAGGCTCGGATACTACTGGAGTAATATGGAAACCGACTGCCGGTTATACATCAAGCATTGCCATAACTGTCAGATTTTCGCCAACGTGCAACATATGCCGTCTCTTTGGCCATTCTCAACATGAGGTATCGACATAATCGGGAAAATAAATCCCTCCGGTACCGGTGGGCATTGTTTCATTTTGGTAGCTATCTACTATTTCACCAAATGGGTCGAAGCTGAGTCTTACCGTATTCTCAATGCCAAGCATGTTGCCAAATTTATCCAAAACAAGATAATATGCCGGTACGGGATCCCGCACGAATTTATCAGTGACCACGGGACCCACTTCCAGGCTGAAACAGCGGCCTTGCTAACCAAGTACAAGATTTAAAGGCACACCTCTTCACCTTACCGACCCCAAACCAATGGAGCGGTAGAAGCGGCTAATAAGACGATTGTCACCATACTAAAAAAGATGGCTGATAATTATCGGGATTGGCCCAATAAAAATACCCTTTGCATTATGGGGATACCGGACGTCAATTCGCACCGCGACCGGTGCGACGCCGTATTACCTAACCTACGAGATGGAAGCGGTCCAGCCAGTCGAGTTGGAAGTGCCGTCCCTCAGAATCTTGCTCGAAAGTCAAGTACCCGAAGCTGATTGGGTTCGAGCACGATATGATTCATTAGTCCTACTGGATGAACGACGGTCTCGCGCTCTCAATAACATCCAGATATACCAGAAAAGGATCCAGCGGGCCTTCAACAAAAGGGTGAGGCCCAGAAACATTAAAGAAGGGGATTTGGTTCTCAAGTCTGTTCGAGCCTTATTACCAGTACACCCATGGGGAAAATTCAAACCTAATTGGGCCGGTCCATATTTGGTAAAGAAGATTCTATCAGGCGGAGCTGCAATGCTAACGGACCTGGACGGGAATCAGTTTGTCAACCCAACCAACTTGGACCAGCTGAAACGTTACTACCCTTAAACCCTTTTCTCAATGTCATTTGCAAAGTTTATTAAAATCGTTTTTACAAATAAACTTTCAAAAGCAAGTCAAAAGCTAGAATTATTTATTCTACTATTGTAAACATCTTGAACCAATAGTCTTGGTGTATTTCGAGATTGCAAATTTAATCTGAACTACGTTTGGTTTGATTCCGCTAATTGTGGATACGTAGGCAGCCCCTCAAAAGGGCACAACCACTGCAATCGAGAAAAAACATGAACAGTTTAAATAATAAACTTCCTTTATTTATTTCAAAAAAAATAATCCGATAAACTCGAAAAATTGCAAAATCCAAAAAAAAAAAGCACACGACACTAAAATAAATAATAGTAATACTTAAATAATAAAAAAAACTAGGGGCTCGACATTTAGGGCATCTTGCCCTTTCCCTTGCCCTTAGGTTCTTTTTCCGTCCACTGGCGACGACGCGGAGGTGAACGCTCCCGGATCACCACGGGAACTTCCTTAGCCCGGACTCATTTCTTTGAACTCGAGTCCTTAGTCACCTCAGTCGGCCCAAGTCGGGCTCGCACCCTTTCCGGAAACCTGTCTCGTGGGCCCAGTCGGTCTCGAGCCGCCAGTCTTGGCCCTAGCCTCCTCTCTAAGTCCGTCCGGGGGCTCCAGTCTTGGCCCTAGCCTCCTCTCTAAGTCCGTCCGGGGGCTTAATGGTCCCTGAGAGCTGCTAGCACCGGTCTCTTTAGCTCGAGTCTTAGTCTTTGATTTGGAACCCGACTCAAATCGGACAAGCTGTAGCGGGAGTTTCTCCTTCGTCAAAGAAACCCCTACTATCTTTTACCGTCTCCCGGCGAACCAAGTCGAAAGCCTCGTTAGTCTTCAAAGCCTTACTGGCCTCCTCAGATTCTTCGGAAGTCCATTTACGATATAATTCCGAAACCCAAGCGGATTGGCAAGGGCAGGGTATGGTCCATATGGCACGGGTAAACCAGCGTTGTAGCCACATGTCACACATAGCGTCCGTCAATTGGAGCGGAACATTAATAATTGCTTCAGTCTCGGGGATCGGCTGAAACGAACTGAACTGCCTCAGAATACGATCTGGATAGATATGGACGGTCCAGTTCAAGGATAAAATCACCTGATAGCGGGCTTTGTCCCTCTTGGCTAGGCCTGTCAGTTTCGAGAGGAACCACCAAGTAACGGTCCACCTAATCAAGGGTCCGCCATGGAATTTTAACTCCTCATCCCAGTAAGTTCGGTTTATGTGATTGCTCGAGCTTATCCGCCTTTTCCTTGAGCTAATCTGGCAACTACGGTAGTTGAATATGCTCACCGGGAGCTCTATGATCGACAAACGCTCGGAAAGCCAAATCTGAAAGAAAAGAAAACGAATTTTCGTAAGTAAATACTTGTCCGCTGGCAGGCACTCAATCGAGTGTCACGTCTGACTCGATCGAGTGGCTCATCTGGAGGCGAACAGGAGGTTTTTGACGAGGTCACTCGATCGAGTGACAGGTCCACTCGATCGAGTGGCCCCTGTACGTCAGAATTTATCCAAAAAAGCGAGATAACCTGCAAGAGAGGGTGCTTCCCGTCAATTGGCGGTTTGGGTCAAGTTTCCTAGCATCAAGGCCCATAATGATTTCTCCAGTTGCAAGCCAAGCCGGGCTGTGACCCGTCTCCATCTGATCGACTATGCCAATCAGCCTAATCTGGCCCAAACACGAGTCAGCATCCATTTTTCCTTCAAAACGTATCGATGTAACATACAAAAAGCGAAGGCCCTACACCTATGGGTGGGAGTAACTCGAACGCCGCCAGAATTCATAAATTTTTCGGCTAAGTCGAACAAAGAAACGGAATCTCCCTTCACCATACGGTCCGTCTCGGCATGAGACAAGCCAAGAAAGTCTCTCAATCTCCTCCTCGGGTCAGGATAAAATGGAGGAATAGCGGGACGAGCGCTAGGACACCAACCGCTGATAGCTGCAATTTCTTCGGGAAGAGGGCATAATTCTCCATGAGGAAACGCAAAAACATGATGGGTAGTATCCCAAAAGGATAGACAAGCATTCAGGAAGTGCGAATCTACCCTAAGTCGTTGAAGCGGGAATAAAGCAACAATGCACATTTGAGTCAACTGAAATTTGTCTTCATCTCGAAAGTATTGGGCCCACGTCTGAAGCATTGCGGTCAAATGTTCGATACCCATAGTGAGAGCTTTTTCTTAAAAAGTCTGAAGGATTTTGAGAAAAGAAAAGAAGATTTGGGTTAAGATATTAAAATCAAAGCGAGGGACCCTCTATTTATAGTAGAGAATCCTCCCCTAATTACCTTAGGAATAGGAATTTTTATCGTATTTCCTAATCCACATAGGCGTACCTTCAACCTAAGGCTTTAGGAATCCTTTTTAGAATCTAATACAGGAATCGACTCATCCCGAGTATTCCTATTTTCATGCAAAATCCAAATTTTCAAAATTCTCAACATTTTCAAAACAAATTCCAAAAAATCATTTCTCCAGCGTGAGTCGGTGTTTCGCCTACATGTTACATGCAAATTGCTATGTGTCAGCATACAGGTACACCCAAGACTCCAGAAGGAATCTTCTCACTAAAACTCCCCAGCAGAAAGCTCCGGGTGGAATTTCTACTAAGGAAACACGGGATGTGGCTGCAAACAGACACAACCAAGGCTTCCTAGGCAAGCTCTCGCACCGCTCCAAGATGGGATGTGTCTGCAAACGGGCACACCAGAGGCTTCTTAAGCAAGTCCCCATTGAGCTATTAGCATCCATTCAGGTATGATTCCTATCTTATGGCTGGCGAGCTCTTTTACGCAAGTCTAATGGACTATAAACGACCCGATCGGAAGTTTGCCAGGTCTTAATCCTTGATTGGCCTGGTAGCTACTCTGACTTTCGCCTTGTCCAAGCCTCAGTCAGAGTGGGGGCTCTGTAGACACCCACATTTTGACCGTCAGGTGTCTATAGCAGTTTCCAAAAAACACCCGATGATGATCGGACGTAAACATGGCTTAATACACTCGATTTCGGACTCGGAATCAATAGTAGTTGGCATGAGATTTTAGCGGAGTAACAATCTCACCAAACTGACCTCAAAATCAGGCTCAATGGGTCGTTTCCAGTCAAATAAGACTAATTTGGGTCAAAACCGAGACCAAGGGCAAAACTGTCTTTTAGCGACCGGGTCAAACCCCGGTCAAAGGCATTTTCGAGCCATAAATATCTGGCACAAACTCGAAAATTCAACTCGAAGTCAGATTCCTCACAAAAATCAGCAATAAAGAGGGATTAAGCAACCAAAACTCTTCCTAAAAGATAAAAATCGATCTCCAAAAGGAGACTTCTACCCGGCTCAGACCCACTCGATCGAGTGGACCGGCCACTCGGTCGAGTGAGCTCATAAAAACCGCCAAATCTGGCATCAGACCAGGCACTCGATCGAGAGCTATGCATTACTCGATCGAGTGACCCTAGTTCCAGCTAGAATCGGAGTCCTTTTCAGCCAAAAACCGGGTGTTCCTTCCAATGCAAGCAAGCATTTTCCTATCCAAAGACGGAATCCCACTTCACCTCAACCGGTTGCTTTCTTTCCTCACAAGCAATCTATCTCCTATCCAAGTCGGGTGTTTCATCCTATAAATACCCCACCCTCGACACATCAAAAACACATTCAAGTCACATCAATTATTCACATCACACACAACATAGAATACCTATACATCCATACGTCCCGACATCATCCCGAATCTCTAGCAAACCTTAGGAAAATTATACCGAAATACCATCCCGATTTTCCTAGAATTCTTAGGCAAAACCATACAAAAATACAACACCTTAACTCCTCCTATATTCCCGTTACTCCTACGCAAGCGCCGTTACTACGAGTTCCTAATCGAGACCGAAATTAGCATGTAGGTTGAGGGTGTTCCAAATCCCGATTTCTCTCTCCTTCTCTTCTCTCCTCACGTTTTTTTTCTTTTCTTCGTTTTTTTCGTCTATCATCTATCATCGTCTATCACCTTCGTGTCTTTTCTAATATTATTATTACTACTATCGTTTCTAGTCGTCCCTAAGGATTCGATATCGACTCTATAGTCGAATATCGGATCTAAAAGGAATCAATCAATAAAACTACTTTAAGCATAATCTCGTTGATGCCGAAATAATCGTCACATAGTCCTAAAAAGACTTATACGACATTACAATGCGGAGGGATTCATTTTGATTCAAAACAATTTCTAAAAACATCTTTTTTTTTACAATCACTCTAAGTATTGGATCTCGATTTCGTAGTCGAATATCAAATATTTACGAGTTCTGAAAATTTTAAGTCGAGTATAAATTGTGCCGTATTTTTACACGACTTAGCAAAATTATCGGTTTTCAAAAATTAAAAGCAATTTCGAAACTTGCAAATTGAGTCCACCACTCGAACAGAGGGCACTCGATCGAGTGCCATAGCCACTCGATCGAGTGCCATAGCCACTCGATCGAGTGACACCCCAAAAAATCAGGCAGAAACTTTTTTCTAGGGATACTCGACCGAGTCCCTCCATGACTCGGCCGAGTGGCCCCAATTACGCCTAAATTAATGCGTCACGCTACAAGTCTCGATAAATCTTTTTCAAACGATTTCGATCAACACGTGTCAAAGTCTATCACCTGAATCTAGTCTTTTCAAAACCGCATCGTACCATGTTTACATCTTCTAACTCGTTCTTTTCGCTATTATCGCAATTATTGTATCGCTTGTCGCATTGTAATTCCGGGTGGTATGCCACTCGTATATTGTAATTTGTTGTCGCTCTTTTCTTTTTATTTCGTTGTTTGTTTTATTATACTGAAATGAACATCGCATGCTAAAATAACTTTGACGTTAAATTAGATGCATTAAACGACTTAGTTGAACATAATTCGCATGTTTAGTCAAAACGCCTTGTTTGCATATCATTCAACCGTCAAACTAACACGCGTACACGAACAACGAGCGATATCTTAGTAAAGGCCGCTAAGTGCGGGCGGGGTTGGGTGTTCTTTGTGAACTTCCCATCCCAACACGTACCCTCACCCCTTACTCAGAAACGTGGTTTCTGGATGTCCGAAGCCATTGGCATACGAGAGTCATTCAATACACGATTACCGATAATGTCGGTATCGGTATCACAATGCAAAGGGACGAACCCCATAAACTCTGAAATCGGAATGGGCCGTACTTTGTGCACGGCCCACTACGACATAGAGTGGGTTCGAACGGGCCCGAACTCCCACAAAGTTCGGTGGCGACTCCAACTTCGATTTAAATTTCAATTCGAGATTCATCTCACATGAGATTCATTCGCCTCCCCAAACCCGCACGTGGCCGCGTCGGGGTGGACCTATGTCATGTCCACAATGTGACGTATATTTAATCAAAAATTTGTTTATGTCCTTTTTAGTAATTTTACAAAGTAGTTAATTAATCCGCTAATATAAAACAACTAATTACCAAACACGGTTTAAAAAATTCTGCTAATTAGACCTGTTAGTCAAAAATGTCAATTGTAACTACTAGTCAAATTTGTTTTCTAAATCTAATTCTGCCAATATCAATCCGCTGTTTACCAAACCGGTTTGTGTATATGAGACGGTTTCAAATACACTCACATTGTGTATGAAAATTAATAACTTACCAATCAAATATTCATAATTAATTACTAAATTTAAAATTCTAAATTATTGTGCATTATTGCGGAATCTATACTAGTGAGAAAATGGAGGCAGAATGAGTTTATAGGTCAGTTTCTCGTGATGATATCCTTGTGATTTTTGCTTTAATTAACATACGTAGTATATTAACGTATGTCTATTGAGCACACGTTACGCATAAATATGTTTCACCTAAGAAGTTAAGATAGAACAATTACATCGAACCCATGAATATTATCAATGTTGAATACGAAACTGCTAAATTATACACGGAAATTTCTACGTTGTACACCTTTATCATTATTTTTCCTATCTTTGCCCTCCCTCTTAAAAAAAACAACTCTCTTCTCTATCTTCCTCAAACACTAAGTCACTAATTAACGATTTGACTAAAAACTTTACGATTATAACCCTAATTCTGATATGAAACAAGTAAACTGCGTTTCACTAATTAGCATCAAAAATTATGGGTTGGTTCTAGCGGGAATCCTATTAAAAATGGATTAATCATTAATATATGATTAACCATTGAAGTACACACGGTCTCACAATAAATTTATCGTGAGACTTCTCACATATAAGGTGGTTACTTTTATTATTACTCCTATTTTATGTATATTGGAATTGTTTTCCTTATTCAAACTTTTAATTCTACAATCAGGGTTTGGGTAACATGGGATGGTTTATACATGGCTGGTGGAAGCGACAAGTGGGTCTGGTGGTAGGTTGTCGGCGGTCTGAAGAGAGTCTAGGGAGGCTGCGGACCCGTCTTAGAATAAAATATTATGATTTTTACTATTCATGAGTCTTGGAAATCAAAAACTCGACCAATATGAGCCCCAGACTCTTACGAATCCCATACTCAAAGAATCTGAACCTCGGACTCTTGCTCAAAACCCGGTAAACTTAGCCTAATTGGCTTATACCGTGCACATCTCTCTTAATACTCCGTGTACTAGAGCTACAATTAAATCGAAAACAGTCCCAGAAAATGTAAATACCTTTATTCTGTCAAGAGAGCATTACTGCCTATATAAATCAGCAGAAATAACCAGCCAATTCAAATTCATAGTTTAAAAAACAATCCGATAAAATTGAGATTCCAGTCGTCTCAAATACACCACAGTTTCTGATTTTATTAACCAAAATATTCATGCTTCAATAGCAGTCTAAATTAGCATTGTACGGAAGGAAGCCTATGCATCTCTCTCTCCCACCAGTTTTTCTCCCGTGAAGGTCGGATGGGGCAAGTTTAGCCTTGAAGACCGATAATACCTGCACCCATAAAAACAACTTAATGATGCCTATAAGAAGAAAAACAAATCGCAGAGATACAGATTAGCAGATCAACAGCAAAAGAAAACCAGATCCAGAACATGAGCAACTTACCGCAAGCAATTCTTCCACCAGCATTACCAGTGGCCTTGCTGAGCTCATGACCTCCTACAAAAGGGGATGTGGCAGTCAGGACTCGCACAAAAACAGAATAAATATGAAATACCATGGTAATGAAAGTTATACAAAGAATTAAGACCGAGTACACTATAGAAATAAAGGAAATTCCAACTGAAAGACCGTGATGGATTAGAACTGAGTACACTATAACAATAGTATTACGAAGAATTACCCCTTCCAAGGTCGTCTGGATCACCATGGACAACAACAGCCCTTCCCACAATAGAGTGTGGTCCAGAAAGAGGAATCTGCAAGATAAATATAAGCACATACGGCAAATTAAGCACACCACTTTGCTATGCAAAGATACACCACATAACAAAAACACAAATAAAAGAATGGTTGACAAAAGAGAGAAGAAATTACCTGAGAGTCAGTGACCGTGAAGGTTGCAGTACCTAAAGCACATACGAATGAATGTAAGAGATATTTATTCAAGTTCAATACTCTAACCAATGTATAAGTTTTGGCACATGAGTCCCCGAATAGTGATTTAAATATGAAAAATCTTAAAACAAAGCAATTATTCAATCATACATTCATACCAAAGTCAAGATATAGACAGATAGACCAACAAGTAAAATAAAAAGAATAGCACAGTAGCAAAACACTTGTAAGTTGTAACCACCTTGTAGCAGATATGTGCAATCTTAGTACTTTGAACACAAGTAGTTAAAATCAACACGAATGCACAATAATGTCGAAAGCTGAGGATAAGTTAAAAGGGAAACCACAGGTGCTTAACCTACTTAAAAGATAAGCCGACTCGGAATTATCTCCTAAATGTTTTGGGTATGAATAATTGCAACCATAACTATGAAAAAGCAGTTAAAGGAATAACACACCATCATCCCCAGCTGTGATGTTTCCAAGGTCACCAGCATGGCGAACATCATCTTCTGGAGCACCATGCTCTTTCCCGGCGGGATTGAAGTGTGGTCCTGCAAAAACAGCTCATAAAAACATACTGAATTCACGAACAATCTCTATTTCACAGCAAACGGAAAAAAAGTGTGAATATCTTGAGCAATACCAGTGGACATGCAGCCGTTTGTTGTGTCACCAAGGGCATGAACATGGAATCCATGGAGACCAGGCTTGAGGCCCGTGATAGTTCCAGTCACAGTTGTTGGCCCTAAAAAAGTAGACAATCAGCCCAAAAAAAAACTACTTCACCTAAGTGCCTCAATGGATCCCGCTACTTACAAGGCAGAGGACTCAAACGTAGTCAGCCATATCCCATTGTGAACAACAGTGAGATAAACGATAATGTAAAGTAGATTATAGTGTCACCAGTTAGAAAGGAAAGTGAAACTCACCATCTCCTTCTTGAGTGAAGTGGACAGTTCCTTTAACACCCTCGCTACTGTTCAAAACGACGACAGCCTTTCCCATGTTATGTGTATTCTGGAAAAGGAAACTAGTAAGTTCACTGACATCACCATTTACACAGGAATCACGGACCCTTTCATTAAAAAAAGTGTACACAATGCACGGAACACTACAGAATTCTCAGGTATAATATTTGTAAGGCACTAAGACATAACACTACAGAAACACAATAGTAATGATTATTAGAGTATCGATACAGTTAAGCTTCCTGGATGCTGCAGTACAATGTAGGATGCGGCCATCACTTTGGCACAGTATAGCGTTACATTTCAGGCTCAGAACACGGCACTTTTAAAAAAAAGGCGTATTTGACAAGCAGCCTAGCCAGAATAACAATGCTTGACATCATGGATCTATTAATCCACAAAAATACCACTACTATATGTTTTTACGAAGGATCAAAGTGAAGAGGGGAGAATGATTTAATGAAGGAGGGAGAGGGAGTAGCAATTTACAGAAGAAAGGATAAAAATTGCATTAATATTAAGGGTCTACTTGAGATGAGGGTAATGATTCCGAGATAATAGAACAAAAATGAACTAGAAAATGACGAAGACTAGTAATGATGCTAAGCAAAAATGGAGAAAATGAGGGTAATCTAGCCTATTTGGAGGAGGAAAAATTACTCCCCTCTCCCTCCTATCTCTTTTACACCATAAAATGTCACGTCGCCATTCTCCTCCAGTTCTACTTCATTTTAGTTCTATTACCCGGAATCATCATCCCAAGCGGGTCCTAATATTAATATTAATGGTGTACAAAAAACACAAGGAGAATCTCAATCTCAATCTCACAGAAATAATAAGGAAGAGGAATGATAGAAAGTAAACAGAAATGAAGAAATCAAACAACAACATACTAGGAGTATATAATAAGTAGAGTAATCACAATAAAGCTCAATAATCAATTGGATCATATCATAAATAAAGAATCAGCGCATTAACAAAGAGAGGAAAGCATATTAGATGAAAAGCGAAAAGGAAGATGAGAAATGGAATGAAAAAGGGAGGGATGAGGATGATGATGATACCTCAGAACACCCCTAGAGCGTAGAGAGAGAGAGAGATGATTGATGATGATGATGATGATGATGATGATTGATGATTGATGATTGATGAGGGGGGTTTAAAGGGGTTTGCAGCAGCAGCAGCAGCAGCAAGGTGATATATAGCTACAAATCGATGTTGTTGACTAGTAAGAGCTACCTGTATCGTATTCCCCACCTACCCCCTCTGCATTATATCGGACCCCATTCTCATCTCTACCCAAATAATACCTCCCGATTCGAATCCCCTCCTCTTGTATTGTACTCCCTTCGTCCACTATTTATCGCCCCACTCCATTAAAATACTCCTCACATATATTCATGGGGTGGGGCGATAAATAGTGGACGAAGGAGTAATGCGATTAAGTACGTTCTTCGTTGAACCAAAAAAAAAATAACACCCTTTGGGTTAGGGATAAATTTCTCTCCATTACTTTCTCTCCATTTCCTCTCCTATTGTATTAAAATATTAGTTTCTATTACTTTTGATACATTTAGATGATAGAAGTAGAAACCGTTGGATCGTTTCCAAATAGCATCTACACCGTTAATAAGTAATGGAGAGGGAGTAATGGATAGGATCCGTACCATCCGGGTTAATCCATGTAAATACGGACTACTCCTGTCCCCCTCAATCACTTGCACTTTTCTTTATTGGTGTGTCAATCTCCTTAAGCAAACGTGGATTACATATCAGGACGGATCGATTATGTAATTAGTCCGTATTTAGCATTGACATGAACATGAAACGAACATCTATACAACATGGCATCGTCGGTTTACCTCTTTACACTATTCCACCTCCATCTATCACTCACCGACAAAGTCGGCTGTGAGACATAACTTATAGTATCATACAATAGAAGTCTTACACTAAACTTATTGAGAGACCGTCTCGTTTGAGAATGGGTGTTACTAATGCTATTGCTTTAGACTAAGTTAGTTACACAAAATTCTATGATTCACGGTGAAATTGTAAGGGGGAAACATGTAAAGATGATCATCATTTTATACTCCTTCCATCCCTCGTACAATGTTTTATGTTTAGTTGTTTACCTACATTTTACACACAAAGACAGCTAACATAAAGATTCATTGATTTTAATACTATGAGAAGAAAATGACATGAAAATCATTGACCGGAATATCTAAAAGAAAAGGGGTTATCTTTAAATGATAGTAAGAGCATGAATCTCTCTATGGAGGATGATGGAGAGAAGATTTTTTTTTTAATCATGGAGAATATCTCCGTTTTGGTGGGAACCATGGAATTCTCCTCAAGCATGGAGAAATTGGTGGAGAGTTTCTGTGAGTCAATATGGGGAATGAGATAGATACAGAATGTGTTCTGAAAGTTGTGGGTTCCATGATGGGGTGGTTGATGGATAAAAATTGTATCCATTGTCATTGAGAATTTTTTTCTGGTGAAAAAACCGTTCATGATAAAACATGCTCTAAGTGATAACCATGCGTTTTTTTTTTTAATTCTACACTTATTAATAGGGATGGCAACGGGTCGGGTCTGGGTCGGGTCCACCCGGACCCGGACCCGGACCCGAAGTTTCAACCCTGGACCCAGACCCGACCCGGACCCGAACGGGTCCAAAATTGTCAGACCCATACCCGAACCGGCCGGGTCTGGGCCGGGTCCGGGTCTACCCGCGGGTCCACCTTATTTATTATTCCGTAAGTTGTTGTATTATTCATTGTTTCAATTTCCGAAAAAAGCTACGTAATGTCTTGAGTCAATCCTTACGCATAAGATTTTAAAAGTGTTTACAAACCACACATAAAAATGATAAAAAATAAAATAAAAAAAAAGTGTCTACAAGTCTCACAATACAACCGTAACGTCTCCCAAAATACAACACAAAGGTCGTCTTAAAAACATTTATCACAAAGTAATTTATTAAAAAAACATATTAAGTGATACATGATATATCACATAGTTCTTCCTCCATATCATATGTTTTATGAATTGAAATTTTTAATTTTTTTATTTTTTTAACGGGTCCACGGGTCTACGGGTCGGGTCCGGGTCCCAAAATTCGGACCCGTACCCGTACCCGAATTTTTTGGGGAGGACCCAGACCCGACCCATGCCCATCGGGTCTGAAAAATTTAGACCCAGACCGACCCATTCGGGTCCGACCCGCCGGGTCTGGGTCGGGTCCTGGACCCATTGCCATCCCTACTTATTAACCTTTAAATGGACAAATATTTTGGGACGAAGAGAGTATTTCATATAACACAAAATTGGGTAACCCTAGACTCGGTACAAAATACATACATGTATTATGTAACCCTAAAACACACGTTCCATATTTGGTTACATGAATTTGAGTTCAGTAAGAGTACAATTAAAAAAAGAAAAGAGAGGAAAAATAAACTAGGGCTAGGAGTAGAACAAAAACAAACGTGCATATTCATTTTGATTGCAGGATTACTGGAGTACTCCGTACAATATAACCACCTGTTTTGACCTGATTCAAAGTTGAGAGGTAGACCGTAGACCTGATTAGAATTGCTAATTCTACTAATTAAAAAAGTTTATCAGGTTTTGATGACAGACTACAGACTTGGTCCCGCTTCTGATAAATCGCTGAAATCGGTTAGCATGTCAGTGTCTCGCAGCAGCCTGCGTTTTAAGAGAGCACATACTATACAGTTTACGAGAGATCGATGCGCAAAATTATCTGTTTCTCTATTTCAGTTTGACAGCAAATTACAATTACGAGACTATTCATTCTTTGATGCAATCACTCGAAACTGTCGACAAAAAAAAGGAAACATTCATTTAGTATTCCCTTCTTTCTCATCTTCAGCTGTGCAGGTTGAAAGCACGTATTAACCGATGAGTAATACATGTACTATTCAGTTTTTACTTGTAGTATAAATGTGAAGGCGGAAGCTATTTGTATACTTGTATATGGGCGAGGGTCGAGAGTTGAACCTTAGAAGGCTTTTGGGTTCACACAACAACTGATAATGTTGAAACTTATAGGAAGATCATTTAGAACAGCACGTCTCAAAAGTCGGTTTGTCTTCTATTTTGATTCTCATGTTCCGTCCATCGCCTAGTTTCTTCCCACAACTGAGTTTCTAGTCCCAATTTCCTGAGCTCCAATAGACCTCGCTCAGCTGTAAATCAGTGACAAACAAAATAAATTTTGAGCACAAAATGGTTTGTGTATTATTAAGGGAAAATTCCCGAAAGACAGACAGGTACTAAGCATCTTGGCCAGGTGACGTAGATGACAAACCACATTAGTGAGAAGGGCCTATTATTTTGACATTTAGGGTTGGGGGGTTAAGCAGGAAAAGAAATGAAATAGAGCAATTAAAAAGATACCGTCAACAGCATCATGGGAGGTAGTAGCTCGTGCACTATGACTGATCCAAAAGCGCAGGCGCTCTTCTGCTATGTCTAGTTCAACACCATGGGTTATAGAGCGTCTCCAGAAATACATAAGCCAAGCCTGATAGATAGCATGCCAACAATAGATGATCAAATCACTAGTTTCCCGACACAGTTTTTCCCATTATACATCCTTTACAAGTTATTTATCTGTTGTTTGCCGGAAAAATCAGAGGACTGGAAATCACCATTTTGAAAGGAAGGGTGAGCAATGTTACAGAACATGAAGTTCAGTTTATGCTTTAAAATCAGTTACCGTTAGACCTTAAAACTTAAAAGCATTCCCGGATTTTGATGATTTAGAGATATGGATCCTGTTTGGACTTCATTTTGAAAGGACCGTTGGAGTTATCCAAATACCTCAAGAACCTTGTGTAAGAGTTCTTTCCTCGTTAATTGCAGCCACTAAACAAGCTGGTACATAATATTCATTACATATACTAACAGAATAACAGTAGTACTATCAAGACCATGCCTTTTGTTTACACCTGACAGTAGTGGTGGAAATCACCAAGAACTAGACTTTCCGATTTGCTGTTAGCTATAAAAGAAGTAGCACAGAGAAAATGGCGGAGTCAAAAGCCAAAAAGAAGGAACAAAATGCAAAACAGCTCGACAAAATGGCAGCTTCGCTCTACTGACGTTTCATAAGATTAACATCTACTACTGCCTGAAAGGCTGAAATCTGACAGAATGTAGAAAATAAGAGATAAAAAGTAATGTCTGACCTGCTTAAACTGCACATCTTCAGACTCCTCTTGACTCAATTCTGAAAATGCAAATAGTTTCAACTTCAGAAATTTGGATATGAAGACTGAAAAAAGTACATCTTCAGAGTTGAACCCTCACAGTTTCTTGTTCTGTCAATGAGGCTAAGTCAGGTTCACTCAAACTAACTACGGAATTTGTGAGGGTAGGGCGACAAGGAGAACAATATAATTGGCACAAAAATAAAACAATTATGCTTTTTATAACAATATTCGCGATACTGAAATAGTCATGCAAACTTTCCATGCTTTTTATAATGTTTGTCAACAATGCTTCCTTTGGCACTCATTATTTTCTCATTCATTTCGGCTACAAATTCATGGCTCAAGGGAATATGATGAGTATGAGGTAGCTAACGTACTCCATAAACAGCGACTTGCAATATTCACAATACGAGAAAAAAAGTGACGAGGAGTTTTAGGAGGGAAGGGAGCTTACCAAACGATTCTACATATTTCTGACTAGGAGATCTCAAGTCTTCTGCAAAAAGGTTTGGAGAGTAAGCAAAGGAAAAGATGAGAAATATGAGAAAATGAAACATTCTGCAAGGGACAGACTTGGAAAGATCAGCACTCAATTAACCCAACAGGCACGCACAGTCGTACAACTGTACAACAATATATAATTACTAAATAGTCTCAGAAAAATGTCACGTGAGATATTCATTCAAATGGATATCATTGGCTCATTGCATCAAGCAAGATTTAATGTATTGAAAAATTCACTTGTGCTTGAAAGGGCAGGCCAAGAGGGTGCGCGTGTAATTATCCTATCAGCGAGCAAAAAAGAGAGGTTGTTTAAAAATGTCCCAATACGCAACCATATTGAGAATCATATCGAGTGACTGTTGCTTCAGAATTAAAAGAAGTGCAACAACCAGTTTAGTGAGCCCTTAGCAGTTTCAACATAATTTTGGGCAAGCAAAAATGCTATAATTAAACTTTGTTCAAAAACATGATATAAGCAGAGAATGAAGGAGAGGAGCACAGAAATATGAGAACCAGTAGCAGTAGTTTTCAGCGAATTTCTCCGCCTTTGTTGACCCATGGCAAGCCTAACAGCATCTTCCACCTTCAAGTTGGTTTTTGATGTTAGAATCACACATTCAAACTGTGAAATTATACACATAAAGAAACTATAAATACAAAAGGAGATCGAAGAACATGATATCACAGCAACTACCTTAAGCACAGCAAGTTCCCTTAGACCTTTCTCGACAACAAGCATGGTCTCTGCACTCCCCTCTCCAGAAAAGCCACTGGCATCACGTGCCTTTTCCATATTTTCTAGATCATCATTCACTGCACAATGGTGAGGTATATATTTTAGGTGTCTTGATTTAGTTACATATTCGAAAGTCTAAGTAGTTAGATTACTAAACGAAATCTTTTTCTTAATTTTTCTAAATTTAATCTATTTAATACAAAAAATATATTAACAAATGACAAATTTCAAAAAAAAGCACTATAATATAGTACTATATGAGGTAATTGGATTTGAAGAAGGAAGTACTTCATCACGAAAAGCAAAGTCTAGGAGGAGGGGAACGTTGGTGTCGTATAGGATTGTTTCAATTTCATAATAAATATTTCTCATGAATTTCTTCCACTCTAAACATTTACAGGATTGTATGCACCTGAATGTTTATCTTCTTTTGCTTTCTGCCCCGCCTCAAGAACAATTTCAAGAGGAAGAGGGGCAAACGATGACCAGTATTCATGCTTAGCCTCAGCAATATCCGCATAAATGCCTATACAACAAAACACGCTAAATAGTTAGCAATACGGAGTACTATATAAGTGTATAACCTTAAATCATATTCATACATCGAGCTTGCTAGACTAGACAATACAATCAGTTTCCGGTAGCGTATTTCACGTAGATTATACAAAGTCCATGTTTACAAGTGAATTTTAACATGATCGACTAAGAAAAATGACTGATAGATGAAAATAGGATTTAGCCATTTAGGTTAATCAAAATCTTGAATAGTTTACTGTATGTTCCCTGGAAAATTAGAAAGGTAAGCCTGCCTGATGTCAACAAAATGCAAAACAATAAAATTACCGTATCGCACACATAACCCCCAATATCGAGATAGCCAGCACCTCTTAAGTACCACTTCCTCCTGTTAAACACTGCAAACCATGTTTAAAGATAATTGGAAAAATATAAAACAGAAGGAAAGAGGGTTAAGCTGAAATCAAACCATTTCTTCTTGCGTCAACATTAATCTATGAACCATTGAACGAAGGGATCTTAGTTCAGACTCAGTCTCCTGAAGTTGGTCAAATGCAGAAGCTGCCTCGTCCCTAGCAGCCTACTCCCAAGTAAGTGTGTGTTCATGATGAATAAAAACAGTGTGAAAGAAAAGAGTAAAACAACTGTAATACCTCAGCTTCCATTCTGAGTGTTGCAATCTCGCCCATTGAACCACCATGTGTTTGTGAAGCAACCCTTAGTGCTGCCTGCAAAAGCACAAGGTGCTGGACGATGAGAAAAAAAAAACAACCAAACGAGACAACATATTAGTTGAATGGCGCATATATATTGCCCCTTCAAACCCATGTCTCTTTTTATTCTGTCTGTTTTGACAAGTTATCAAAAATTTCAACATCGTGATAACACTCAAAGATCTAAGACACCTTAAACAAGGATTCAAGAAGAAGTGTCATATTGGTACGGGTCGAGTAATCCATACCTATATCCTTGAGTATCATGTATAACCTGAGTACTACCCTGAAGATAAAAGAGTCAAGTATGATATGAACTATGTACCCTTACTGTAATCAACCAAAATGACTAGTCAAATTTGTAAATAAAAATCAAGCGAAACAGTGCAATGTGGTCACGAGCTGGCATGGCAGGGGAAATTTGATGTTAAATGAGACTGTAATGCAACTTTAGTGTTAATAACATACATACCTCTCTTTGCTGCAGCACTGCCTCTTTTCTGGAAAAAGAAGATACATGTCACTAACTTGAGCAAAATAAAAGCATTAGAGCTAGCAGGTAAAATAATAAAGAAATCACTCAAAATAACCTTACCTGTTTAAAAGTCGAGCTTCCATTGACACACCTTCTCCTAGATTAGCAACCTGAATGTAAAGAATAATCAAAACATTTAAGCAACCTGAACAACAAAGAATGACCTATATATAAGCTTAAGCATTTAATGTTGGTGATTAAGAGTTAGTTATCCACATTACGATTTAAAAACTCTGGAAGCCAAATATAGCATCACCAATGATATGATATGATATGATATCTTACCTGTCTTTCAAGCTGCTTAGCTCTTGCTTCAGTCTCTTGAAGACGTTCCTCTGCTTGTCGAAGCTGAATGGACATGTATGTATCAAATCAAATAATGAAAACAAAATGAGGGGTTTCGATGTCTGAAGATAGCTTCAGCAGCGTAACAAGAAATCACGATTAAGCATTTCACTTTTATAATTACCCATCTCATGACTGCTTAAGATAGAAAACCCATACGAAGATGCTTATAAGCATGAATTAAGTGTGTTTGCTTCACAAAATCAAATAAACAAGTATATCCATTCTTTCGCGCACCTTATCAAGAAGATCGTCATTTTCCTCTTGTAGAATGTCAAGCTGCAAAAGGATTTCAAAAGCAGTTAATATACTAGAAATTCTCTGTAATACACGGAATTTGACAGGGAAAATAAAATTGTAATCCATCTCTTCACAAAGTATTTAGTTTTTGTAGGCCTATCAGGTCATAATTCTGAAATACAACGAGAATTGGAGGCATAAATCCCTTCAAGAGAAATATCATATATGTCTTGTCTCTACTTGTCCAACATGTATGTCATGCGAAATAGTTATACTTCCTCCGTCTTTCTATATAATGGGGAGATCATTAAAAGACGGAGGAAGTACTTCGCATCATTACCACTACCCAAAACAAAAAACCCATACCTCATCTTGTAAAGCCGAAGAATTAAGCTGACTGTTGGGTTCTTTAGACTCTCGTATTCTCATACTCCCCATATCCAGTGACATCCTGTTACACAAAAGGGTTGTAAAGCATTCAAGGCAAAACACGCACGGATAGAACTGCATACATCCGAAGCCCTGAGTTGACATGATGAGTGGAAGCTTTGAAGGCAGTGGTTAATATAGTCGTTGCGGCAGTTGAAGCAAGATATGTTTACTATACCTCTTACAGCTTCGAGCACCGGCTGCTGGGCTTGAAAGAATCTGCTGCTTTAAAGATATGGTAACTGCAGAGGGTACGATGGGAAGTGTCTTAATCCCTGAAGGACGACCAACTGCTGTAGAGTGAGCTGATGGTGGCTGTTCAGCAGATGAAGAATTTGCAGCCATTGGAGATCTTCCAGCTGATGCAGAACGAGCTGAAGGCGGTTGCTCATTTGGTGCCGTGGACACATTCAACCGCAATGCTGCATTAGATCGAGCTGAAGATGGTCCTTCAGTTCTAACTGACAGAGATGGACGGCTAGTCAATGTACTACGTGTGTCTACAATATCTGACAAATCTGAGGTGTCCGTAGAATCTGTCTGTTCCTTGGTCCTGATAGGTGATGGAGATAATCGAATTGATGAAGCTGGTCTAGATGATGACTGTTGCTTATTGTTCATGCCTGAGAAAGATGGCCGAGAACTCACTGGAGTACGCAGTGACACAGGTTGTTCAGTGGCAGCTGGACGAACTACCTAAGAGCATCACAGAAAGTCCATCTTGTTTCAGTTAACAGCCTTCAATTCAATTCATACAATGCACTTTCACTAATAAACTTAGTATAAATTCTCAAATAAAATGGTCTCACGAAAGTTTTTTCCGACAAATTATTAAATTAAAGCTAGCTACTCCCTATATATATTTCAAACTTTGCATATGAAACCGTCTCACATGGCACTTGAAACTAAGCATTACACATATCATCATGCAATAAACCCAAAGGGGCCAAATAATCCATTCTCTTAAATTAGAAAATAAAGTGATGGGATGAGGAAGTAGTTCATCACCTTACTAGGCGAACGGGATCTGGGGCGACTAGACCTTCCAGTGGCCAAACCAAGAGAACCGGTGGGATTATAATCAACTAAAAGGTCATCCTCGTCTTCATCATCACTATCCCCACCTTGAGCCATGACTTGAGCGAGCCTTTGAACGGCGGCCTTAGCCGCCACATTCTGCTGCTTCTTAAACGCCCCCGCACCCGAAGAGGACCGAGCGTGTCGGTGCAAAGGGGACATTACCACAGGGGACCCACTTGGGCTCTCTCTGTCCCTCTCCATGCTCTTCTGCCTATCAACCCTTGGTCTCAAGCTCAACCGATCCATATCTGCATACAAAACACGTAAAATCTTCAACACCCAACAAATATAACACAATCATACGTTCATTCATGATACCATGCATACGATTTCATGCATTTAGTTTCATGTAGGCATTTCAACGTACAGGTGGCGTGCATTACCAGAAACAATACAAAATGAAGCGACATGGGAGTTAATTCAACGTGGGATCTGGGTGTATGTGAATTCAGCGAGTAATTTCCGTAAAATGGGTGTTTGTTTCTATGCGTGGCTCTTGTATTTGATTATTTGAGATATTTCTCTCTTCTCTTCCATCGTCGTCGTCCATTGCTACTTAGAGGATGAGGTGGGGAGGAGCATACATCCATGATTATGCATTCTTCGAGGAGGATAAAACAAAATAATCCTTCACCAAGGAGAGGAAGAAGGAGGAAAGAGGATGTGAGAAAAAAAGAGGAGAGAGAGGATGGGCTTGAATCACCACGGAGAGGAAAAAGGAGGAGAGATAATGTGCTTGAATGAGTTTTGTAATTTTTTTAATTTTTTTTTTGGGAAAAGTTATATGTTACCCTCGAAGTCTCGAACTATGTCACATTACACATGGTACCCTATTTTTAAGTTTGTTCCCATGGTAACCTTGAGTTTTATAATTTAGTTCCCGATTTGACCTTACCCAAATTTCTGTCATGACACCGTTAAATTATGACCAAAATTAATTATAGTTGTTCCCATGGTACCCTTAAGTTTTCATAGTTGTTCTCATAGTACCCTTAAGTTTTTCATAGTTGAAACAAATCAACGATTAGTTTATTGAACTAGCTATTACACAAGTGCTTATAAATTCAGTCCCCTTTCTATTTTGGCAGAAGAAGATCAAACAATCCACACTTACTCACTCAACCTTTTTCAGTTTTCACCTCCTTCACTTGTACAAAAAAATGGAAAAACTTCATCACCGTAACCTTGAAGCTCGATCATCCGGAAACATCAAATTTTTCCATTTTTTTGTACAAGTGAAAAAAGAGGTGAAATGGTTGATATATCTGGATATTGTTGAGGGCTCGAGATCGTCGTTCGTCTAAAAGAATCAACGAGTCGTATCGGGCTTGAACCCAATCTGCTTAAGGTACTTGACTTTCGAGTAAAATCCTTAGAGATGGTACCTCAAGCTCGACGGGATGGACTGCCTCCATCCCATACGTCAGATAGTATGGAGTTGCTCCGGTTGTGGTTCGGATTGACGTCCGGTATCCCCATAAGGCGAAAGGAATTTTATCGGGCCAATCCCGGTAATTATCTGCCATCTTTTTAAGTATGGTGACAATCGTTTTGTTAGCTGCTTCTACCGCTCCATTTGTTTGGGGACGGTAAGGCGATGATGTATGCCTTTGAATCTTATACTTTGCTAGCAAAGTAGCGGTTTCGGCTTGGAAATGGGTCCCGTGATCACTTATGAATTCGTGCGGGATCCCGTATCGGCATATAATTTTATCTTGGATAAATTTTGCAACGTGCTTGGCGTTCAAGACACGATATGACTCGGCTTCGACCCATTTAGTGAAATAGTCAATAGCCACTAGAATAAAGCAGTGACCTCCCGTCCCGGAAGGGTTCACTTTCCCGATTATATCAATTCCCCATGTTGAGAATGGCCATGGTGATGTCATAGTATATAATAGGGATGACGGCATATGCTGGACGTTGCCGAAAATCTGACAGTTGTGACAGTGCTTGACGTATAACTGACAGTCGGTTTCCATGCTATTCCAATAGTACCCGAGTCTGGCGATTTTTCGAGCTAGCATACGGGCATTCATATGCGGGCCGTTCTCCCCATCGTGTACCTCGGCCATGACCTTTTCGGCCTGCGTTTTATCGATGCATAGGAGTAGGGCCCCCTGTGTCGTTTTTTTGTACAACTGTCCATCGTCCGTGCGGATGAACTGAGTGGCCCATCTTCGTAGGGCTTTCTTGGCCCGGTTTTCAGATCCTGGAGGATATTCTCCCGACGTCAAGTAGGTAAGAACAGCCTGGTACCAAGGTTCTGGGTCGGTTACTTCGATGTCTTGAATAACGTTGATATATGCCGGCTCGGACCGTCTTTCGACGCAAATCGGCATGCTAGTCAGATGTTCCGGGATGTTCAGTAAAGATGCTAATTTGGATAGCGCATCTGCAAACTGGTTTTCTTCCCGAGGTAGATAAATGTACTCCACCTTCTGAAACTGCTTTTCGTGAACGCTTACTTGCGCTTGGTAAGCTACGAGATTTGCGTTCCGAGTTTTCCATTTCTGGAGTGCTTGATTGATGACTAATGATGAGTCACCGTGGACCCGGAGGTTTGTTACTCCTAAATCAGCGGCGGCTCGCAACCCGTGAATGCATGCTTCGTATTCGGCTGCGTTATTAGTCACATCGAAATCTAACTTGATGGATAACGGGGCGTGCTCCCCTTGTGGTGAGATTAGTAGAATCCCAACACCAAATCCTCGAAAATTGGATGCTCCATCAAAATATAGATCCCATGTCTCTGTGCGATATGGAATATATCTTCGTCGGGGAAGGCCCAAGTATCGGTATGTCCCTCTTCAAGTACCGGACTATCGGCGAGGAACTCGGCTACTACCCGGCCTTTGATGGCTTTTAGTGGTACGAACTTGAGGTCGAACTCAGCTAACATTAAAGTCCATCTAGATATTCTACCGTTGAGGATGGGCTTTTCGAACAGATACTTGATTGGATCCATTCTAGATAACACGTGCACTTCGTGACTAAGCATGTAATGTCAGAGCTTTTTAGTGGCCCAAACTAGAGCTAGACACGTTTTTTCGAGCATCGTGTATTTGCATTCGTACTCCAGGAACTTTTTACTGATGTAGTAAATGGCTCGTTCTTCTGAGTCGACTGTCTGGGCTAGCATAGCCCCCATGGCTGTCTCGGTCGTTGTCAAGTATAACGACAAAGGCAGACCGTGCTGAGGTGGCATTAATACCGGAGGAGATGACATAATCTCTTTGATCTTATCGAAAGCTGCTTGACACTTGTCGTCCCATAGTACCCGTTTCCCTATCTTCAGTTTTTTGAAAATGGGTTCACATACCATGGTTAGCTTCGAAATGAACCTGCTGATATATTGGACTTTCCCGAGAAACCCCCTAATCTCCTTTTCAGTTTTAGGCGGCCGCATCTCAGTAATGGCCTTGATTTTGGCTGGGTCAACCTCGATGCCGCGCTGGCTGACGATATGGCCCAGTAATTTACCCGATGTTACCCCAAAGCTGCATTTTTGAGGATTTAGTCTCATGTTGTACTTGCGTAGTCGAGTGAAGAACTTTCTAAGGGTCGGAATATGCCCGTTTCGTTCTTTGGATTTGACTATCATATCGTCCACGTAGACCTCTACTTCCTTGTGCATCATGTCATGTAATAAGGTAGTGGCGGTCCGTTGATAAGTGGCGCCGGCGTTGATAAGCCCAAATGGCATAACAGTGTAACAGTAAGTCCCCCAAGGTGTAGTGAAGGTGGTCTTACTCATGTCTTCTTTTGCCATTTTGATTTGATTGTATCCGGCATACCCGTCCATAAAGGATAGAAGGGCATGGTCGGCCGTGTTGTCCACTAATATGTCGATGTGTGGCAACGGGAAATCGTCTTTCGGGCTGGCCTTGTTAAGGTTCCGGAAATCTACACAAACTCGTACCTTTCCGTCTTTCTTGGGTACTGGCACGATATTTGCGACCCAGTCTGGATATTCAGACACTTGGATAAAGCCCGCTTTGAATTGCTTGTCAACTTCTTCTTTGACTTTGAGAGACCATTCGGGCCTCATTCTTCGGAGTTTTTGCTTTACCGGCTTACACCCGTCTTTGATGGGTATACGGTGTTCGGCTATCTCCCGGTCTATTCCCGGCATGTCCTTGCACTACAACAAATACTTCATTTAGCTACCGAGCACGCGCGACTGATAAATTCAGTAGCTAATTTTGCGACTGAAAGTATAATTCGCGACTGATAGTAGTCGCTGAACGAGCAGACGGTTTTTTTTTTTTTCAAAAACTTCAGCGACCGAAATCGGTCGCTAAATAAATGAACGCGCGACCGAAATCGGTCGCTAATTTCATTTATTAGCGACCGATTTCAGTCGCTAAATCTTAGACTTAGCGACTGATTTCAGTCGCTAATTAATGAATTTAGCGACCGAAATCGGTCGCTAAGTGTCAGATTTTTTTTTAAATTGCCGCACACCCCCCCTTCCCCGGCTCATTCCTTCATTTCACTCCCTCTCTCTAAAACCTCTCCTCCTTCTCTCTAAAACGCCTCCTCCTTCATTCCTCTTCATTTCTTCCTCAATTCTTTCATTTTCCTTTAAGGTATGTTTATCTATCTATATTTAGTTTTAATTGTTTGTTAATTTCTGTTTATTGGGTAGGATAATTTCTGTTTAGTTTCAATTATTTATAGATTTATATAAATTATTTGTCGGGTTGGATAATTTATTAGTTGTCGGAATATGATGTGTAGTTAGAATGTTAATCGCCCAATAGGTTCGCCAATTTGAAATAGGTAGATTGTTAGTATAAAATTAGGGTTTGCGGTTACGTAGTTGAATGAATTGGGTTGTTTTGATGTGTTAGGAAATTGGAATTGAAATACAATTATGTCGATTTAGTAACGTAATTATGGATGATTAGGTGCAAATAGTACTATGTTTAGGTGAAATGAGAATTTTACAAAATATGTGAGTAATGTGTATTTATTAGTGAATTACTTAAGAGAAAATAATTTGTATTTGGGTATTGTCTCAATTTTTTTAGATAAAAGAAGCGACAGGAACGAAAATGGATGTATGAGGAAAGATTAGATAAGAGACGACGTCCCAGAACTGAATTTTTAGAGGGTGTTAATAGTTTCCTTGATTTCGCTAAAACCCATCCTGAATACGCGTCAGAGGGTAGATTTAGGTGTCCTTGTGTGAAATGTAAGAACCTCAAATTCTTGGATGATATTCTGATTAAGGAACATATTATCTAAAATGGGTTTAGCCCAAATTATTATTATTGGATTTGTCATGGTGAGACATCTGCTGTTGAGGAATCTGAGGTGGATCAGAATGAAGGCGGGGTGAGAGGAATGATTGTTGATGTGGTTGAGTGCAATTTGTTTAATGATGAGGGCATTTACACTAACGACGATGACCAACCAACCCCACAAGAGCCAAACCCACGAGCGAAAGCTTTTTTTGATATGTTAGAGGCTGCGGAGAAGCCATTATATGGAGGGTGTGATGTGACATTGTTAGAAGTGGCGTCTATGGTAGTGACCCTTAAATGTGAGTATGTCGTCACTTGAGGGTGAAGATTACTACGGTCTATTGGAGGACATCTTCGAGCTGTGCTACGTTGGAAATGTTCGTGGGTATAGAGCTGTGGTATTTAAATGCGAATGGAAGGACAACTCTGTGCTAGGTACTAGAGTACATGAAAGGTACAAACTAGTTGAAGTTAATCATACCAAAAAATACTCCAAGTACGATCCGTTTATACTTGCACATCAAGCACACCAAGTGTACTTTGCGCCTTACCCAACCACAAAGAACGACAGAACTGTAAACCAGTGGTGGGCGGTGTTCAAAACCAAGCCACGAGGGCACTATGACTCTGACCTCTTCCAAGAGGACGTCATTTCTAGTGGTACAACATTGTCTCCAGTTGATGAGAATCTTTTCGCAAATGATGATGATGACAATAATGAGGTGGAAGTGGGGGAAGATTTTGAAGACAATGAAGGTGATGAGGAGGAAGAAGGTGCTTCTACTGATATGGTCGAGGAGGAGGACGACACCAATGACTTAGAGGTCAGTGACGAGGAGGAGGAAGATGACTACGAGGAAGAGGATGTCGTTGGTTCGAGTAGGCAAGTGGAAGATGACAACGAGAGTGACGATGATTTTTAGTGGGGTATAGTTTTAATAAGTTATATTATTTGTACATAGTAATCTGCATTACATATTGTAGTCAAATTATTTCAATATTATGATGTCAATTTATAACTTTCTACTACTATATGTCTGCAGATATGACGTTGGGCAGCAGACTACGGTACGGTAGTTCGAGCAGCAACAGCAACAGGGAGTCCCAGCAGCAGGAGGACCAGGAGGAGAACCGGCGAGAGGAGGAGAACCAGCGAGAGGACCAGGAGGAGAACGACGAGGAACAACCAGAACGACCACAACAGGATCAAGGGCTTCAGTATACAGACGACGGACGCCTTATTATTAGCCCGGAGAACACATGGTGAGACGTTATATTTCCCTTTCTTTTGTGAGACATCATCTTATTTCACTCTTTGGTGTAGGTTTCGTACCCGTGCGGTGGTGACGGGTGTGAAGGACAGTTTTATGAATGATTTGAATACCTACTGCACGAGTTGGACAAAGTTGCCTCTGTGGCAACGGGAGAAGTGGTTTGCCAACTTTAAGGTACAACTGAATTTCTGTTTTTTATTAATTATCTGTTACTGTTTACAGATTATTAACACAATGACAACAAATGATCTTGCAGTTGAAACACTTCTACAACGAGGGTCTCGAGGTGGCTGTGAGAGACCGGTACATGGATGTCGCGAAGCCCAGATACAAAGACATGATGTACAAGATGGCGAGCGACGAGAAGTTAATGAAACACCTTAAAGGTTCGATTACTCAATTAGTGTCCGTACTTGAATAGAAAGTTGTATATGTCTTCAAAACACTTATTGATCTCAGAGTGTATAAATTGTAGGTGACGCCATCCAACAATTCAGAACAACCCGGACCGACCCGAAGTTCCTTTCAAGATCCGTCCAGGCGAAAAAGAACAAGAGGCGGGGAGGGGACCCCGAGACCTTTGCTGAGCGCACCCACTATGGTGGGTCGCAGTCGATGCACCAGCGGGCCATGAATGTTAGTATTTCCTTACCTTTGATTTTTATTTTATGTTTTCCTTACATGTACTGTCAACAGCTGAAGAAGAAAACCGGAGAATTCCCTCCGCCGGTACAGCTATTTCTCGACACGAAGAGCAAGGGGGATGATACTGACGGTCGAACATTCGCCACGAAGAAGGATATGGACATTTGGGTAAGTTTAAAACATAAGACTTCGTTATTTTTTTTTTCTTCACACAACCCACCTAATCACGACTTCATTTTCTTTCAGATGTCGTATAAGCAGGCCACTAGAGCACCCGAGAATGAAGGGGTGGACCCGAGCACGATTTGGTTCAGAGTCGTGGATGGGTACCGCAAGGGAGCGGTGTACGGTACGGGGACCGCTCATTCCCTGTATTGGACACCACCCAATGTTCGGGGGGGCCATGCGACCTCGACGGAGTGTGTGCCATCCGAAATGGCTGAGATGAGGTCGGAACTGCAGGGGGAAAGGGCGCGAGGGGATGCCTTGGCCGAGAAGCTGAAGGAGCAGGATGAGAGGCTGAAGATGCAGGAGTCCGTTAACCTGCAAATTCTGGAAGAGCTACAACGCCTTAGGAGCATGCACCAGCAGAACTGTAACTCCGGCCCTATTCCCCGACACCGGGATCCTAGAGACCCCTTCAACGGGGGTGGTAGTGGTGCGTCAGCTAGTTTCCCTGTTAGGTGAGTAATTGAAAACAGTTTGTAGTTTCTGAATGCTTGTTGAAAAAACAGTTTGTAACAACATTTTTAATTTAGTGTATTCATGACGTTTGCATACTTGGTTGCCAAATTTGGAGTGTGAAACTTGCGTAACGTTTGGAACGACGTTTGGAATGATGTTTGGGATGTATTGTGGTTGTTGGTGTGTTTTATTTTGCAGATTTTGGCTAGAAAAATAATAATAATAACCGGCCTATTTCAGGTACAACAGCGACTGAAATCAGTAGCTAATTTTTCTATTTAGCGACCGATATCAGTCGCTGTATAAATCTGCATGTCACCACATTACACCATTTAGCGACTGATTTCAGTCGCTAATTTCTCACTTTAGCGACTGAAATCGGTCGCTAATTGACGCCATTAGCGACTGATATCAGTCGCTAAATAACGCTTTTAGCGACTGATTTCAGTCGCTAAAGTGAGAAATTAGCGACTGCTTTCAGTCGCTAAAATTAGCGACTGAAATCAGTCGCGCGTTTTTCTAGCGACTGAAATCAGTCGCTAGATGCGACTAACTGTAGCGACAATCGCTTAGCGACGGTTAACAGTCGCGCGTCTATTTCTAGCTACAGATGACGGTAGCTAAACTCAGTCGCCAAATACTTAAACTGTTGTAGTGTTGTAGGACCATGCGAAGACGTCTTTGAATTCATGGAGGAGATCTGTGAATTGTTGCCTCTCCTCGGGGTCTAGGGATAAACCTAACTTAAGCATCTGAGGCTCTAAAGGGGTTCCTACATTGAAGGAATCAGTTTCTTCGATCACCGGGTCTCGGGACTCCCTTTGTTCAAGTTGCTCGACTAGATGCTGAGGTAGTGGTACCTGTTCGTCGGGTTTCTCAATGTCATTGCAAGTAAAGTTTTTGAAAATGTTTTGAAAATAAGACAAGTCATAAGCAGAACGGTTATCGTTATTATTGATAGAAAGTTTTGAAAATAGCTCAAAGAGAGCAGCCATCTGATCGCTGGTCAGAGGCGGTATAGGGAGTGCTCTCGGGACAGAATCCGAGGCTCCCAATGGAACGACCGAAGGAAAAGGGGTTACAGACTCGACCCTAGTACTGGACCCCCTAGACTTAGACTCAGACTCCGACTCTGACTTTGACTCGGACTCGGATTCAGACTCGTCGCCCTGCATATCTCCTTCGCCAGTACTGAGCTTGTAGACTCGGCTCTCGTTGTCGGTCCATTTGATCATCTTCCTCCAAGCCCGCTTTCCAGTGTCAGCACCTACTTCAGAGATCAGTTTGGTTGGATCGAACTTGCTGCTATGGAGGATCAGGTTGACTAATTCCTCCTTAGAGGTCGGTATTATCTTGCTGTCCCCGAACAAGAGCCCCAGCATGGGCTCGGCTTGGTTTGAATCTTCTTTCGATTCAGCCTGGATGAGAGTGAAGATATCATCTGGGATGAAATTGACCTCAGGATAAGTTATAGTGGGCTAGTAAAGACCCGTCTGGACAGCTCCGAATACTGGAGTAACGAAGTTCAGTTTCGGGCTGCAGGGGCCCAAGTAGGTATCCTTGAAAATGTTGCAGGCCTTTTGAATGCCGGCCCGGACCACGTTTTCCGGGGTTAAGGCATACCCTAAACCGAATCTCGACTCTTCATTATTTAAGACATCGATGATCTTGCCCGCCGGGAGACCAGGCCTTGAAGTAGCACCCGGTAAGTAGCCCAAATTTTGCAACATTGTGTCGATGCTGGTTGTGAAGTAGGGCCTAAAGAGATACTCTTCATCGATCATTCCCACAAAATTGAATCCTCGTGGGTCGATTGAACCGGCCGCATTACAGCTTGACACGGCTATTGGAGTAGCTTCAAGTGTGATGACCCCGTCTTGTAAAGGTAACTTGACCTTTCTATGAAGAGTGGAGGATACGGCCTTGATCGCATGGATCCAAGGTCTTCCAAGTAGCAGATTGAACGATGAGGTGACATCGATCACTTGGAATTCGAGCTCTTTTTCAATTGGGCCGGTTATGATGGTCAGTCTGACGGCCCCGGCAACTGGTTTTGGGCTTCCATCAAAAGCCTGGATAGTTTGTGCAGTAGGAAGATAGTCAGCCTCGGTAATGCCGAGAGCCTTAGCAGTCCTTAAAGGAAGGACGTTTACAGCTGACCCGTCATCAATTAGGGTCATAGGTAGATATTTGTCTCGACAGATCACCGTGATATATAGGGCCAGGTTGTGGGTAGCCCCAAAGGGTGGCAGATCGGACTCAGAGAAGGTGATAAGTGGGCCTTCTCCTTTGGACTTGCCCTTGAGGTGAGGCAGAATGGTGGCTACCATTTCAGTGGGGGTAACCGACGAGTCTACCTTGATTTCATCGAGAGCCTTAGTAAGTGCTGCCCGATGTTCTTGAGAGCTAACCAGAAGCTGCCATATAGTAAGATCAGTTCGGACCCTCTTTGGTTCTTCAAGTATAGAGTCCGTCCTGGATGTTTCAGTGGCGGATTGTGGGGCTGAAGGTTCGGCTGCGATGACATTGGCGCCGGCTAGGGCCTTGGTTTTGGCCTTTCGGATCTCTTCGACGGTGATGGGGACAGTCTCCCCTTTAGCCAAGTAAACATCGTCTTCATCGTCATTCCATATCCCGTTGATTTGGGGAATGAAAGGGGAAATGAGATGAGTGCAATCGATTATTTCTCCGGTAGAAATGGCGTGAGTAGCAAGATGGTTGTTTTTGTTACTGGGCTTATCGCTGGGTAATGGTATCTTCCCACTCTCGATCATATCTTGAATGTGATGCTTTAACTTCCAGCTTTTTTCGGTGTCATGCCCGTTGCCCTGGTGATAGCGGCAATAGGCCTGAGCGTTGTAGCTTTTGGACCGTTTCTCGATAGGGACCTCCGGCATTGGGCCTATGGGTTGAATTAGGCCTTTAGAAGATAGCCTTTGTAAGGCGTCGGCATAAGTAGTCCCTATGTCCGTGAATACTCCATCTTGATTGGCTTCTGAGTCGACTGTCTGGGCTAGCATAGCCCCCATGGCTGTCTCGGTCGTTGGCAAGTATAATGACAAAGGCAGACCGTGTTGAGGTGGCATTAATACCGGAGGAGATGACATAATCTCATTGATCTTATCGACAACTGCTTGACACTTGTCGTCCCATAGTACCCGTTCCCCTATCTTCAGTTTTTTGAAAATGGGTTCACATACCATGGTTAGCTTCGAAATGAACCTGCTGATATATTGGACTTTCCCGAGAAACCCCCTAATCTCCTTTTCGGTTTTAGGCGGCCGCATCTCAGTAATGGCCTTGATTTTGGCTGGGTCAACCTCGATGCCGCGCTGGCTGACGATATGGCCCAGTAATTTACCCGACGTTACCCCAAAGCTGCATTTTTGAGGATTTAGTCTCATGTTGTACTTGCGTAATCGGTTGAAGAACATTCTAAGGGCCGGAATATGCCCGTTTCGTTCTTTGGATTTGACTATCATATCGTCCACGTAGACCTCTACTTCCTTGTGCATCATGTCATGTAATAAGGTAGTGGCGGTCCGTTGATAAGTGGCGCCGGCGTTGATAAGCCCAAATGGCATAACAGTGTAACAGTAAGTCCCCCAAGGTGTAGTGAAGGTGGTCTTACTCATGTCTTCTTTTGCCATTTTGATTTGATTGTATCCGACATACCCGTCCATAAAGGATAGAAGGGCATGGTCGGCCGTGTTGTCCACTAATATGTCGATGTGTGGCAACAGGAAATCGTCTTTCGGGCTGGCCTTGTTAAGGTTCCGGAAATCTACACAAACTCGTACCTTTCCGTCTTTCTTGGGTACTGGCACGATATTTGCAACCCAGTCTGGATATTCAGACACTTGGATAAGGCCCGCTTTGAATTGCTTGTCAACTTCTTCTTTGGCTTTGAGAGACCATTCGGGCCTCATTCTTCGGAGTTTTTGCTTTACCGGCTTACACCCGTCTTTGATGGGTATACGGTGTTCGGCTATCTCCCGGTCTATTCCCGGCATGTCCTTGTAGGACCATGCGAAGACGTCTTTGAATTCATGGAGGAGATCTGTGAATTGTTGCCTCTCCTCGGGGTCTAGGGATAAACCTAACTTAAGCATCTGAGGCTCTAAAGGGGTTCCTACATTGATGGAATCGGTTTCTTCGATCACCGGGTCTCGGGACTCCCTTTGTTCAAGTTGCTCGACTAGATGCTGAGGTAGTGGTACCTGTTCGTCGGGTTTCTCAATGTCATTGCAAGTAAAGTTTTTGAAAATGTTTTGAAAATAAGACAAGTCGTAAGCAGAACGGTTATCGTTATTATTGATAGAAAGTTTTGAAAATAGCTCAAAGAGAGCAGCCATCTGATCGCTGGTCAGAGGCGGTATAGGGAGTGCTCTCGGGACAGAATCCGAGGCTCCCAATGGAACGACCGAAGGAAAAGGGGTTACAGACTCGACCTTAGTGCTGGACCTTCTAGACCTAGACTCAGACTCCGACTCTGACTCTAACTCGGACTCGGATTCAGACTCGTCGCCCTGCACCTTCGCCAGTACTGAGCTTGTAGACTCGGCCCTCGCTGTCGGTCCATTTGATCGTCTTCCTCCAAGCCCGCTTTCCAGTGTCAGCACCTACTTCAGAGATCAGTTTGGTTGGATCGAACTTGCTGCTATGGAGGATCAGGTTGACTAATTCCCCCTTAGGGGTCGGTATTATCTTGCTGTCCCCGAACAAGAGCCCCAGCATGGGCTCGGCTTGGTTTGAATCTTCTTTCGATTCAGCCTGGATGAGAGTGAGGATATCATCTGGGATGAAATTGACCTCAGGATAAGTTATAGTGGGCTGGTAAAGACCCGTCTGGACAGCTCCGAATACTGGAGTGACGAAGTTCAGTTTCGGGCTGCAGGGGCCCAAGTAGGTATCCTTGAAAATGTTGCAGGCCTTTTGAATGCCGGCCCGGACCACATTTTCCGGGGTTAAGGCATACCCTAAACCGAATCTCGACTCTTCATTATTTAAGACATCGATGATCTTGCCCGCCGGGAGACCAGGCCTTGAAGTAGCCCCCGGTAAGTAGCCCAAATTTTGCAACATTGTGTCGATGCTGGTTGTGAAGTAGGGCCTAAAGAGATACTCTTCATCGATCATTCCCACGAAATTGAATCCTCGTGGGTCGATTGAACTGGCCGCGTTACAGCTTGACACGGCTATTGGAGTAGCTTCAAGTGTGATGACCCCGTCTTGTAAAGGTAACTTGACCTTTCTATGAAGAGTGGAGGATACGGCCTTGACCGCATGGATCCAAGGTCTTCCAAGTAGCAGATTGAACGATGAGGTGACATCGATCACTTGGAATTCGAGCTCTTTTTCAATTGGGCCGGTTATGATGGTCAGTCTGACGGCCCAGCAACTGGTTTTGGGCTTCCATCAAAAGCCTGGATAGTTTGTGCAGTAGGAAGATAGTCAGCCTCGGTAATGCAGAGAGCCTTAGCAGTCCTTAAAGGAAGGACGTTTACAGCTGACCCGTCATCAATTAGGGTCATAGGTAGATATTTGTCTCGACAGATCACCGTGATATATAGGGACAGGTTGTGGGTAGCCCTAAAGGGTGGCAGATCGGACTCAGAGAAGGTGATAAGTGGGCCTTCTCCTTTGGACTTGCCCTTGAGGTGAGGCAGAATGGTGGCTACCATTTCAGTGGGGGTAACCGATGAGTCTACCTTGATTTCATCAAGAGCCTTAGTAAGTGCTGCCCGATATTCTTGAGAGCTAAACAGAAGCTGCCATATAGTAAGATCAGTTCGGACCCTCTTTGGTTCTTCAAGTATAGAGTCCGTCCTGGATGTTTCAGTGGCGGATTGTGGGGCTGAAGGTCCGGCTACGATGACATTGGCGCCGGCTAGGGCCTTGGTTTTGGCCTTTCGGATCTCTTCGACGGTGATGGGGACAATATCCCCCTTAGCCAGGTAAACATCGTCTTCATCGTCATTCCATATCCCATTGATTTGGGGAATGAAAGGGGAAATGAGATGAGTGCAATCGATTATTTCTCCTGTAAAAATGGTGTGAGTAGCAAGAGGATTGTTTTTATTACTGGGCTTATCGCTGGGTAATGGTATCTTCCCACTCTCGATCAGATCTTGAATGAGATGCTTTAACTTCCAGCATTTTTCGGTGTCATGCCCGTTGCCCTGGTGATAGCGGCAATAGGCCTGAGCGTTGTAGCTTTTGGACCGTTTCTCGACAGGAACCTCCGGCATTGGGCCTATGGGTTGAATTAGGCCTTTAGAAGATATCCTTTGTAAGGCGTCGGCATAAATAGTCCCTATGTCCGTGAATACTCGGGCCGGAGTGTTCTTTTTGGTCGAGGTGTCTAGAAAATTAACCTCGTCAAAGATGCTTCGGGCCGCACTTGTAGTTGCGGGCTTGCCCGAAGATGAACCGGCTCCTTGATAACCCTTTGTAGAGGCCTTAGTAAGGCTCTCTATCCTTAGATCGTCTTCGATTATCGTACCCATCTCGGTTAAGGTGGCGAAATTGGGTATGATAGCGTACCGGAGGTGGATCCGGTAAGATGGGAGGAGATTTTTCACAAAGGCCTCCACTAATATCTTTTCGCTGGGCTTGTCGACCAGCTTGACACTTTCGGCCCTCCACCTTTGGAGGTATTTGGTGAAACCCTCCTTTGGCTCTTGGGCCATGACCTCCAGAGTACGCATGGTCGTCTGGATTTCCGCATTGTCCGCATAGTTTCGGGCGAACTCCGTTGCGACATCGTCCCAAGTTTTGTATTTCTTGGCGTCGAGCTTATAAAACCAAGCTTTTGGGTGCTTCTCTAGCGAGGAGGCAAACAGATGCTTGAACATGTCCGACTTGACTCCTTTTAGGGCCATAAACTCTTTGAAGGCCCGGATATGTAATACCGGGTCTTCGGTTCCGTCGAACATCGGGAGGCCTGTCAAGCTGAGATTGGCAGGCAGTTGGTCGGTCAGGGGAGAATAGGTTCGAGCATTCTCCGTATGGATTGAGTTGTGGGTCGACAAATGGACCTGCTCTTGCAGTTTGAGGACTGCGCTAGTCAATTGGGCTGAAGGCCCATGAGCTTCATCTTCACCCTTTGGCTTGTCCTGTTCTATGGCACTAACCCGGGTGACAATGGCGATCTGGTCGCCCCTGATTTGGTCGAGTTGTTCTTGGATCTTGGCCAATGAGGTGTTCAGTTGATCGATAGCGTCCTTAGTCATGGTTCGGGTGTGAGGCGGCCTGTCTGTGAGAATACCACGTAATCAGCGACTAACCCAAATCGTAGAACTAAAGTACATCCCGAGCAAGGAAAAAGGGAAACTAGAGAGGAAACGACTCGGAAAAGACATCTAGACGGATGACTTGTGAGAGGTGGGCCTCCTTTAGGATCCAGCTGTGTGGGCTGGGCCCTGTTCGAAAGGAGGTTCACGTGAGACATTCCCCAGACTTTGGACTCGATTTGTGTAAACAGGCCAACCTTTGTAGGAGTATGTCCTACGTAGGTGGGCCTTGCCTTAGTCTAATAAGGCGGACTGGGATAGGGAGGAAATCCGTGATATAAGATCGACGGAGTTTCGACGCTAGAAGACCTTGACGACTTATGACACGACCCAACACTGCTAAATACGGGAAGTCCTAGGAAGAAGAAGGTTTTGAAATTGAAGCTTTGAAAGTCCGAAGAAAGATTCGGAGAACCGGCCCTTTTCGAAGGAAAAACGGAATAGGTGGACCGGGTTACGGTTTTGAAAGTTCGAAAATATTTTCGAGTTTTGAAATGGGCATCATACCGGCTAAAAATAGGCTATTTTGAGTAAAATCGTGGATCCTATATTCGGTACATGTCCCGGGTTTTGAAATTGGATATTTTGAAAAGGATGCAATTTTGAAAATGACGGTTTTTAAAAACGACTTGTAAATCAGGTAGCACGTAGTCATGGAAGCAGTATAACGACGCCATGTATGCTCTAATTCTAAGTCTCGGTCAGTCTGAAAGGGTCTATACCAGTGTACACAGCCTATCGAGAATCGGGGCGGACTTCCTAAGTCGAGTTGAGCTTAGAACATGCCGTAAAACCCATACGAATCGGCTAATGGACACCTTCGACATATCCAATTTGGACTACATCGATAGTATAGTGGGACGTCGGTCACCAGTACCGGCCCGGAAAAATATGGGGTTATGCATGAACCGTAAAACTAAAACGCGTATTGTACTAGTCAAACGATTTCTATTCGAGTCTCACCCTGAGGATGCTGAAGGTCAGTAACGTATCAGCTAATCCCCAGCGGAGTCGCCAAATTGTGGACATGACATAGGTCCACCCCGACGCGGCCACGCGCGGGTTTGGGGAGGCGAATGAATCTCCAGAGATGGTCAAATGGAAATTTAAATCGAAGTTGGAGTCGCCACCGAATTTTATGGTTATTCGGAACCATTCGAGCCCACTCTATGTCGTAGTGGGCCGTATACAAAATACGGCCCATTTCCGATGTGAGAGTTTATTGGGCTCGTCCCTTTGCATATCGATATAGATGCCGACATGAGCGGTTAATCGTATATTGAATGACTCTCGTTGCCAATGGATTCGGACATCCGGAAACCACGGTTCTGAGTAAGGGGTGAGGGTACGTGTTGGGAAGTTCACTAAGAACACCCAACCCCGCCCGCACATTAGCGGCCTCTACTAGGATATCGATTGATGTTTTAATACGCGCGTTAGTAATACGATGAATGATATGCAAACATTGTTTTCCTAAACATGCGAGGAATTGAATGAGTTGCTAAGTCGGTTTTAATGCATGAAAAATTTAACGTCAAAGTTGAATTTTAGCATGTGAGATTCGTTTTAGTATAATAAAACAAATGATGAAAAAGAGGATGAAATTGCTACAAGATGAACAAACGAGTTAGTATCGATTTGTAAAAAAATAATATAGCAAATAAAATAAATATACGAGATCGAGAAAATAAATATTAATCGAAATCTGAAAAATATCGCTAAAAACGCTGTTTTGTATAAAAAACGAAGTTCGAAAAATAATAAAAAGACGAGAAAGGTGCATCGTGGCAGCCGACCGCGCGGCTCGCCCGGGTTGCCGGCGAGTCGCGTGTCGGTCTGTTTTTGGAGCCGGTTTTCGAAAACTCGATGTTTTTATTAAATCGCGTATGAATATCGTATAATTCGTACTCGATTCAATATTTTCGATATTCGTTATATTTGATGATTAACTACGAAATTAATATCAAATATTCCGAATAGTTTTAGGAAAGGTATAAGTTTTAAAATTGTTTCGTAGAAGAATAAAATAAAACGAACGAAAAAGCTAAAAAAACGTCTCGGATTTCAGGCCCGTGCGCGAGTCGCCTGGGCATGGCGCGACTCGCGTGCGGGTCTGTCCGATTTTCTTTTTTTGTTCGAAATTGCTAATTTTGATAAATCGCGTATAAATACGAATTAATTTATACTCGATTTATGTTTTCGATATTCGTCGTACCCGATATTCGATTATGAAATCGATATCGAGTATTCGGAATGAATTAAAAAAAGGTTTTGTAAAAAGAAGTTTGAACGAAAAAAGATGTAACGATTTTTAATATCGTCGAGATCTTAATATAATTCTTTTTGATACAATATTCGATTATAGAAAATCGATATCATATTTTTAAGAATGTTGTTATATGAAAATAGTTTTTGTAGTATCGATATTAGAAAAATAAAAAAGACCGACGCGACCCGTAAATAAAAAAAGACGCGAAGGAGGAGAAGAGATGAAAAAAAGAGAAATCGGGTTTTGGTACACCCTCAACCTACATGCTTTAGTTTACTCGGATCGGGGCTCGTCGGGACGTGACTTGGGCACAAGAGCGTCGAGTGGATGTCGGTGAGTTGATGGTGGTTCGGCTCGGACGTGACGTGCGTGAAGGGTGTCGGGATTCGGACCGGTTTCCTTTGGGTTTGTAGTGTCGGTTTCTCGAGGTGTGTGGGTGTAATATTTTCTGATGATTGATTAATGATGATGAATATTTGATTGATAGTGAATGTCGATGTGAATGAATGTCTCTAAGTGTTGTCTGCAAGAGGCTATTTATAGGGAATTCCCGACCTTGGCTAGGAGAGTTTGAACTACCGCTAGAGATAGGAAATATAGGAAGTTGTAAGGCATGAGAATTCCGCTTTCTTGTCAAGGAAGAAAGGGAACACGGCTGGTTTGTGCTGCCTGGCCGAGTATTTGCACTCGGTCGGGTGTCTGAATCGGTTTTCGGATAGGTTTCCTACTTGAGATCGAATTGCATCCTTAAACGGATTTTTTAATATTTTATGTAGCTGATTTTTCGTAGGATTAGAGTTCGAATCAGCCGTGTGAGGTGTCACGGCTGACTCACGTGCCTCGGAAATAATTTTGACGGGTTTTGACTCGGTCGTAAAAAGACGGTTTTACCCCCGGTGTCAGAATCGACCCAAATTAGTCTTATTTGACTCAAAACGACCCACTGGGCCTGATTTTGAGGTTGGTTTTGTTAGATAATGTACTCCATAATGAGCCCAAGCCAAATGCCAATGATTTTGAGCCCGTTTCTGTGTATTAAAGCATGTTAGCGTCCGATCATCATCGGGTGTTTGTCGGAAACTGCTATAGACACCTGGCAGTCAAAATGTGGGTGTCTACAGAGTCCCCACTCTGATTGAGGCTTGGACAGGGCGAAAGTCAGAGTAGCTACCAGGTCAATCAAAGATTAAAACCCGGCAGACTTCCGGTCGGGTCGTTTAAGGTCGGCTAGACCTGCGTGAAGGGCCCGCAGGCCGGAGACTAGAAATGTACCTGAATTGATGATAATAACTCCGTGGGGAATCGGACTTGTCGTATAAGCCTATGCCTCTGGGGAGCTGTTTGCACGGTTTTGCTTGAGTCGTCCTGTATAATGATTTATGCCAAGTTTGCATGTAACACATTTTTAGGAGAAATGACCCGTGATGGGGAATAAAAATTTGAAGAAGATTTTTTTGAATATATTTTTTTGGATGGAAAAATTTTGAAGGATCAAAGTATTTTTGATTCTGAGAAGGAATAGGAATGCTAGGGATGTCTTAGCTAGATTTTAGGATTAAAGGCCTGTATGCTAAATCCCCTGGGATTAGGAATCCCAAAGTGAGGAGGAGAATCTGATTTCATGCTATAAATACTCATCTCCCTGCTCACAATTTATTCATAATTCTCACAACTCCCTTCCTTCCTTCAAAGAAAAACAAGCTCTGAAAAACTTAGTCCTCCTTTTTAGAAATTCATTATGGGGATCGATCGATTAGTCGGAATGTTGCAAGATTGGTCCCGAATTTTCAGAAATGCTGTCAAGGTTATTCTGAACCAAAACAGCGTTACCCAGTTATCCGTTATCCGTCAGATGCAAGTGGATCGTCACTTTCTGGATGCTTGCCTATCATTGGGATGATACTTATCATGTTTTTAGGTTTCCTCGAGGCGAAGTCTGTCCCATTCCTGAGGAAATAGCTGCTGTAGGAGGGTGGAATCCTATTCTTCGCCCTGCCGTCCCGTTTTCAGTCCGTGATATAAGGAGAAAGTTACGAGAATTCTTAGGGCTCTCTCACATGGAGGTATCTCGTATGATAGAAGGAGACACAGTCTCCTTGATCGACCTGGCTGAGAAATTTATGAAGCAAGACGACGTTCGGGTCAGGCCGGTATACAGCCGTAGGGCCTTTACTTTCTGCATGCTCCATGTCTATGCTTTCGAAGGCCATATGGATTGGTTATCTTGTATGGGCCATGTCAGACTTTTTGCAGTAGCGGATCAAATGGAGACAGAGCACAACCCAGCTTGGCTGATTACTGGGGAGATTATTCAGGGTTTAGATAATCGTAAGAGAGATCCGTCGACCAGGCTGACCGGTAGCACCCGTCTTCTACAGGTAGGCTGATTTTCTCTATTTTTGCAATTTTTGATTTTTTCAATTCCCGATTTTTCCGGTCTTCGATTTTTCTCGCGATTTTCGCGTTTTATCTCGATTTTCTCGGTTTTTGCGATTTTTTGCGTTTTAGCGATTTTTTTTTTTTTTTTGAAAATCGACATTGATTTTTTTTTTGCAATTTTGACTTTTCAGCTATGGCTTTTTGAGAGGTTATCGATCCTGGATCCTCCTCTAGATGTAAGTCGATATCGCCCGAATCAAGTGATGACCCGAAAGATAAGGGGAAGGGAAAAATGTACGAGTAGTCTCCTAAATTTTATTATTTAAGTATTACTACTATTTTTTGTGTGATTTTTGTTGTTTATTTTTGCGTGAGGCATTTTTTGAAATAATAAAAGACATATTAGTGAAAACCGTTCCTGTCTTTTCGTTTATTGCAGTGGTTGTACCCTTTTGAGGGGTTGCCTACGTATCCACGATTAGTGGAATCAAACCGACCGTAGTTAAGACGTAATTTTGCAATTTTCGAAATACATCAAGACTATTAGTTCGAGATGCGCGACAGTAGGATCAGTAATCCTAACTCATTGACTTGCTTAATTTTTGAAAAAAAAAAGAAGGTAACTTTTAGCAAATGACATTGAGATAAGGTTAGGGGTAATAGAGCTTCAACTGGTCCAAGTTGGTTGGGTTGACAAATTCGTTCCCATCCAAGTCTGTCAGGATTACTGCTCCTCCTGATAAAACCTTCTTCACTAAATACGGTCCGACCCAATTAGGTTTGAATTTTCCTCTTGGGTCGACTGGTAGCAAAGCCCGGACAGATTTTAGGACTAGATCGCCCTCTTTGATATTCCTGGGCCTAACCCTTTTGTTGAAAGCCCGTTTTATCCTTTTTTGATATATCTGGATATTGTTGAGGGCTCGAGATCGTCGTTCGTCTAAAAGAATCAACGAGTCGTATCGGGCTTGAACCCAATCTGCTTCAGGTACTTGACTTTCGAGTAAAATCCTTAGAGATGGTACCTCAAGCTCGACGGGCTGGACTGCCTCCATCCCATACGTCAGATAGTATGGAGTTGCTCCGGTTGCGGTTCGGATTGACGTCCGGTATCCCCATAAGGTTAAAGGAATTTTATCGGGCCAATCCCGGTAATTATCTGCCATCTTTTTAAGTATGGTGACAATCGTTTTGTTTGCTGCTTCTACCGCTCCATTTGTTTGGGGACGGTAAGGCGATGATGTATGCCTTTGAATCTTTTACTTTGCTAGCAAAGTAGCGATTTCGGCTTGGAAATGGGTCCCGTGATCACTTATGAATTCGTGCGGGATTCCGTATCGGCATATAATTTTATCTTGGATAAATTTTGCAACGTGCTTGGCGTTCAAGACACGATATGACTCGGCTTCGACCCATTTAGTGAAATAGTCAATAGCCACTAGAATAAAGCAGTGACCTCCCGTCCCGGAAGGGTTCACTTTCCCGATTATATCAATTCCCCATGTTGAGAATGGCCATGGTGATGTCATAGTATATAATAGAGATGACGACATATGCTGGACGTTGCCAAAAATCTGACAGTTGTGACAGTGCTTGACGTATAACTGACAGTCGGTTTCCATGCTATTCCAATAGTACCCGACTCTGGCGATTTTTTGAGCTAGCATATGGGCATTCATATGCGGGCCGTTCTCCCCATCGTGTACCTCGGCCATGACCTTTTCGGCCTGCGTTTTATCGATGCATAGGAGTAGGGCGCCCTGTGCCGTTTTTTTTGTACAACTGTCCATCGTCCGTGCGGATGAACTGAGTGGCCCATCTTCGTAGGGATTTCTTGGCCCGGTTTTCAGATCCTGGAGGATATTCTCCCGACGTCAAGTAGGTAAGAACAGCCTGGTACCAAGGTTCTGGGTCGGTTACTTTGATGTCTTGAATAGCGTTGATATATGCTGGCTCGGACCGTCTTTCGACGCAAATCGGCATGCTAGTCAGATGTTCCGGGATGTTCAGTAAAGATGCTAATTTGGATAGCGCATCTGCAAACTGGTTTTCTTCCCGAGGTAGATAAATGTACTCCACCTTCTGAAACTTCTTTTCGAGAACCCTTACTCGCGCTTGGTAAGCTACGAGATTTGCGTTCTGAGTTTTCCATTTCTGGAGTGCTTGATTAATGACTAATGATGAGTCACCATGGACCCGGGTTTTGTTACTCCTAAATCAGCGGCGGCTCGCAACCCGTGAATGCATGCTTCGTATTCGGCTGCGTTATTAGTCACATCGAAATCTAACTTGATGGATAACGGGGTGTGCTCCCCTTGTGGTGAGATTAGTAGAATCCCAACACCAAATCCTCGAAAATTGGATGCCCCATCGAAATATAGATCCCATGTCTCTGTGTCGGTATGGAATATATCTTCGTCAGGGAAGGCCCAAGTATGGGTATGTCCCTCTTCAGATACCGGACTATTGGCGAGGAACTCGGCTACTACCCGGCCTTTGATGGCTTTTAATGGTACGAATTTGAGGTCGAACTCAGCTAGCATTAAAGTCCATCTAGATATTCTACCATTGAGGATGGGCTTTTCGAACAGATACTTGATTGGATCCATTCTAGATAACACGTGCACTTCGTGACTAAGCATGTAATGTCGGAGCTTTTTAGTGGCCCAAACTAGAGCTAGACACGTCTTTTCGAGCATCGTGTATTTGCATTCGTACTCCAGGAACTTTTTACTGATGTAGTAAATGGCTCGTTCTTCTGAGTCAACTGTCTGGGCTAGCATAGCCCCCATGGCTGTCTCGGTCGTTGTCAAGTATAACGACAAAGGCAGACCGTGCTGAGGTGGCATTAATACCGGAGGAGATGACAGAATCTCATTGATCTTATCGAAAGCTACTTGACACTTGTCGTCCCATAGTACCCGTTCCCCTATCTTCAGTTTTTTGAAAATGAGTTCACATACCATGGTTAGCTTCGAAATGAACCTGCTGATATATTTGACTTTCCCGAGAAACCCCCTAATCTCCTTTTCGGTTTTAGGCGGCCGCATCTCAGTAATGGCCTTGATTTTGGCTGGGTCAACCTCGATGCCGCGCTGGCTGACGATATGGCCCAGTAATTTACCCGACGTTACCCCAAAGCTGCATTTTTGAGGATTTAGTCTCATGTTGTACTTGCGTAATCGGGTGAAGAACTTTCTAAGGGCTGGAATATGCCCGTTTCGTTCTTTGGATTTGACTATCATATCGTCCACGTAGACCTCTACTTCCTTGTGCATCATGTCATGTAATAAGATAGTGGCGGTCCGTTGATAAGTGGCGCCGGCGTTGATAAGCCCAAATGGCATAACAGTGTAACAGTAAGTCCCCCAAGGTGTAGTGAAGGTGGTCTTACTCATGTCTTCTTTTGCCATTTTGATTTGATTATATCCGGCATACCCGTCCATAAAGGATAGAAGGCCATGGTCGGCCGTGTTGTCCACTAATATATTGATGTGTGGCAACGGGAAATCGTCTTTCGGGCTGGCCTTGTTAAGGTCCCAGAAATCTACACAAACTCGTACCTTTCCGTCTTTCTTGGGTACTGGCACGATATTTGCGACCCAGTCTGGATATTCAGACACTTGGATAAGGCCCGCTTTGAATTGCTTGTCAACTTCTTCTTTGACTTTGAGAGACCATTCGGGCCTCATTCTTCGGAGTTTTTGCTTTACCGGCTTACACCCGTCTTTGATGGGTATACGGTGTTCGGCTATCTCCCGGTCTATTCCCGGCATGTCCTTGTAGGACCATGCGAAGACGTCTTTGAATTCATGGAGGAGATCTGTGAATTGTTGCCTCTCCTCGGGGTCTAGGGATAAACCTAACTTAAGCATCTGAGGCTCTAAAGGGGTTCCTACATTGATGGAATCGGTTTCTTCGATCACCGGGTCTCGGGACTCCCTTTGTTCAAGTTGCTCGACTAGATGCTGAGGTAGTGGTACCTGTTCGTCGGGTTTCTCAATGTCATTGCAAGTAAAGTTTTTGAAAATGTTTTGAAAATAAGACAAGTCGTAAGCAGAACGGTTATCGTTATTATTGATAGAAAGTTTTGAAAATAGCTCAAAGAGAGCAGCCATCTGATCGCTGGTCAGAGGCGGTATAGGGAGTGCTCTCGGGACAGAATCCGAGGCTCCCAATGGAACGACCGAAGGAAAAGGGGTTACAGACTCGACCCTAGTGCTGGACCTTCTAGACCTAGACTCAGACTCCGACTCAGACTCTGACTCGGACTGGGATTCAGACTCGTCGCCCTGCATATCTCCTTCGCCAATACTGAGCTTGTAGACTCGGCCCTCGCTGTCGGTCCATTTGATCGTCTTCCTCCAAGCCCGCTTTCCAGTGTCAGCACCTACTTCAGAGATCAGTTTGGTTGGATCGAACTTGCTGCTATGGAGGATCAGGTTGACTAATTCCTCCTTAGGGGTCGGTATTATCTTGCTGTCCCCGAACAAGAGCCCCAGCATGGGCTCGGCTTGGTTTGAATCTTCTTTCGATTCAGCATGGATGAGAGTGAAGATATCATCTGGGATGAAATTGACCTCAGGATAAGTTATAGTGGGCTGGTAAAGACCCGTCTGGACAGCTCCGAATACTGGAGTGACGAAGTTCAGTTTCGGGCTATAGGGGCCCAAGTAGGTATCCTTGAAAATGTTGCAGGCCTTTTGAATGCCGGCCCAGACCACGTTTTCTGGGGTTAAGGCATACCCTAAACCGAATTTCGACTCTTCATTATTTAAGACATCGATGATCTTGCCCGCCGGGAGACCAGGCCTTGAAGTAGCCCCCGGTAAGTAGCCCAAATTTTGCAACATTGTGTCGATGCTGGTTGTGAAGTAGGGCCTGAAGAGATACTCTTCATCGATCATTCCCACGAAATTGAATCCTCATGGGTCGATTGAACCGGCCACGTTACAGCTTGACACGGCTATTGGAGTAGCTTCAAGTGTGATGACCCCGTCTTGTAAAGGTAACTTGACCTTTCTATGAAGAGTGGAGGATACGGCCTTGACCGCATGGATCCAAGGTCTTCCAAGTAGCAGATTGAACGATGAGGTGACATCGATCACTTGGAATTCGAGCTCTTTTTCGATTGGGCCGGTTATGATGGTCAGTCTGACGGCCCCAGCAACTGGTTTTGGGCTTCCATCAAAAGCCTGGATAGTTTGTGCAGTAGGAAGATAGTCAGCCTCGGTAATGCAGAGAGCCTTAGCCGTCCTTTAAGGAAGGACGTTTACAGCTGACCCGTCATCAATTAGGGTCATAGGTAGATATTTGTCTCGACAGATCACCGTGATATATAGGGCCAGGTTGTGGGTAGCCCCAAAGGGTGGCAGATCGGACTCAAAGAAGGTGATAAGTGGGCCTTCTCCTTTGGACTTGCCCTTGAGGTGAGGCAGAATGGTGGCTACCATTTCAGTGGGGGTAACCGACGAGTCTACCTTGATTTCATCGAGAGCCTTAGTAAGTGCTGCCCGATGTTCTTGAGAGCTAACCAGAAGCTGCCATATAGTAAGATCAGTTCGGACCCTCTTTGGTTCTTCAAGTATAGAGTCCGTCCTGGATGTTTCAGTGGCGGATTGTGGGGCTGAAGGTTCGGCTGCGATGACATTGGCGCCGGCTAGGGCCTTGGTTTTGGCCTTTCGGATCTCTTCGACGGTGATGGGGACAGTCTCCCCTTTAGCCAAGTAAACATCGTCTTCATCGTCATTCCATATCCCGTTGATTTGGGGAATGAAAGGGGAAATGAGATGAGTGCAATCGATTATTTCTCCGGTAGAAATGGCGTGAGTAGCAAGATGGTTGTTTTTGTTACTGGGCTTATCGCTGGGTAATGGTATCTTCCCACTCTCGATCATATCTTGAATGTGATGCTTTAACTTCCAGCTTTTTTCGGTGTCATGCCCGTTGCCCTGGTGATAGCGGCAATAGGCCTGAGCGTTGTAGTTTTTGGACCGTTTCTCGATAGGGACCTCCGGCATTGGGCCTATGGGTTGAATTAGGCCTTTAGAAGATAGCCTTTGTAAGGCGTCGGCATAAGTAGTCCCTATGTCCGTGAATACTCGGGCTGGAGTGTTCTTTTTGGTCGAGGTGTCTAGCAAATTAACCTCGTCAAAGATGCTTCGGGCCGCACTTGTAGTTGCGGGCTTGCCCGAAGATGAACTGGCTCCTTGATAACCCTTTGTAGAGGCCTTAGTAAGGCTCTCTATCCTTAGATTGTCTTCGATTCTCGTACCCATCTCGGTTAAGGTGGCGAAATTGGGTATGATAGCGTACCGGAGGTGGATCCGGTAAGATGGGAGGAGATTTTTCACAAAGGCCTCCACTAATACCTTTTCGCTGGGCTTGTCGACCAGCTTGACACTTTCGGCCCTCCACCTTTGGAGGTATTTGGTGAAACCCTCCTTTGGCTCTTGGGCCATGACCTCCAGAGTACGCATGGTCGTCTGGATTTCCGCATTGTCCGCATAGTTTCGGGCGAACTCCGTCGCGACATCGTCCCAAGTTTTGTATTTCTTGGCGTCGAGCTTATAAAACCAAGCTTTTGGGTGCTTCTCTAGCGAGGAGGCAAACAGATGCTTGAACATGTCGGACTTGACTCCTTTTAGGGCCATAAACTCTTTGAAGGCCCGGATATGTAATACCGGGTCTTCGGTTCCGTCGAACATCGGGAGGCCTGTCAAGTTGAGATTGGCAGGCAGTTGGTCGGTCAGGGGAGAATAGGTTCGAGCATTCTCCGTATGGATTGAGTTGTGGGTCGACAAATGGACCTGCTCTTGCAGTTTGAGGACTGCGCTAGTCAATTGGGCTAAAGGCCCATGAGCTTCATCTCCACCCTTTGGCTTGTCCTGTTCTATGGCACTAACCCGGGTGACAATGGCGATCTGGTCGCCCCTGATTTGGTCGAGCTGTTCTTGGATCTTGGCCAATGAGGTGTTCAGTTGATCGATAGCGTCCTTAGTCATGGTTCGGGTGTGAGGCGGCCTGTCTGTGAGAATACCACGTAATCAGCGACTAACCCAAATCGTAGAACTAAAGTACATCCCGAGCAAGGAAAAAAGGGAAACTAGAGAGGAAACGACTCGGAAAAGACATCTAGACGGATGACTTGTGAGAGGTGGGCCTCCTTTAGGATCCAGCTGTGTGGGCTGGGCCCTGTTTGAAAGGAGGTTCACGTGAGACATTCCCCAGACTTCTAGACTCGATTGTGTAGACGGGCCGACCCTTTTAGTAGTATGTCCTACGCAGGTGGGCCTTGCCTTAGTATATTAAGGCGGACTGGGATAGGGAGGAAATCCGTGATATAAGATCGACGGAGTTTCGATGCTAGAAGACCTTGACGACTTATGACACGATCCGACACTGCTAAATACGGGAAGTCCTAAGAAGAGGAAGGTTTTGAAATTGAAGTTTTGAAAGCCCGAGTAAAATCGGGAAGAGGAACCCGGCCCTTTTTTCGAAAAAGAAAACGGAGAGGCGGACCGGGGAGGGTTTTGAAAGTTCGAAAATATTTTCGAGTTTTGAAATGGGCATCATACCGGCTAAAAATAGGCTATTTTGAGTAAAATCGTGGATCCTAAATTCGGTATATGTCCCGGGTTTTGAAATTGGATATTTTGAAAAGGATGCAATTTTGAAAATGACTTGTAAATCAGGTAGCACGTAGTCATGGAAGCAGTATAACGACGCCATGTATGCTCTAATTCTAAGTCTCGGTCAGTCTGAAAGGGTCTATACCAGTGTACACAGCCTATCGAGAATCGGGGCGGACTTCCTAAGTCGAGTTGAGCTTAGAACATATCGTAAAACCCATACGAATCGGCTAATGGACACCTTCGACATATCCAATTTGGACTACATCGATAGTATAGTGGGACGTCGGTCACCAGTACCGGCCCAGGAAAATATGGGGTTATGCATGAACCGTAAAACTAAAACGCGTATTGTACTAGTCAAACGATTTCTATTCGAGTCTCACCCTGAGGATGCTGAAGGTCAGTAACGTATCAGCTACTTCCCAACGGAGTCGCCAAATTGTGGACATTACATAGGTCCACCCCGACGCGGCCACGCGCGGGTTTGGGGAGGCGAATGAATCTCCATGAGATGGTCAAATGGAAATTTAAATCGAAGTTGGAGTTGCCACCGAATTTTATGGTTATTCGGAACCATTCGAGCCCACTCTATGTCGTAGTGGGCCGTATACAAAATACGGCCCACTTCCGATGTGAGAGTTTATTGGGCTCGTCCCTTTGCATATCGATATAGATGCCGACTTGAGCGGTTAATCGTATATTGAATGACTCTCGTTGCCAATGGATTCGGACATCCGGAAACCACGGTTCTGAGTAAGGGGTGAGGGTACGTGTTGGGAAGTTCACTAAGAACACCCAACCCCGCCCGCACATTAGCGGCCTCTACTAGGATATCGAATGATGTTTTAATACGCGCGTTAGTAATACGATGAATGATATGCAAACATTGTTTTCCTAAACATGCGAGGAATTGAATGGGTTGCTAAGTCGGTTTTAATGCATGAAAAATTTAACGTCAAAATTGAATTTTAGCATGTGAGATTTGTTTTAGTATAATAAAACAAATGATGAAAAAGAGGATGAAATTGCTACAAGATGAACAAACGAGTTAGTATCGATTTGTAAAAAAATAATATAGCAAATAAAATAAATATACGAGATCAAGAAAATAAATATTAATCGAAATCTGAAAAATATCGCTAAAAACGTTGTTTTGTATAAAAAACGAAGTTCGAAAAATAATAAAAAGACGAGAAAGGTGCATCGTGGCAGCCGACTGCGCGGCTCACCTGGGCTGCCGGCGAGTCGCGTGTCGGTCTGTTTTTGGAGACGGTTTTCGAAAACTCGATGTTTTTATTAAATCGCGTATGAATATCGTATAATTCGTACTCGATTCAATATTTTCGATATTCGTTATATTTGATGATTAACTACGAAATTAATATCAAATATTCCGAATAGTTTTAGGAAAGGTATAAGTTTTAAAATCGTTTCGTAGAAGAATAAAACAAAACGAACGAAAAAGCTAAAAAAACGTCTCGGATTTCAGGCCCGTGCGCGAGTCGCCTGGGCATGGCGCGACTCGCGTGCGGGTCTGTCCGATTTTATTTTTTTGTTCGAAATTGCTAATTTTGATAAATCGCGTATAAATACGAATTAATTTATACTCGATTTATGTTTTCGATATTCGTCGTACCCGATATTCGATTATGAAATCGATATCGAGTATTCGGAATGAATTAAAAAAAGGTTTTGTAAAAAGAAGTTTGAACGAAAAGAGATGTAACGATTTTTAATATCGTCGAGATCTTAATATAATTCTTTTTGATACAATATTCGATTATAGAAAATCGATATCATATTTTTATGAATGTTGTTATATGAAAATAGTTTTTGTAGTATCGATATTAGAAAAATAAAAAAGACCGACGCGACCCGTAAATAAAAAAAGACGCGAAGGAGGAGAAGAGAAGAAAAAAAGAGAAATCGGGTTTTGGTACACCCTCAACCTACATGCTTTAGTTTACTCGGATCAGGGCTCGTCGGGACGTGACTTGGGCACAAGAGCGTCGAGTGGATGTCGGTGAGTTGATGGTGGTTCGGCTCGGACGTGACGTGCGTGAAGGGTGTCGGGATTCGGACCGGTTTCCTTCGGGTTTGTAGTGTCGGTTTCTCGAGGTGTGTGGGTGTAATATTTTCTGATGATTGATTAATGATGATGAATATTTGATTGATAGTGAATGTCGATGTGAATGAATGTCTCTAAGTGTTGTATGCAAGGGGCTATTTATAGGGAATTCCCGACCTTGGCTAGGAGAGTTTGAACTACCGCTAGAGATAGGAAATATAGGAAGTTGTAAGGCATGAGAATTCCGCTTTCTTGTCAAGGAAGAAAGGGAACACGGCTGGAATATGCTGCCTGTCCGAGTATTTGCACTCGGTCGGGTGTCTGAATCGGTTTTCGGATAGGATTCCTACTTGAGATCGAATTCCATCCTTAAACGAATTTGTTTAATATTTTATGTAGCTGATTTTTCGTAGGATTAGAGTTCGAATCAGCCGTGTGAGGTGTCACGGCTTACTCACGTGCCTCGGAAATAATTTTGACGGGTTTTGACTCGGTCGTAAAAAGACGGTTTTACCCCTGGTGTCGGAATCGACCCAAATTAGTCTTATTTGACTCGAAACGACCCACTGGGTCTGATTTTGAGGTTGGTTTTGTGAGATAATGTACTCCATAATGAGCCAAAGCCAAATGCCAATGATTTCGAGCCCGTTTATGTGTATTAAAGCATGTTAGCGTCCGATCATCATCGGGTGTTTGTCGGAAACTGCTATAGACACCTGGCAGTCAAAATGTGGGAAACTGCTATAGACACCCACATTTTGACTGCCAGGTGTCTATAGTAGTTTCCGACAAACACCCGATGATGATCGGACGCTAACATGCTTTAATACACAGAAACGAGCTCCAAATCATTGGCATTTGGCTTGGGCTTATTATGGAGTACATTATCTCACAAAACCAACCTCAACATCAGGCCCAGTGGGTCGTTTTGAGTCAAATAAGACTAATTTGGGTCGATTCCGACACCAGGGGTAAAACCGTCTTTTTACGACCGAGTCAAAACCCGTCAAAATTATTTCCGAGGCACGTGAGTCAGCCGTGACACCTCACACGGCTGATTCGAACTCTAATCCTACGAAAAATCAGCTACATAAAATATTAAACAAATCCGTTTAAGGATGGAATTCGATCTCAAGTAGGAATCCTATCCGAAAACCGATTCAGACACCCGACCGAGTGCAAATACTCGGCCAGGAAGCACAAACCAGCCGTGTTCCCTTTCTTCCTTGACAAGAAAGCGGAATTCTCATGCTTTACAACTTCCTATATTTCCTATCTCTAGCGGTAGTTCAAACTCTCCTAGCCAAGGTCGGGAATTCCCTATAAATAGCCCCTTGCATACAACACTTAGATACATTCATTCACATCGACATTCACTATAAATCAAATATTCATCCTCATTAATCAATCATCAGAAAATATTACACCCACACACCTCGAGAAACCGACACTACAAACCCGAAGGAAACCGGTCCGAATCCCGACACCCTTCACACACGTCACGTCCGAGCCGAACCACCATCAACTCACCACCATCCACTCGATGCTCTTGTGCCCAAGTCACGTCCCGACGAGCCCCGATCCGAGTAAACTAAAGCATGTAGGTTGAGGGTGTACCAAAACCCGATTTCTCTTTTTTTTCTTCTCTTCTCCTCCTTCGCGTCTTTTTTTATTTACGGGTCGCGTCGGTCTTTTTTATTTTTCTAACATCGATACTACAAAAACTATTTTCATATAACAACATTCTTAAAAATATGATATCGATTTTCTATAATCGAATATTGTATCAAAAAGAATTATATTAAGATCTCGACGATATTAAAAATCGTTACATCTTTTTTCCGTTCAAACTTCTTTTTACAAAACTTTTTTTAATTCATTCCGAATACTCGATATCGATTTCATAATCGAATATCGGGTACGACGAATATCGAAAACATAAATCGAGTATAAATTAATTCGTATTTATACGCGGTTTATCAAAATTAGCAATTTCGAACAAAAAAATAAAAACGGACAGACCCGCACGCGAGTCGCGCCATGCCCAGGCGACTCGCGCAAGGGCCTGAAATCCGAGATGTTTTTTTAGCTTTTTCGTTCGTTTTATTTTATTCTTCTACGAAACGATTTTAAAACTTATACCTTTCCTAAAACTATTCGGAATATTTGATATTAATTTCGTAGTTAATCATCAAATATAACGAATATCGAAAATATTGAATCGAGTACGAATTATACGATATTCATACGCGATTTAATAAAAACATTGAGTTTTCGAAAACCGTCTCCAAAAACAGACCGACACGCGACTCGCCGGCAGCCCGGGCGAGCCGCGCGGTCGGCTGCCACGATGCACCTTTCTCGTCTTTTTATTATTTTTCGAACTTCGTTTTTTATACAAAACAGCGTTTTTAGCGATATTTTTCAGATTTCGATTAATATTTATTTTCTCGATCTCGTATATTTATTTTATTTGCTATATTATTTTTTTACAAATCGATACTAACTCGTTTGTTCATCTTGTAGCAATTTCATCCTCTTTTTCATCATTTGTTTTATTATACTAAAACGAATCTCACATGCTAAAATTCAACTTTGACGTTAAATTTTTCATGCATTAAAACCGACTTAACAACCCATTCAATTCCTCGCATGTTTAGGAAAACAATGTTTGCATATCATTCATCGTATTACTAACGCGCGTATTAAAACATCATTCGATATCCTAGTAGAGGCCGCTAATGTGCGGGCGGGGTTGGGTGTTCTTAGTGAACTTCCCAACACGTACCCTCACCCCTTACTCAGAACCGTGGTTTCCAGATGTCCGAATCCATTGGCAACGAGAGTCATTCTGTAACACCCCCATTTACCTGGAAGCCTTATCAAGACATTCCCAAGTAAATAAAGTTGTTACCATCTCGGTATAACCCGAGGTAGTAGTCCATTACAATACAATTCAGAAACCAATCATTTAAAACTAAATAATGAATTATTACAATCTCGTATCTACAGGGTGCAGTGGCACAATTATAGCAGCGGAAGCACAACTTAAAAAGATTATAAAATACATATAAACGTGTTCAGTGATAGCGCAGACCCGTCCCGTACAGTCAACCCGAATACAATCATCACACATCATCAACCTGCACACTAGCACTGCTCCCCAAAAGACCGAAGATGTCAAATGGATCGTCGCAGGTCCCCAAATAAAATAGGGTGACAATAGACAGAGAGTACGGTTAGAACATGCTAACATTATAACACAAGTACGTAATATAAAATATCCAGTCTCAACCGTCTCAGTACCATCATCGGTACCAATCAACAATATCATCTCCACATCTCAGTACCATCACGGTACCAATCAATAATCTCATCTCAACATTCTCAGTACCATCCCGGTACCAATCAATAATCTCATCTCAACTCTTCTGGCAGGCCCTTTCATTCCGAGTGTGCACACCCCCCGCAGGTTCAACAACCCGCGAGGAGAAATCAGGGAGGGGACCGTGATCAAGGGTTCCAGCTAGGTCTAAAGCTAGCCTCACCAACTCCAATATATCAATATTCATCAATCATTCCACCATCATTATTCAACATCGTTCTCATCAGCACGATATCACATCGTACTCGTAACTCATACATGCATCATAACATTAACGTATTCTAAGTAAGGAAAACCTTACCTTTACAAGCGTGTCACAAGCACAATCAAGCGGGTTAAAAGACCTCCTCTAAAACATTCATCGCCTACAATCAATTGGTATTAACATATAAGTACTACTTAGATTGATCACGCTCTAAGCAGTTACTAACATTAAAGACTTAATCTTAAATTCCAATTTTACAGCATTGTACTGTCTTGTTATAAAATTCATAATTAAATAACTACTACTTCAATTAACACGAGATCAACTGTGTTAGAACCGTGATCGTCTTTTCTACCATTTATCTTTTATGACCTTTATCTAAATATCATCTTAACATTGACTTATAACCTGATCTCTACAGACTGACTGAATTCGTCGCATAAAAACTATTGATGAGTTACTAATACTAGACTAATACTTTTGTTATACCTTGGTTTTATGACGTATATGTTTTGATTATATCATAGTTCGAATTGTTTCTAAGTAACGCACAGATATGAAAGGAGCAAAATCTCAAGAAGGATTCTGTCAAGAGATCAAGAGGAAAGAACATCGGCATAGGACCACAAATGTAAAGAGAATGAAGAATTTGTATGACAAGGATAATATAACCTTGTATAAGGTTATATTAACCTCAGTGAACAATCACACACGATCGGCCAAGATTTGAAACCAAAAATAAAACGTATATATCCCGCTGATTTTTGTCAAAATCTAATATTTGGAAAAGATAATATAAAAGAGGAAACTATCTATCAAGAGAATAAAAGTTTTCAAAATAAATGATTCTAAAAAATATCTTGATCCTTTAAAGATATTAGAAAATCATTAACAAAGGAAACTTAGAAATATTGTCTTGATTAATAGGTATCTCATCAATCAACATTATCTTAATTGATTGGTATCTCACCAATCAATATTATCTTGATTGATTAGTATCCTTTAAGATATCATATTTTATTTAAATAAGGAAGTGCATCAATTATGATAATCATATTTCCCTTCTTAAAGAAAATGTTTTTATCAATAAATACTTTGTTTTTCCTCATTTTCAAATTACGACTTTGAAACACATTTTCTCTTTTGCAAAATTAATTCATGTTTTTTTAAAAGGTTTTTGCAAATACTTTTCGGGTTAAGTCTTGGCTATATAAAATCGTGTTGAAATTGTTTACGCTTGAAGTCATATAGTTTCATTATTCTCTCTAGACAATTGAAGTCTATTCATAGCTAGAGAAATATTGTAAACTTAAGATAGTATAGATACACGAGTCGAGTAGTGGTTACTCAATCGAACGACATACATCATTCACACCTTGAACGCTTCACATCGTTCAAACACCGAGGGCTTCACATCCCTCACACCGAAGGCTTAACATCCTTCATCGTCGTGGGCTTAACATCCCACACACCGAGTGCTTAACATCACTCTCACCATCACGATTAGAGTTAATCGTGATCGTCTTATTTGTAAGGTAATCCGGAGTAGGTACACTTATAAATAAAGACACCGGTGGATGTAGGCTTTTCAATTGGGCCGAACCACGTTAAAATTGCTCGTGTTACTTACTCTACGTTTTATTGAGGTTTGCTATTTCTTATACTTATACTTCTTAGTAGTAAGTATAGTAGCAAACACTTTTGTACTTCTTTTATTTAGCCACTCTACCAACGTAATATTACACTATATATTTCCTAATAAGATTTAGGTGTAATATATCGTTTAGATTTTTTAAAGTACCATAATACTCTATTCACCCCCCCTCTAGAGTATTTCCCAGTATCGCTAGACTCTACAATTGGTATCAGAGCAGGTTCTCTTGATTGATTCACATCAAAAGAGTAGATCCTATACTAGCGATTCTATATTTATCCATTTCGATCAAATGGATTCCAAAAACTCAAAGTTTCCCACATTTGATGGTGTAGACTACGGTTTATGGAAAAACAAAATGATGCACTATATAAAAGGAACAGATTTTGAATGCTGGAAAATTATAGTCAAGGGTCCTATTGTCATCCAATCTGTTGATGCTCTAGGGAACATCACCATAAAGGATGAAGAGGATTATGATGAGGATGATTATAAAAAGGCCGAAAAGAATTCTCGAGCAATGTCTTTATTGCAACGAGAAATTTCGTCCAAAGAATATAATCGACTCACTTCTTGTATTTCCGCAAAAGAAATCTGGGACAGTTTAGAACTTGCTTACGAGGGAACTACCCAAGTCAAAAAGTTCAGGATTGATTTATTAACTCAACAATATGAATTATTTAAAATGGATAAAGATGAAAGTATTGTTGAAATGTCCGCAAGATTCACCAACATCACTAATGAACTAAGAAATCTTGGTAAGAAATTTGATACCGAAGATCTAGTTAGGAAAATCCTAAGGAGTCTCACTGATAAGTGGCAACCAAAAAGTTACCGCCATTGAGGAATAAAAAGATCTCACTACACTTAGTTATCAAGAGTTGATAGGCAATCTTATGGCTCATGAACTCTCTCTAAATCAACGTCAGAGTGAGTCATCTAAGAGTAAAGGGATAGCCTTAAAGAGTTCTATTAGTGATGATGAGGAAACTATAAGTGATGACCTAGCCCTTTTTGTCAAACGCTTTCGAAAGAAATTTAAATTTGGACCTAAAAACTCATTTAGAGAAAGAGGAAATAACTCTAATACAAAACAGAATAATAAAGGATGTTTCAAGTGTGGAGAAACTGGACATCTAATCAAGGATTGTCCAACATGGAAAAATATCAAATCAAAAGGAGAAAGAGAATGATCAAAGTTTCAACATAAACAAGCCATGCTGGCATCGTGTGGATGGGGAGAACTAGACTCAGACGAAGAGGAAGAATCGGAAGATGAAGACGAGGCAAACTTTTGCCTAAGCGCTCAACATAACAACACGTCTAAAGCTAAGACACGGACGCACAAAGACATGTGTCTGATGGCTAAAACGCATGAATCAAGCTCCGATTCAGATGAGGAAAGCAATGAGGTAAGTTTTACAATGTTTAAGAAAAGACTTAGGAAACTTACTAAAGAGAAACTTCTTCTACATCTTGATGAAGTATTAGAAACATGTGAACAACAAAAGGAAGAAATAAATGAGTTGTTAAAACAAATAAATGAGATAGCCTTTGAAAATATTACTCTAAGGAGATGTGAAAATACTCGAACAAATAAAAAGAAATCTTCTGAAATATCAAAAACAAAAGTTGATGTATTAGATGATTCAAAAATTTGTTCAAGCGCAAACATCAACAGAGAGAAATATTATGAAAAAATTAATGCTAGTGTTAAGAAATTGAATGAAGAAAATACGGAACTAAAAAGAACTATATCCATACTTAATAATGAAATCAACGTTGAAAAAATAAATCATGATAAAATAAAAAATTCTCTGACTTCAAAAATCATAGAATTGATAAAAGAAAAGGGAATAATGCAAGAAAAATTGGATAATTGTGTCTCAAGAACTTCGGAAGGAAAAGAGACTAAGGAAAAGGAAACGAATAAAACAAAATATGTCAAAAGAAAGTGGAAAAGGAAATCTGAAAGTAAAATAAATAAACACTGTGATAGACAAAGAAAAATATGGGTGCGTAAAGACTCTTTACCTAATGAAAAAGGACCCAAACTTATTTGGGTACCTAAGAAACAAAAATGACTATCACAGGCTCACAGATGGTACTTAGACAGCGGGTGTTCAAGACATATGACGGGTGATAAAAAGAAATTTTTGTCATTAGAGGCTTATGACGGAGGAAGTGTAACCTTTGGAGATAACAAGAAAGGAAGGATAATTGGCATTGGTAAAATTGGTTTATCTGACTCACACTGTATTGAGAATGTACTGCTTGTGAAAGGACTAAGGCATAGTCTCTTAAGCATTTCTCAACTCTGTGATAGAGGAAACAAAGTAGTGTTTCATAATGATAAATGCCGAATTATTAGAGAAGGTTCCTCTAATGTCATTCTGGAGGGAGAACGATCAAACAATGTCTACATAGCCGATATCAAAACTCTACCCGACAATGCTATCACCTGCATGAGTGTCACCATCGCTGATCCACTACTTTGGCATAAAAGATTCGGGCACATTAGTCCTTTTAGCCTTAATAAACTTAGATCTCTGGATCTCGTTGAAGGATTACCTTCCATAACCTTCGACACAACCAAAGCTTGTGGTACCTACATACGTTGTAAACATGTGAGATCCTCATTCAAGCCAAAGAAATTCGTAAGTACTACAAAACCTCTAGAACTTATTCATATGGATCTTTGTGGACCTATGAGGATAAAAAGTAGAGGTGGTAGTCGGTACGTATTTGTTCTTGTAGATGATTTCTCTAGATTTGTTTGGCCAGTCTTCCTTAGCTCGAAAGATCAAACCTTTGATGAATTCGAATGCCTAATGAAGCTAGTCCAAAACAAGTATAGTTGCAATCTTGTATCGATAAGAACAGATCATGGAACCGAATTCGACAACGAATCCTTCATAAGTTTTTGTAGAGAACATGGTGTAGGGCATAACTTCTCAGCACCACGGACTCCACAACAAAATGGAGTAGTTGAACGAATGAATCGAACGCTTGAAGAAATGACTCGCACAATGTTGCTATGTAGCGGTTTGCCCAGAAATTTCTGGGCCGAGGCTGTCAATACAGCCTGTTATATACATAATCGAGCAATGATCAGACCAGTATTGAAGAAAACACCCTAGGAACTCCTAAGAGGAAGGAAACCCAAAATTTCTCATCTCAGATGTTTTGGAAGTAAATGTTTCGTTCATAACAATGGGAAGAATAATTTGGGAAAATTCGATCCTCGAAGTGATGAGGCTGTTTTCTTAGGATACTCAGATCATAGCAAGGCTTACAAGGTATATAACAAGAGAACTTTACGCGTTGAAGAAAGCATCCACGTAATCTTCGATGAAAGAAATTCCATTAGTCAAAACGACATTGAAGAAGAAGACGATGACGATCCAGATTTTTGGCTCACTAGAAAAGATGCACCTGAACTTCATGAAGAGGAAAAAGAGATAGAAGGATCTAATGCTGAATCTGGTGAAGAACGAATTAATATTGATCCAAATATATCACTAGTAAATGAAGAACCAAATAAAAGTTCTTCAGAAGCTAAGGATAATGTGGTATTAACATTAGTTCCAAATATCATCAAAGATGATATAACCCCAGACATAAATTCAGGGGGAACTAAAGAAGATTCTTCTCAAGATAATGTAACCTCCAACAATATTGATCCTAGCATAAATTCAGGGGGAACCAAAGATAGTCTATCGAAGGTTGATATAACCACAGGCACTAGTTCAGGGGGAACTACGGGAAAAGTTAATGTAACCTCTGATAACAACTCAAACGAACCAATGAGAAGCAATAATGTTCCGACAAATCTCAAAAAGTGGAAGCACCAGAGCTCACATACTACGAGTGCAATACTGAGTGATTATCATAAAGGAATCCAAACCAGAAGGTCATTAAGAAATCATTGTGTTCTAAATTCCTTTCTATCTACCATTGAACCCAAAAATATCAAAGAAGCGCTTACCGATTCCGACTGGATAGTAGCCATGCAAGAAGAGTTGGGGCAATTTGAACGAAACAAAGTCTGGCATCTGGTTCCTAGACCGTCAGATAGAAAAGTGATAGGAACACGCTGGGTATTTAGAAATAAACTGGATGATTCCGGAACCATTGTCAGAAACAAAGCAAGGTTGGTTGTACAAGGATACAATCAACAAGAAGGAATAGATTTTGACGAAACCTTTGCTCTGGTGGCAAGATTGGAAGCCATTCGGCTACTAATTGCATATGCCGCACACAAAGGGTTCAAGCTGTTTCAAATGGACGTTAAAACAGCATTTCTGAATGGTTACTTAAAATAAGAAGTTTTCGTAGAACAACCCCCAGGATTTGAAAGTACGGAGTCACCGAATCATGTCTTTAAGCTAGATAAGGCACTCTACGGGTTAAAACAAGCGCCGAGGGCCTGGTATGATAGACTGTCTCAATTTCTTCTCCTAAATGAGTTCAAGAGAGGATCTGTTGATAAAACGCTCTTCATAAAAAATGTCGAGAGAGACACGTTAATCGTTCAAATCTACGTGGATGACATTATTTTCGGCTCAACAAATGAAAAACTTTGCAAATATTTCTCAAACTTAATGCAATCAGAATTCGAGATGAGTATGATGGGTGAGCTAGGATTCTTCCTAGGTCTACAAATCAAGCAGTCAAAAAGAGGTATAACCGTACATCAACAAAAGTATGTAAGTGAACTTCTTAAAAAGTACGGGATGGAAAAAGCAAAATCTGCTCCTACACCTATGGCAATAACGACCAAGCTAGATAAAGACGAAGGAGGTAAGTCTGTGGACAATACACATTACAGAGGCATGATCGGATCTCTGCTATATTTAACCGCCAGCCGACCCGATATCATGCACAGCGTATGTGTCTGTGCCCGTTTTCAGTCTGATCCCAAAGAATCCCATCTTACAGCTGTTAAACGAATTTTGCGTTATTTAATCGGTACACAAAATCTTCAATTGATTTATCCTATGCATGATAATTTTGATCTAAAAGGTTATTCAGATGCAGATCATGCTGGATGCTACATTGACAGAAAAAGCACTTCAGGAACGGTAACATTCCTAGGATCATGTATTATATCATGGGGCTCTAAAAAACAAGCAACGGTAGCACTTTCGTCCACCGAAAGTGAATATATTGCGGCATCTTTGGTATGTACTCAATTACTTTGGCTACGACAGCAACTAAGGGATTATGGTGTTAATATTAAAACCGTACCTATATTCTGTGATAATATTAGTACTATCGCCATCTCTAAAAATCCTGCCCATCACTCTCGTACCAAACATATTGACATCCGACACCATTTTTTGAGAGACCATGTAGGAAAAGGAAATATCGAACTTGATTTTTGTCCCTCTGATTTACAAAAAGCTGACATTCTTACAAAACCCTTACCCAGGGAACGGTTTGAGGAATTACGGTTGGAGCTTGGTTTGATAAATGAGAATTGAATATGTCGTAAGTTGTTTTTGTTCTTTTCCTAATATGCTTGCCGAAGACTGGGGTGATGTTAGCCTGTGATTATATTACCTAGATTCATGTACAGGTTCGTTTTGCTTGATGTAAATTTTTCTTAAGACTGTGTTTCATTCATTCTTGCTCTGATTTTTATTCGGACAAAATCGGGTATACCATTTGACATATAATTTTACTCTCATATATTCTTGTCAATCTTGAATATTCTGAATATTTTCAAATTGAAATTATTCCCCTTTGTAAAATTATATCCCATATTTTCATCTATGGTATATTTCCATCTCAACACTTCGCTGCTATATTCAAAAGATTTCCTCCTCCTCATAAACTCTCACAAGTATATTATTCTAGAATAAAATCTTTCCTAAATCTATTCCACCCAAAGATACTCCTCATTATTTATTTTTTCCATAAATCTCATCATTACTCTTCTTTAATACTCATCTTTTAACCCTCATCTACCCGTCACTTTTCACCCATCCCTTTTCATTCACCCCTTAACATCTTCTCTCTCCTAACTCTTTTACCATGGCACCGAAGAAAAGCACCTCATTCACTCCTCACAAAAAAAATCTACGCTCCTCCTCTAGAGATTTGACTCTTGACACCCGGGCTGCCGAAAAAGAAGACTCCAGTGAAGTCGAAGTGATCGAGGATATGACGGTAGTGGGCAAACGAAAAAGGTCAGTGAAGGGAAAAGAACATGTTGGTGAAGAAAACGGGGGCATGCATGGAAAGGATTTCATCCTAGCTGAACTCGCAAGTGTCCGCATGAATAGGATGGAACACGATCAGGTAAATAAGGTTCTTGATTATCCTTTTGTTTCTGGTCGTCAATACCTTTCAGCCTGGTTTGATGAGAACCCATGTGTCTCACAACTCCGTGATCTTCTTGCTTTGCAAGAATGGGAAAAATTACTAGATATGGGTCATGATGTTTATCTCGTTCAGATTGTTCAATTTTGGGCAACTTTAAAAATAGAAAATCGGGTGTTGTGTGCAAATTTTGGGGATAAATACATCAAAATCTCAATGGAAGATTTCAGTAATATTCTGGGAATACCTTGTGAGGGAGTAGAAATACATGCATGGGCTGGGTGAAGAAACTACAGTTCTGAGGAAATTGTGGACATTAAGAAAACTCTTGATCCTAGAGCAACTGAGATTTCAGTAATGACGGGGGTAAGCTTAAACCCCATTGCTAAGCTTGTCTTCAACACCTCTTACTCTTCTCTACTGCCGAGAAAAACTGGAACAAACAAACTTCACATTCATGAGATTATACTGCTTCATCATGTTATTAGAAAAACAAAAGTGAATCTTCCGTTTTTAATGTTCAGTCATATTGAACACGTGGTCTCTGAGTTGAAGTCATCACAGATGCATGCGTCCACTTGCATTCCGTATGGAATGTGGTTGTCCAAGGTGTTAAAAATTAAGGGAGTAATAAGCAAGACCGCCTCTTTTGAAAAACCCTGTGACATCATGACAACTGCATATCTACGACAAATGTCTGTTTTGGATGATGGTGGAGATCTTAAGGTTAAAGGTGAATGCTCTCATAAAGGGAAGGAAGTGGTGAGTGTTGACCAGGAAAGTCTCAATGTTGATGTTCTTGGTAAATTGAATGAAATTGCGGCGCTAATCTCATCTCAGCCTCCACCTGTTGTGGTTAATACATCCATGAATGTGCTTGCACGTCTAGAACAAAAGGTGGATAATCTAACCACGCTACTAGTCACTTCTAGAGCCGAGTTTGGTGAAGGCATGGCTAAGATGGAAGGACATATGGCTCACATGAGGGCCCGTGTTCAAGTAATGGGGAGTGAGATTACCGCTTTCAAGAAGGCAGGGCACGAGATTGGGGTGGGGGTTAATGATGCTGTCAATACGGTGAAATTTGCCAACAATCACATGCGTGATAGGCATGATGCTGTGATGGACAGGCTGCGTCAGATCCTTGAAGAAACGAGACAGGCTGTGTTCTTTCTACGAGGACAGCGCGGTGGTTAAAGAGTCAATCTCTCTTAGCTTCTATCTTACCCTACTAAATAAATAAGCTCTTAGTATAGTTGTAGGGTCCATCTTCCTTTTTCGAATGAACCTTTGTGCTTTCTAACCTTTGTCCGGATATTACTATCATTTTGCTTGGTGTATGCTTGACGCTTATCTTTATGTCTATTTACACTAGCTTTGCTTAACTGTTGTGATGTCTTGTGTGATAGACTCCCAGCTGATCGACCCTTTTCAATGATGTCAAGAGGGGGAAGAGGGAATTCATCTTTGACAAAATCATTCTTTGCTTATTTGAATCATGGTTCACCAAGGATTCTTATCTACCTCTTCGGGGTTGGTTGGAGTATGTTTGTCACGTCATTTAGAAACGGCTTGACATAATCAAAAAGGGGGAAATTGTTATACCTTGGTTTTATGACGTATATGTTTTGATTATATCATAGTTCGAATTGTTTCTAAGTAACGCACAGATATAAAAGGAGCAAAATCTCAAGAAGGATTCTGTCAAGAGATCAAGAGGAAAGAACATCGGCATAGGACCACAAATGTAAAGAGAATGAAGAATTTGTATGACAAGGATAATATAACCTTGGATAAGGTTATATTAACCTCAGTGAACAATCACACACGATCGGCCAAGATTTGAAACCAAAAATAAAACGTATATATCCCGCTGATTTTTGTCAAAATCTAATCTTTGGAAAAGATAATATAAAAGAGGAAACTATCTATCAAGAGAATAAAAGTTTTCAAAATAAATGATTCTCAAAAATATCTTGATCCTTTAAAGATATTAGAAAATCATTAACAAAGGAAACTTAGAAATATTGTCTTGATTAATAGGTATCTCATCAATCAACATTATCTTAATTGATTGGTATCTCACCAATCAATATTATCTTGATTGATTAGTATCCTTTAAAGATATCATATTTTATTTAAATAAGGAAGTGCATCAATTATGATAATCATATTTCCCTTCTTAAAGAAAATGTTTTTATCTATAAATACATTGTTTTTCCTCATTTTCAAATTACGACTTTGAAACACATTTTCTCTTTTGCAAAATTAATTCACGTTTTTTTAAAAGGTTTTTGCAAATACTTTTCGGGTTAAGTCTTGGCTATATAAAATCGTGTTGAAATTGTTTACGCTTGAAGTCATATAGTTTCATTATTCTCTCTAGACAATTGAAGTGTATTCATAGCTAGAGAAATATTGTAAACTTAAGATAGTATAGATACACGAGTCGAGTAGTGGTTACTCAATCGAACGACATACATCGTTCACACCTTGAACGCTTCACATCGTTCAAACACCGAGGGCTTCACATCCCTCACACCGAAGGCTTAACATCCTTTATCGTCGTGGGCTTAACATCCCACACACCGAGTGCTTAACATCACTCTCACCATCACGATTAGAGTTAATCGTGATCGTCTTATTTGTAAGGTAATCCGGTGTAGGTACACTTATAAATAAAGACACCGGTGGACGTAGGCTTTTCAATTGGGCCGAACCACGTTAAAATTGCTCGTGTTACTTACTTTACGTTTTATTGAGGTTTGCTATTTCTTATACTTATACTTCTTAGTAGTAAGTATAGTAGCAAACACTTTTGTACTTCTTTTATTTAGCCACTCTACCAACGTAATATTACACTATATCTTTCCTAATAAGATTTAGGTGTAATATATCGTTTAGATTTTTTAAAGTACCATAATACTCTATTCACCCCCCCTCTAGAGTATTTCCCAGTATCGCTAGACTCTACAACTTTTAACTCCATTCCAACTTCTATTATCAACTAGACTCAATGAATTTAATGTTTGCTGAAATTCAAACTCAATTATGATATATAAATTCGTTTTAACACCCATTACTATATAGCATTACTGAATCAGTGAATTATAAACGACGGTTCACAAATAAATTCTCTAGAAGAAACGATTTTGAATCTGATTATGAAATTTGACAGGCATAAACTAGACTTGAAATAAATTAGGGTTTGTTCTTTGACCTTCTCCCAATTCGAAACATAAACACGTATATCAATGAACACAAGACAGTACTACGAATCTGAGAATTGCAGTAACTATTTCCTAATTAATGTCTTTAATATAATCTTCCTCCTAATTTGTATTGGGAATGGTAAGCACGACTAAACCCTAATTATACTCTTAAACATCGTTAAAATAAAGTTAAGGAACTTACATGACTCAATCATATAAATGAATTGTTAGGATACGATTTGGGATTGAATCCTCTTCTCCTCTTCTCTCTTCCTATTTCTCTCTTCTCCTTTCTCTTCTTGAGTGTGCATTGTGAGTGAAGGTAGTTTAGGGTTTGCTCCATTGTGATTAGAGTGGTTATAGGTGGGTCTAAGTAATATTCGGAGTATTTGATTAAAAGTGGGTTAAAAACCTGGATTGGCCAATTTCAATCTGTTTTGCTGGTTTATTCCTCTATAAAGTCATAACTCAATGGGTTTGGTTTGCCACCGCCAACTCGGGTGTTAATAATGAGTCACAAGGCAGGTATTACAATCTACCCTTCTTAAAAGAAACTTCGTCCCCGAAGTTCATCTCGCGCTACGGAGCGACTAACTATATCAACCAGATAGACCAATTAATCATTATCTAATTGACCGATCAATTAATTACCACACTAACATAATTGACGTAACAGTTGTAAGGAGGACGAGTTATTACAATCTACCCACCTTGCAGAGAGCTTCGTCCCGAAGCTCAGGATCCCATCATTCATGACACCTCTCGACTAACGGTGCCGCCCACCATTCAAACTTAATGGAATACATCACATGACTCCTCGTATAACTAACTGTTGTATCAGCATCACGCATTGCTAACTAACTACTCACACACTTATGATTAACGACCACCATTTATACTTACTACACGAGGAAGGACACGATCATTGAGTACACATATCATAAGAAGCAACGGGTATGACATCCTACCCTCCTTATAAGGAACTTCGCCCCGAAGATCACTGATCTTAGTCCTACTCTACCCAAACCATCTAGTATATTACGACACCATCTTGACACTAATGACTACACTCCTCGATATTATTATATAATGCGCTATTCAATCATCATAAGACACCACTGTAAAATTTTCATACAAATAAACGCATAGGCCTTGGCTAAAGGGGTGAGTAGCTTAGTAATATCTGTAATCAACTCATGCGATCCATCATTTGATTTTCAACATATTTCTCATATATATAGCATCACTCCGTCATTACATGACATCCAACGCTTTTGACATCAAGACTAACACAACAACTCATTCATGTTTCATCTAGATTTCGCAACTTACTCACTCATCAACATAAATTTTTGCATTTATTAACGATTAACAACATAATTTCTCTTCTCTTTACTAATAACTACAGGAATCATTACTTAGATTGATCTCATGATTCAACATAAGTACCAAAAGATTCTTGCATACCCATTTTCATATATCATACTTCACATAATTTAAGAAGACCACTCATTAGTACTATTGTGTTTATCTTCATTATTCATGTCATGACTCAATTTGCATATCGACATGCCACATACAATGCACTTGTGTCTTTACATAATTGCTTGAACTTTCACTCCGCAACACTCTTAAATATTTGGACACTGGGATTATCAAGCATATAAGACAGTTAGTTCACATTAAGACAGTTTGATCTCGATCTATATTATGATAACTCGTGGACACAATTGTATCTTTAACAGGTTTGGAGTCACAAGCAGACACATATATATACTGAGAGAAAGCTTGAGCAGTCAATATAATCATCATGGCAAGACAACAACACAACTGGACACTCTTAGATAACCACGTTAACAACTTCAAACCTTGAGATGATTAGCAGGTGACATTCATTCCTTGTAATTGCAACAACCAACAAGATAACTCATTTATTCCTTCTAATTGCAACCCTAACAAACAACTTAATACCAACAAGCAACCTGTAGACATTATAGACATTCATTCCTCTACGCATACGTTACTCATCGACCAACAAGTAAGGACGGGAAACTCATCAGAGATGTATAGAATTAATTAAGACTAGCATTTGACTTGTTCACCAGACATGTCCAAAATCTATACATTATTTAACCAAAATCTGAAAATTGATGTCATGTTTAACTGTACATAAGCTGAGTATTCGGTTCATTGTCCGATGACTCGACCTTTCCTGACTTCTCATTGGGACGAATTACACCTATTGGACACGTATACCGAGGTTCTTTATCACATAAGCGACTCATGACCATGACAAATTTATCAGACAACAATACATTTGATCCATAAGATGCACCTTTAGGCAATTATGCAACATGAACCAGTATAACCTCTCGTGACCCGAATTTACTCCGAATTCATAATTAACATATAAGATTAACTCTATTATGCCATATAATAAGTTAGACACTTTCACATTAGTGCATTCACCTGAAAAAAGCGAAACAATTATCATTAAGTAGAATTAGACGTTTTCAGAACATTACAGTCATGATAGGAAAAAAAATCACAATTAAATCATTGTACTCAAAATAGTGTAAAATCAGTGGGGTTAGATTCAAAAGATAGCCCTCTACAACTTTCTAGTTAAAATTATTATCAATTTCCAAATGTAACGGTGATTTGCAAAATCGTTCTCATGAGCTGGCAAATTTTGACCTTGGAAAGTTTCGATTGGTAAAACAAGTTTCAAATCATATTTTGAGCAAATCAAATTCCAATATTATCCAAACTCTTCAAAATGATGACGACCTTGGTAAAAGTTCCCAATGATTTAATCTCTAAGTTTTATAATAGAAAACTCGACCACCAGCAAATAGGTTGAAGTACATGCTTAGATTTAGATCCTTAAAGTTTACACTAAAGAACTAGACATGAAATAAACGTGAGTCTCTTTTCAAACTTTTCTGAAATAGACATTGTAAATAGGTGGAACAATTCAGTACCATATTGTTCATGTTAGCGAAGGTGTTTTAAGTTGTTCTAACGACACGATTAGCAAAATGTTAGTTTAGGTAATCAAAACAGAACTCAATAAACACATTATTCCGAATAGATGAAGTGTTGTAAATGTGCATGTCATTAACTTAACATGACTTTTTATAAATACTCATTTAAACCATCAAGAATAGAAATCAATAACAAGTTACGACTCAGAACCTATAAAATTGACAGGGAAACACATAAACTTGAAACGAAACACCAATGTTCAAGTGCATGTCATTGACAAAAATTCACATTAATGAATACGACACCACACATATATCATTTTAATAACACGTACTTAAATTAAATTAATAAACAGAATTCGGTTTCACACATTATCTCGTCAATCACATTGTATTAATTATGGTGAAATAGAAACGACGCATTTATCTATACATTGTTGCTCCTTATAATACAAACAGCTCGACATAATTCCCAATACCACATATGCTTTCAAGAATCGATTAATAGACAAGTTCATTTATGTCATTACGAGTAAAGGATGAGGACCAATAAGAAGTACTCAAATTGATATAAAGGAAGTAACTCACATTAACTCAAAATGGACCTCAAGTGTTCTTACAATATTCGACTCTTAATCTCGTTAACTCGTACTTGATTAACAAGCGACAAGCTCCATTAACACATCACGACACGACACCATTTAAACTTGTAGATACCGGTATCATTAACATGAAGGCAGATTGTACATTATATTGGCAAGGAAACATATGATACTCGAACCAAAATGCAATTATCCAGGAACTTTTGAATAACATTTACATTACTACACACTTAAACCACATAAATTATCAACCTTCTTGACATTAGATGATACCCCTACCACATTAGTCATCGAGCCCTTCAAATAGCATGAAACCGTACTAGTACACTACATAGACGAGACAATATCCAGAGTACCTCTATCAACACCCCGTTCACATAACACGAAGGTAGTACTACCTTACTACATCATCAAGACCAACACCGGGTATCATAAAATCAACTAATCATAACCCGTATATCGCGTACGACACTACCACGTACAAACAAGTTGACATTGTATCTAATTTTACTATCAACCCTGGCTATGCCCTGTCTCACACCCAAGGATGATCGACTCCTACCGCGACCTTATGTGCTGTAACATATTCCTCATATGGCCTCGTACTAATTACTATAACATGTTAATACCATAAGTACGTACTAGTCACATCTCAGCTTATACAGTTCGATCAGTACACCACATACGTCAAACAACGCAACCAATTATCGCAGGCAGTCATCACAAAACATTCATTGCATCACAACGTATCCCTTCCTAATATATACCCAATCTCATTTCTCACACGCGGTTACCGGGTCAAGACCAGGAGGGCCGGGGTTGGTATAAGGATGTCTCCTCAACCGAGTTTTAGAGGGGCTCCTAATGGTCCATCACCGGGGTTCATTTTATTTTTCCTAGGTTCATTTATTCAGGCTCCAAGATCGATCGCTCTGATACCACTTTGTAACACCCCCATTTACCTGGAAGCCTTATCAAGACATTTCCAAGTAAATAAAGTTGTTACCATCTCGGTATAACCCGAGGTAGTAGTCCATTACAATACAATTCAGAAACCAATCATTTAAAACTAAATAATGAATTATTACAATCTCGTATCTACAAGGTGCAGTGGCACAATTATAGCAGCAGAAGAACAACTTAAAAAGATTATAAAATACATATAAACGTGTTCAGTGATAGCGCAGACCCGTCCCGTACAGTCAACCCGAATACAATCATCACACATCATCAACCTGCACACTAGCACTGCTCCCCAAAAGACCGAAGATGTCAAATGGATCGTCGCAGGTCCCCAAATAAAATAGGGTGACAATAGACAGAGAGTACGGTTAGAACATGCTAACATTATAACACAAGTACGTAATATAAAATATCCAGTCTCAACCGTCTCAGTACCATCATCGGTACCAATCAACAATATCATCTCCACATCTCAGTACCATCACGGTACCAATCAATAATCTCAACTCAACATTCTCAGTACCATCCCGGTACCAATCAATAATCTCATCTCAACTCTTCTGGCAGGCCCTTTCATTCCGAGTGTGCACACCCCCCGCAGGTTCAACAACCCGCGAGGAGAAATCAGGGAGGGGACCGTGATCAAGGGTCCCGGCTAGGTCTAAAGCTAGCCTCACCAACTCCAATATATCAATATTCATCAATCATTCCACCATCATTATTCAACATCGTTCTCATCAGCACGATATCACATCGTACTCGTAACTCATACATGCATCATAACATTAACGTATTCTAAGTAAGGAAAACCTTACCTTTACAAGCGTGTCACAAGCACAATCAAGCGGGTTAAAAGACCTCCTCTAAAACATTCATCGCCTACAATCAATTGGTATTAACATATAAGTACTACTTAGATTGATCACGCTCTAAGCCGTTACTAACATTAAAGACTTAATCTTAAATTCCAATTTTACAGCATTGTACTGTCTTGTTATAAAATTCATAATTAAATAACTACTACTTCAATTAACACGAGACCAACTGTGTTAGAACCGTGATCGTCTTTTCTACCATTTATCTTTTATGACCTTTATCTAAATATCATCTTAACATTGACTTATAACCTGATCTCTACAGACTGACTGAATTCGTCGCATAAAACTATTGATGAGTTACTAATAATGCTCTATATATTAAAACAGAAACCACTTCCCATTTTTTAAGACAATGTGAGGCTCTCATTTTGAAATAAGCCTCATTTTTTACACTTTCTACTTCCCATCCAGTGTGAACACAACTTTGTGTGCACTTAAACTAAATGCCTCAAATGTCCTCCAAAAAACAACAACACCAGTATTCGAACCCGCGACCTCCAAATTCTATCCCATGTGAACAAACCACTGATCCAAGACACAAAGTGAAAAGTTTGTAGAAAAAAAATATAGTAGTCTTTTACGAAGAAAAAAACAAGGCAAACGCAGTTCACAAAGCACCATAATTACTGTTCTCATTTTTCTAAATCCTTCATTGCACTTCAACGTTTCACGAGGCATCTTCACCATCTTTCAATTCATTATATTCAATTCATCATTCTTGAAAATCCATTACCAAATTAATCAATCTTATTAATTGCTATTCTTCATCAATACCCTATGTCATTATCCGTAATTCCTCTCGAAAATAGTTCGTAGGCAATCAATATCCGCCTCTTCGTTTCTTTCGTTTGTGTTTCACACACATCTAATCGTCTTTATATCTTCAGTGAATCGTTTCCCAATGTTCACATTCAAATTTTCTTCCGTTTCCATAGCACTCCACTCATATCGTTCCCTAATTCCAGCCACACAAGAACTCCATTATTGAATTTCAGATCTCTATCAGCTCTTCTCCAACGCTATTGAATTCCCTAATTTCAGCCAGACAAGGTTAATTTTCTAAACTTTTCTGGGTAATTTATTAATTTCTGACTTGAATTTCTTTAATTTGGTTGTTGTTCTTTTAATTTCAGATGGTCAGTTGATTTTTTTGGGATTAAATAGTAATTCAATTGATTATCAGTAAGTATCAGCTTTTTCTTCCTTTTCTTTTTTTCGCAATTTTATTCATTATTCGTGATTTTTAGCACATTCTTTTTATCGTATTTAGGGTTTTTTTTGGTTATGAATCAAGTGAATTAGAAATGTATGGAGTAATTTGTAAAGCTTTCTGGGTTTAATAATACAGTGATTGTGTAGTTTTTGTTTAATAGAATTTTGCAATAAAATTTTGTCAGTTTTAATAGAATTTTGTCAGTCTCTACTTTTTTTTGATGAAGGGCGTTTTTCTTTTTCAGGTGATAATAAACGAAGATAATACAGTGAATTTCGTAGAGGTATTTTAAGAATTAATGTTCATTAATTTTATTATAACTATTTGAAAACTTATTTAATTATTTTTTGGTGATACATTTTCAAACGATGGTATATATGAACTTTTATAAAAGTGTATGACTTTCCAATTATTATAGTTCTAATATTGTGCTATTTTCTAATATTGTTTTCTGATTATGATTTTTAATTTCTAATTTCGGTTATAGTTATAATATTGTGATTTCTGATTTTTAATATCTACATGTGCTATTTTCTAATGTTGTTTTTGTTTTTAATGTGTTTTATGTTAAATAAGAAGAAGGATGAAAGTAAAGCTTCAATTGGAAGAAAAAGTGGCTCAAAAGGTTAAAATAATAAAATTTCCTTGCTTTCTCATTGTTGTTACCTTATTACTAAATTATAGTTAAGTTAATTTTAGAAAGTTTTAACATTTTTATTTTTCATAATTATCTTTATTCAAGACAAATGCATATAGATTATATGTTTTGTATACCTTTTGGAAAGTATTTTCTAAATATTTTTGTTTAATCATACATACATACATACATATATATATATATATATATATATATATTATATTTTATATACATGTACATCTTTTATTTTATATATTCGTAAATAATATAAATATTTTTGTTTAATATAAATATGTGGCATTCTCCTTTCCCCATTTTGAAATTAGTTCCAAATTTTAACACTATTATATTAATCTAAGTATTCTAACCAATCACTTCTCAGCCACTCCCACGCACAAAGCATTACTCCCACCTAACCCCATTAATTGTAACTTAATAAAAGTATTAGTGTATCAGACAAGTTACATAATCTGGTCATAAAGTTCAATCTTGAAATATGAACGGTCAAAGGATTTTATGGCATTAATATTAATGGCAAGAAAAACAAAAAAAATTCGATAAGATTATTGTTGAGCAATATTCAATTAAGGTAAAATTCGATTTACGAGTAACTAATAAATGAAGCCTTTCGAAAAAAACAAAATGAAATTATCTAGATTAACAACACAATTTTTTATTATAGGGAGTAGAACCCTTGATAACATGAAATTGCATTTATATAACTCAATTCTTCATCCTTGACATATAAGTAACGTCTTTCATTAAGTGTATCATATGGTGTTATATCCTCTCCTCCTTCTTCTTCTATGTTCCGTATTCCGTTTTTATTAATAATATGGTAATTAAAAAGAATCACTAAGTTTGATGGTACTAACTATCTATTTTATTTGTTGAACAGGATAAATATTATTCATGCGGACAATTAGAGATTTATACGGGTTCGGTTTATATGGATTGAGTTTATACGGAAAAATATAATTCATGTGGACAAACGGGTTGGGTTTATATAGATTTTAGGTCGGGATTCGGGTCAAATACGCGTTATTAGCGCAATTGAAGAATGTATTTGTCTTCAATTTTTTGAACTGCAAATATAATTTCATTGTTAATGTTGTTAATCATTCATTTTAAAAGATAGATATGTAGTATTAGTAAGACTAAACATGTTTTTGATATATTAGATAACGATATATTCTTCCATATTCTTGAATTAGCCACATATTTTTTTCTTTTATAAGAAGAAAAGTGGCTCATGGGCTAATTCAAGGAGAAAGTAACAAAAAAAACTTTGACTCTAATTCATTGGAAACGTATTGCGATTTGATTTTTTTTAATACGTTTTGATTTTTTCTTGATGTTGTTTGTAGGTAGCATTGAGTCACCGAAACTTAGAAGGTCGATGATGCTACAATACGTGTCTTCCCCGTGATATTTTTATTTTTAGTAAAAATTAAAAAATAACCCGTGAAATTTTTCACGGTGTTACAGTATTATTTGTTTAAATACTTTAACAAAGTTTTTGTAGATACAGTGTAACTAATTTGAATAAGATTGAAAATATCAACAATATAAGAGTCAAATTGTCATACGGAGTATTAAATAAATCGTATTTCTTTTATGGATTGGTTTGAATCCTATTCGTAACCGCTTATTAAGTCTAAATTATGTTGTCTTTGAAAACACGCAACAAATAGTACCTTTCACACGATTAGAAGTCTTACTCTAGCAACAAAATTATCCTTTAAGTCGATTATGTTGTTCGATCTTTTGTACTATTAACCCTCATATTGATGATCACACTCTTTCGCGTAATTTAAAAACCAATCTCGCTTCCTTCATCTTTAATTATCAATAAAAATAGATTGTCAATAATGTATTTATTTACTTATACGTTCAATAGTTAAGAAGTAACAACTCGAGAATTGACTGCTTGAGAATGATAATTAATCATACTACCAAGATTAAAGTAAAAAGCAAAAATAACATAATTTTAGAATTCAGGAAGAAAATATTATTTATCTCGCCAACTACAAGTTTACGATAATGTAAATTTTCATAAAGATGAGCTTTGACATTAAATGAATTGCTATCTCAAGTTGACGTAAACAACCGTTTTGGAAACAGACACCATTTGAAAAGGGTTGGATGGGTCCGGTTAAGTGGATCGTGGAACGAGTTATTGTTATAATACGGGTAAGAAATTGTTTATCACACCTTTTCCTTTTTTAATAAAGAAATTCGTAAAAAAATAGAGCTTACTTAGGGTTTTTTTTTTTTTTTTTTTTTTTTTTTTTTTTTTTTTGAAAGTTTCTCAGGAGTAGTTAATACTACTAATATTTCATTTGTATTTCTTACGTTTCATACTGATATAAATATAATTACGAATGTTTATCATATTTTAACGAATATTTTATTTTACATGTTATATAAATTAATTACAAAAAATATTATAAATCATTTCTAACCTTTTGAATTCTAAAATTAATTACTCCTTATTTGGTTCGCATATTCTAAGAAGTTAAACCTATCAAACGGGTCGAGTGAATAGGGTCACGAGTCGAGTCGAATGTTCAAATATGTGTCCGATCATATGGGTCATTGGTTTTCCACGGTCTTTTAATAGTTATATGTACGATTATTCTAATTTTGTCATTTCATTTACGTGTCACTATGAGTAACATATTTGTTTTTTTAAAAGCTGATTAACGTCTATCACATTTATAATGGCCCAAGTAATTCTCTCTAACAAAAAAAATTGCTCAAGTATGGATGATCACCCTCTTTCACATAATTGCAGATCAATCTCGCCTTCCTTTATTAGGAAATATCAATAAAAATACTGCAACCCGTGAAAGCTTTCACATGTATCACACTTTTCTTAGACACACATTTGAACGTGTAACATGTTTTTAGTTTCGTACACCTATGAGTATAGTAACTAACTTTCAGTCTCTTAACGTATTCTCTCCAAACGATATTTGCTTCATAATATTTTATATTAAACTAAAACTGGACAACCCGTGAAATTTTATATCATCATATTTTGTGGATTTTGTGAAATTTTATATCACAAACGAAATTTCATATCATCATAAAATATGAAAATATTTTATATTTTGTGGATATTTCGTTCTCTACACTATAGATCTACTTTGTATACGAGTATGCGTTCGTATCTTAACTGTGATTTGTTGTTACGCGTATTATCTTCATTAATGCTTTTGCACCACACAAAATTTGTATATCAAATCATTGCATTGGAACTTTATCAAATTGGAAAGCTTTCGACGAGATCTTCACTAATTTCAAAAAACTCAATTACGTTACTTATCTTTTTTTATCAGTGTAACACCTCATTTCTTACACACACATAAAAACATGTAACGTTTTGTCTTTATTTTCGTCCAATTATTAGTATACTAACTATTGCCTTAGTCACTTAGTGTATTCTCTCCCATACTGACTTCATCATACCGTTTATGAAACTGATATTGTACAACCCGTGAAATTTTTCACGGGTAACACACTAGTACTAGACTAATCCTTTTAACTCCATTCCAACTTCTATTATCAACTAGACTCAATGAATTTAATGTTGGCTGAAATTCAAACTCAATTATGATATATAAATTCGTTTTAACACCCATTACTATATAGCATTACTGAATCAGTGAATTATAAACGACAGTTCACAAATAAATTCTCTAGAAGAAATGACGTTGAATCTGATTACGAAATTTGACAGGCATAAACTAGACTTGAAATAAATTAGGGTTTGTTCTTTGACCTTCTCCCAATTCGAAACATAAACACGTATATCAATGAACACAAGACAGTACTACGAATCTGAGAATTTTAGTAACTATTTCCTAATTAATGTCTTTAATATAATCTTCCTCCTAATTTGTATTGGGAATGGTAAGCACGACTAAACCCTAATTATACTCTTAAACATCGTTAAAATAAAGTTAAGGAACTTACATGACTCAATCATATAAATGAATTGCTAGGATACGATTTGGGATTGAATCCTCTTCTCCTCTTCTCTCTTCCTATTTCTCTCTTCTCCTTTCTCTTCTTGAGTGTGCATTGTGAGTGAAGGTAGTTTAGGGTTTGCTCCATTGTGATTAGGGTGGTTATAGGTGGGTCTAAGTAATATTCGGAGTATTTGATTAAAAGTGGGTTAAAAACCTGGATTGGCCAATTTCAATCTGTTTTGCTGGTTTATTCCTCTATAAAGTCATAACTCAATGGGTTTGGGTTGCCACCGCCAACTCGGGTGTTAATAATGAGTCACAAGGCAGGTATTACAATCTACCCTTCTTAAAAGAAACTTCGTCCCCGAAGTTCATCTCGCGCTACGGAGCGACTAACTATATCAACCAGATAGACCAATTAATCATTATCTAATTGACCGATCAATCAATTACCACACTAACATAATTGACGTAACAGTTTTAAGGAGGACGAGTTATTACACATTCAATATATGATTAACCGCTCAAGTCGGCATCTATATCGATATGCAAAGGGACGAGCCCAATAAACTCTCACATCGGAAATGGACCGTATTTTGTATACGGCCCACTACGACATAGAGTGGGCTCGAATGGTTCCGAATAACCATAAAATTCGGTGGCGACTCCAACTTCGATTTAAATTTCCATTTGACCATCTCATGGAGATTCATTCGCCTCCCCAAACCCGCGCGTGGCCGCATCGGGGTGGACCTATGTCATGTCCACAATTTGGCGACTCCACTGGGGATTAGCTGATTTGTTACTGACCTTCAGCATCCTCAGGGTGAGACTCGAATAGAAATCGTTTTACTAGTACAATACGCGTTTTAGTTTTACGGTTCATGCATAACCCCATATTTTCCCGGGCCGGTACTGGTGACCGACGTCCCACTATACTATCGATGTAGTCCAAATTGGATATGTCGAAGGTGTCCATTAGCCGATTCGTATGGGTTTTACGGCATGTTCTAAGCTCAACTCGACTTAGGAAGTCCGCCCCGATTCTCGATAGGCTGTGTACACTGGTATAGACCCTTTCAGACTGACCGAGACTTAGAATTAGAGCATACATGGCGTCGTTATACTGCTTCCATGACTACGTGCTACCTGATTTACAAGTCGTTTTTAAAAACCGTCATTTTCAAAATTGCATCCTTTTCAAATATCCAATTTCAAAACCCGGGACATATACCGAATTTAGGATCCACGATTTTACTCAAAATAGCCTATTTTTAGCCGGTATGATGCCCATTTCAAAACTCGAAAATATTTTCGAACTTTCAAAACCGTAACCCGGTCCACCTATTCCGTTTTTCCTTCGAAAAGGGCCGGTACTCCGAATCTTTCTTCGGACTTTCAAAGCTTCAATTTCAAAACCTTCTTCTTCCTAGGACTTCCCGTATTTAGCAGTGTCGGGTCGTGTCATAAGTCATAGAGGTCTCTAGCGTCGAAACTCCGTCGATCTTATATCACGGATTTCCTCCCTATCCTAGTCCGCCTTATTAGACTAAGGCAAGGCCCACCTACGTAGGACATACTCCTAAAAAAGTAGGCCTGTTTACACAAATCGAGTCCAAAGTCTGGGGAATGTCTCACGTGAACCTCCTTTCGAACAGGGCCTAGCCCACACAGCTGGATCCTAAAGGAGGCCCACCTCTCACAAGTCATCCGTCTAGATGTCTTTTCCGAGTCGTTTCCTCTCTAGTTTCCCTTTTTCCTTGCTCGGGATGTACTTTAGTTCTACGATTTGGGTTAGTCGCTGATTACGTGGTATTCTCACAGACAGGCCGCCTCACACCCGAACCATGACTAAGGACGCTATCGATCAACTGAACACCTCATTGGCCAAGATCCAAGAACATCGACCAAATCAGGGGCGACCAGATCGCCATTGTCACCCGGGTTAGTGCCATAGAACAGGACAAGCCAAAGGGTGAAGATGAAGCTCATGGGCCTTTAGCCCAATTGACTAGCGCAGTCCTCAAACTGCAAGAGCAGGTCCATTTGTCGACCCACAACTCAATCCATACGGAGAATGCTCGAACCTATTCTTCCCTGACCGACCAACTGCCTGCCAATCTCAACTTGACAGGCCTCCCGATGTTCGACGGAACCGAAGACCCGGTATTACATATCCGGGCCTTCAAAGAGTTTATGGCCCTAAAAGGAGTCAAGTCCGACATGTTCAAGCATCTGTTTGCCTCCTCGCTAAAGAAGCACCCAAAAGCTTGGTTTTATAAGCTCGACGCCAAGAAATACAAAACTTGGGACGATGTCGCAACGGAGTTCGCCCGAAACTATGCGGACAATGCAGAAATCCAGACGACCATGCGTACTCTGGAGGTCATGGCCCAAGAGCCAAAGGAGGGTTTCACCAAATACCTCCAAAGGTGGAGGGCCGAAAGTGTCAAGCTGGTCGACAAGCCCAGCGAAAAGGTATTAGTGGAGGCCTTTGTGAAAAATCTCCTCCCATCTTACCGGATCCACCTCGGGTACGCTATCATACCCAATTTCGCCACCTTAACCGAGATGGGTACGAGAATCGAAGACGATCTAAGGATAGAGAGCCTTACTAAGGCCTCTACAAAGGGTTATGAAGGAGCCAGTTCATCTTCAGGCAAGCCCGCAACTACAAGTGCGGCCCGAAGCATCTTTGACGAGGTTAATTTACTAGACACCTCGACCAAAAAGAACACTCCAGCCCGAGTATTCACGAACATAGGGACTACTTATGCCGACGCCTTACAAAGGCTATCTTCTAAAGGCCTAATTCAACCCATAGGCCCAATGCCGGAGGTCCCTATCGAGAAACGGTCCAAAAGCTACAACGCTCAGGCCTATTGCCGCTATCACCAGGGCAACGGGCATGACACCGAAAAATGCTGGAAGTTAAAGCATCTCATTCAAGATCTGATCGAGAGTGGGAAGATACCATTACCCAGCGATAAGCCCAGTAATAAAAACAATCCTCTTGCTACTCACACCATTTTTACAGGAGAATTAATCGATTGCACTCATCTCATTTTCCCTTTCATTCCCCAAATCAACGGGATATGGAATGACGATGAAGACGATGTTTACCTGGCTAAGGGGGATACTGTCCCCATCACCGTCGAAGAGATCCGAAAGGCCAAAACCAAGGCCCTAGCTGGCGCCAATGTCATCGCAGGCGGACCTTCAGCCCCACAATCCGCCACTGAAACATCCAGGACGGACTCTATACTTGAAGAACCAAAGAGGGTCCGAACTGATCTTACTATATGGTAGCTTCTGGTTAGCTCTCAAGAACATCGGGCAGCACTTACTAAGGCTCTCGATGAAATCAAGGTAGACTCGTCGGTTACCCCCACTGAAATGTTAGCCACCATTCTGCCTCACCTCAAGGGCAAGTCCAAAGGAGAAGGCCCACTTATCACCTTCTCTGAGTCCGATCTGCCACCCTTTGGGGCTACCCACAACCTGGCCCTATATATCACGGTGATCTGTCGAGACAAATATCTACCTATGACCCTAATTGATGTCGGGTCAGCTGTAAACGTCCTTCCTTTAAGGACTGCTAAGGCTCTCGGCATTACCGAGGCTGACTATCTTCCTACTGCACAAACTATCCAGGCTTTTGATGGAAGCCCAAAACCAGTTGCTGGGGCCGTCAGACTGACCATCATAACCGGCCCAATTGAAAAAGAGCTCGAATTCCAAGTGATCGATGTCACCTCATCGTTCAATCCGCTACTTGGAAGACCTTGGATCCATGCGGTCAAGGCCGTATCCTCCACTCTTCATAGAAAGGTCAAGTTACCTTTACAAGACGGGGTCATCACACTTGAAGCTACTCCAATAGCCGTGTCAAGCTGTAACGCGGCCGGTTCAATCGACCCACGAGGATTCAATTTCGTGGGAATGATCGATGAAGAGTATCTCTTTAGGCCCTACTTCACAACAAGCATCGACACAATGTTGCAAAATTTGGGCTTCTTACCGGGGGCTACTTCAAGGCCTGGTCTCCCGGCGGGCAAGATCATCGATGTCTTAAATAATGAAGAGTCGAGATTCGGTTTAGGGTATGCCTTAACCCCGGAAAACGTGGTCCGGGCCGGCATTCAAAAGGCCTGCAACATTTTCAAGGATACCTACTTGGGCCCCTACAGCCCGAAACTGAACTTCGTCACTCCAGTATTCGGACTTGTCCAGACGGGTCTTTACCAGCCCACTATAACTTATCCTGAGGTCAATTTCATCCCAGATGATATCTTCACTCTCATCCAGGCTGAACCGAAAGAAGATTCAAACCAAGCCGAGCCCATGCCGGGGCTCTTGTTCGGGGACAGCAAGATAATACCGACCCCTAAAGAGGAATTAGTCAACCTGATCCTCCATAGCAGCAAGTTCGATTCAACCAAACTGATCTCTGAAGTAGGTGCTGACACTGGAAAGCGGGCTTGGAGGAAGACGATCAAATGGACCGACAGCGAGGGCCGAGTCTACAAGCTCAGTACTGGCGAAGGAGATATGCAGGGCGACGAGTCTGAATCCGATTCCGAGTCAGAGTCAGAGTCGGAGTCTGAGTCTAGGTCTAGAAGGTCCAGCACTAGGGTCGAGTCTGTAACCCCTTTTCCTTTAGCTGCACCTCAGGGAGTCTCGGAATCTGTCCCGAGAGCACTCCCCATACCGCCTCTGACCAGCGATCAGATGGCTGCTCTCTTTGAGCTATTTTCAAAACTTTCTATCAATAATAACGATAACCGTTCTGCTTACGACTTGTCTTATTTTCAAAACATTTTCAAAAACTTTACTTGCAATGACATTGAGAAACCCGACGAACAGGTACCACTACCTCAGCATCTAGTCGAGCAACTTGAACAAAGGGAGTCCCGAGACCCGGTGATCGAAGAAACCGATTCCATCAATGTAGGAACCCCTTTAGAGCCTCAGATGCTTAAGTTAGGTTTATCCCTAGACCCCGAGGAGAGGCAACAATTCACAGATCTCCTCCATGAATTCAAAGACGTCTTCGCATGGTCCTACAAGGACATGCCGGGAATAGACCGGGAGATAGCCGAACACCGTATACCCATAAAAAACGGGTGTAAGCCGGTAAAGCAAAAACTCCGAAGAATGAGGCCCGAATGGTCTCTCAAAGTCAAAGAAGAAGTTGACAAGCAATTCAAAGCGGGCTTTATCCAAGTCTCTGAATATCCAGACTGGGTCGCAAATATCGTGCCAGTACCCAAGAAAGACGGAAAGGTACGAGTTTGTGTAGATTTCCGGGACCTTAACAAGGCCAGCCCGAAAGATGATTTCCCGTTGCCACACATCGACATATTAGTGGACAACACGGCCGACCATGCCCTTCTATCCTTTATGGACGGGTATGCCGGATACAATCAAATCAAAATGGCAAAAGAAGACATGAGTAAGACCACCTTCACTACACCTTGGGGGACTTACTGTTACACTGTTATGCCATTTGGGCTTATCAACGCCGGCGCCACTTATCAACGGACCGCCACTACCTTATTACATGACATGATGCACAAGGAAGTAGAGGTCTACGTGGACGATATGATAGTCAAATACAAAGAACGAAACGGGCATATTCCGGCCCTTAGAAAGTTCTTCACCCGACTACGCAAGTACAACATGAGACTAAATCCTCAAAAATGCAGCTTTGGGGTAACATCGGGTAAATTACTGGGCCATATTGTCAGCCAGCGCGGCATCGAGGTTGACCCAGCCAAAATCAAGGCCATTACTGAGATGCGGCCGCCTAAAACCGAAAAGGAGATTAGGGGGTTTCTCGAGAAAGTCCAATATATCAGCATGTTCATTTCGAAGCTAACCATGGTATGTGAACCCATTTTCAAAAAACTGAAGATAGGGGAACGGGTACTATGGGACGACAAGTGTCAAGCAGCTTTCGATAAGATCAAAGAGATTCTGTCATCTCCTCCGGTATTAATGCCACCTCAGCACGGTCTGCCTTTGTCGTTATACTTGACAACGACCGAGACAGCCATGGGGGCTATGCTAGCCCAAACAGTCGACTCAGAAGAACGAGCCATTTACTACATCAGTAAAAAGTTCCTGGAGTACGAATGCAAATACACGATGCTCGAAAAGACGTGTCTAGCTCTAGTTTGGGCCACTAAAAAGCTACGACATTACATGCTTAGCCACGAAGTGCACGTACTATCAAGAATGGATCCAATCAAGTATCTGTTCGAAAAGCCCATCCTCAATGGTAGAATATCTAGATGGACTTTAATGCTAGCTGAGTTCGACCTCAAATTCGTACCATTAAAAGCCATCAAAGGCCGGGTAGTAGCCGAGTTCCTCGCCGATAGTCCGGTACCTGAAGAGGGACATACCGATACTTGGGCCTTCCCTGACGAAGATATATTCCATACCTACACAGAGACATGGGATCTATATTTCGATGGGGCATCCAATTTTCGAGGATTTGGTGTTGGGATTCTACTAATCTCACCACAAGGGGAGCACACCCCGTTATCCATCAAGTTAGATTTCGATGTGACTAATAACGCAGCCGAATACGAAGCATTCATTCACGGGTTGCGAGCCGCCGCTGATTTAGGAGTAACAAACCTCCGGGTCCACGGTGACTCATCATTAGTCATTATTCAAGCACTCCAGAAATGGAAAACTCAGAACGCTAATCTCGTAGCTTACCAAGCGCGAGTAAGGGTTCTCGAAAAGAAGTTTCAGAAGGTGGAGTACATTTATCTACCTCGGGAAGAAAACCAGTTTGCAGATGCGCTATCCAAATTAGCATCTTTACTGAACATCCCGGAACATCTGACTAGCATGCCGATTTGCGTCGAAAGACGGTCCGAGCCGGCATATATCAACGCTATTCAAGACATCGAAGTAACTGACCCAGAACCTTGGTACCAGGCTGTTCTTACCTACTTGACGTCGGGAGAATATCCTCCAGGATCTGAAAAATCGGGCCAAGAAAGCCCTACGAAGATGGGCCACTCAGTTCATCTGCACGGACGATGGACAGTTGTACAAAAAAACGGCACAGGGGGCCCTACTCCTATGCATCGATAAAACGCAGGCCGAAAAGGTCATGGTCGAGGTACACGATGGGGAGAACGGCCCGCATATAAATGCCCATATGCTAGCTCGAAAATCGCCAGACTCGGGTACTATTGGAATAGCATGGAAACCGACTGTCAGTTATACGTCAAGCACTGTCACAACTGTCAGATTTTCGGCAACGTCCAGCATATGCCGTCATCCCTATTATATACTATGACATCACCATGGCCATTCTCAACATGGGGAATTGATATAATCGGGAAAGTGAACCCTTCCGGGACGGGAGGTCACTGCTTTATTCTAGTGGCTATTGACTATTTCACTAAATGGGTCGAAGTCGAGTCATATCGTGTCTTGAACGCCAAGCACGTTGCAAAATTTATCCAAGATAAAATTATATGCCGATACGGGATCCCGCACGAATTCATAAGTGATCACGGGACCCATTTCCAAGCCGAAACCGCTACTTTGCTAGCAAAGTATAAGATTCAAAGGCATACATCATCGCCTTACCGTCCCCAAACAAATGGAGCGGTAGAAGCAGCTAACAAAACGATTGTCATCATACTTAAAAAGATGGCAGATAATTACCGAGATTGGCCCGATAAAATTCCTTTCGCCTTATGGGGATACCGGACGTCAATCCGAACCGCAACCGGAGCAACTCCATACTATCTGACGTATGGGATGGAGGCAGTCCAGCCCGTCGAGCTTGAGGTACCATCTCTAAGGATTTTACTCGAAAGTCAAGTACCTGAAGCAGATTGGGTTCAAGCCCGATACGACTCGTTGATTCTTTTAGACGAACGACGATCTCGAGCCCTCAACAATATCCAGATATATCAAAAAAGGTTAAAACGGGCTTTCAACAAAAGGGTTAGGCCCAGAAATATCAAAGAGGGCGATCTAGTCCTAAAATTTGTCCGGGCTTTGCTACCAGTCGACCCAAGAGGAAAATTCAAACCTAATTGGGCCGGATCGTATTTAGTGAAGAAGGTTTTATCAGGAGGAGCAGTAATACTGACAGACTTGGATGGGAACGAATTTGTCAACCCAACCAACTTGGACCAGTTGAAGCGCTATTACCCCTAACCTTATCTCAATGTCATTTGCTAAAAGTTACCTTCTTTTTTTTTCAAAAATTAAGCAAGTCAATGAGTTAGGATTACTGATCCTACTGTCGCGCATCTCGAACTAATAGTCTTGACGTATTTCGAAAATTGCAAAATTACCTCTGAACTACGGTTGGTTTGATTCCACTAATCGTGGATACGTAGGCAACCCCTCAAAAGGGTACAACCACTGCAATAAACGAAAAGACAGGAACGGTTTTCACTAATATGTCTTTTATTATTTCAAAAAATACCTCACGCAAAAATAAACAACAAAAATCACACAAAAAATAGTAGTAATACTTAAATAATAAAATTTAGGAGACTACTCGTACATTTTTCCCTTCCCCTTATCTTTCGGGTCACGCGGATCCCGAGGCCGGCGAGGTGGGGGCGAAGGTTCCCTAATCACAAGTGGAACTTCCTTTACCCGAACCCGCTTCTTCGACTTTGGATTCTCCCGCACCGGTTCGATCCGAGCTCGTACGTGCTCGGGAAGTCTATCCCGAGGACCAAGTCGGTCCTTAGCTGCTAGTCTTGGACCAAGTCTTCTTTCTAAGTCCGTCTGGGGGCTCATTTTCCCCCATGTACCTTTAGTGCTGGACCCTTTAGTCAGAGTCTTGGTCTTCCCTTTCTGGCCTGACATCAATCGGACCATCGTAGCCGGGGTGTCGCCATCATCAAAGAAGCCCCGATTATCCTTAGCCTGTTCTCGGCGCAGCAAGTCAAAGGCTTCGTCAGTCTTTAAAGCGGCACGGGCTTTAGCAGAATCGGCCTGGGTCCACTTGGTATAAGAGTCTGATACCCAGATTGAGGGAGAAGCTTTAGAAACGGGCCAAGAGTGCCGGGTATACCATCTTTGCGCCCAAATGTCACACATCACGTCCGTTAGCTGAGTAGATTCACTCACAACCGCTTCAATCTCCGGGATTCTTTGGGCCCGACCATATTGCTTAAGTATGCGATCGGGATAAAGATGAATCGTCTGCCTAAAAGATAGGATTAGCTGATAACGGGCCCTATCTCGCAATTCTAACCCGGTCCAGGCATAAATGGGCCACCAAGGTACGGTCCAACGGATCAATGGGCCTCCATGGAAAGATAGCAGCTCGTCCCAGAATTTTTGGGTAGTAAGGCGAGAAAAGTCAACAGTCCGTCTCCTCGTCATCACTTGATTCGGGCGATATCGGCTTACATCTAGAGGAGGATCCAGGATCGATAACCTCTCAAAAAGCCATAGCTGAAAAGTCAAAATTGCAAAAAAAAGTCAATGTCGATTTTCAAAAAAAAAAAAAAAAAAAAATCGCAAAAACGCAAAAAATCGCAAAAACCGAGAAAATCGAGAAAAAAACGCGAAAATTGCGAGAAAAATCGAAGACCGGAAAAATCAGGGATTGAAAAATATCAAAAATTGCAAAAATCGAGGAAAAATCAACCTACCTGTAGAAGACGGGTGCTACCGGACAGCCTGATCGACGGATCTCTCTTACGATTATCTAAACCCTGAATAATCTCCCCAGTAATCAGCCAAGCTGGGCTGTGCTCTGTCTCCATTTGATCCGCTACGGCAAGAAGTCTGACATGGCCCATACAAGATAACCAATCGATATGGCCTTCGAAAGCATAGACATGGAGCATGCAGAAAGTAAAGGCCCTACGGCTATATACCGGCCTGACCCGAACGTCGTCTTGGTTCATAAATTTCTCAGCCAGGTCGATCAAGGAGACTGTGTCTCCTTCTATCATACGAGATACCTCCATGTGAGAGAGCCCTAAGAATTCTCGTAACTTTCTCCTTATATCACGGACTGAAAACGGGACGGCAGGGCGAAGAATAGGATTCCACCCTCCTACAGCAGCTATTTCCTCAGGAATGGGACAGACTTCGCCTCGAGGAAACCTAAAAACATTATAAGTATCATCCCAATAAGATAGGCAAGCATCCAGAAAGTGACGATCCACTTGCATCTGACGGATAACGGATAACTGGGTAACGCCGTTTTGGTTCAGAATAACCTTGTCAGCATCTCTGAAAATTCGAGACCAATCTTGCAACATTCCGACTAATCGATCGATTCCCATAATGAATTTCTAAAAAGGAGGACTAAGTTTTTCAGAGCTTGTTTTTCTTTGAAGGAAGGAAGGGAGTTGTGAGAATTATGAATAAATTGTGAGCAAGGAGATGAGTATTTATAGCATGAAATCAGATTCTCCTCCTCACTTTGGGATTCCTAATCCTAGGGGATTTAGCATACATGCCTTTAATCCTAAAATCTAGCTAAGACATCCCTAGCATTCCTATTCCTTCTCAGAATCAAAAATACTTTGATCCTTCAAAATTTTTCCATCCAAAAAAATATATTCAAAAAAATCTTCTTCAAATTTTTATTCCCCAGCACAAGTCATTTCTCCTAAAAATGTGTTACATGCAAACTTGGCATAAATCATTATACAGGACGACTCAAGCAAAACCGTGCAAACAGCTCCCCAGAGGCATAGGCTTATACGACAAGTACGATTCCCCACGGAGTTATTATCATCAATTCAGGTACATTTCTAGTCTCCGGCCGGCGGGCCCTTCACGCAGGTCTAGCGGACCTTAAACGACCCGACCGGAAGTCTGCCGGGTTTTAATCTTTGATTGACCTGGTAGCTACTCTGACTTTCGCCCTGTCCAAGCCTCAATCAGAGTGGGGACTCTGTAGACACCCACATTTTGACTGCCAGGTGTCTATAGCAGTTTCCGACAAACACCCGATGATGATCGGACGCTAACATGCTTTAATACACAGAAACGGGCTCCAAATCATTGGCATTTGGCTTGGGCTCATTATGGAGTACATTATCTCACAAAACCAACCTCAAAATCATGCCCAGTGGGTCGTTTTGAGTCAAATAAGACTAATTTGGGTCGATTCTAACACCAGGGGTAAAACCGTCTTTTTACGACCGAGTCAAAACCCGTCAAAATTATTTCCGAGGCACGTGAGTCAGCCGTGACACCTCACACGGCTGATTCGAACTCTAATCCTACGAAAAATCAGCTACATAAAATATTAAACAAATCCGTTTAAGGATGGAATTCGATCTCAAGTAGGAATCCTATCCGAAAACCGATTCAGACACCCGACCGAGTGCAAATACTCGGCCAGGCAGCACAAAACCAGCCGTGTTCCCTTTCTTCCTTGACAAGAAAGCGGAATTCTCATGCCTTACAACTTCCTATATTTCCTATCTCTAGCGGTAGTTCAAACTCTCCTAGCCAAGGTCGGGAATTCCCTATAAATAGCCCCTTGCATACAACACTTAGATACATTCATTCACATCGACATTCACTATCAATCAAATATTCATCATCATTAATCAATCATCAGAAAATATTACACCCACACACCTCGAGAAACCGACACTACAAACCCGAAGGAAACCGGTCCGAATCCCGACACCCTTCACGCACGTCACGTCCGAGCCGAACCACCATCAACTCACCGACATCCACTCGACGCTCTTGTGCCCAAGTCACGTCCCAACGAACCCCGATCCAAGTAAACTAAAGCATGTAGGTTGAGGGTGTACCAAAACCCGATTTCTCTTTTTTTCTTCTCTTCTCCTCCTTCGCGTCTTTTTTTATTTACGGGTCGCGTCGGTCTTTTTTATTTTTCTAATATCGATACTACAAAAACTATTTTCATATAACAAAATTCTTAAAAATATGATATCGATTTTCTATAATCGAATATTGTATCAAAAAGAATTATATTAAGATCTCGACGATATTAAAAATCGTTACATCTTTTTTCGTTCAAACTTCTTTTTACAAAACCTTTTTTAATTCATTCCGAATACTCGATATCGATTTCATAATCGAATATCGGGTACGACGAATATCGAAAACATAAATCGAGTATAAATTAATTCGTATTTATACGCGATTTATCAAAATTAGCAATTTCGAACAAAAAAATAAAATCGGACAGACCCGCACGCGAGTCGCGCCATGCCCAGGCGACTCGCGCAAGGGCCTGAAATCCGAGACGTTTTTTTAGCTTTTTCGTTCGTTTTATTTTATTCTTCTACGAAACGATTTTAAAACTTATACCTTTCCTAAAACTATTCGGAATATTTGATATTAATTTCGTAGTAAATCATCAAATATAACGAATATCGAAAATATTGAATCGAGTACGAATTATACGATATTCATACGCAATTTAATAAAAACATCGAGTTTTCGAAAACCGTCTCCAAAAACAGACCGACACGCGACTCGCCGGCAGCCCGGGCGAGCCGCGCGGTCGGCTGTCACGGTGCACCTTTCTCGTCTTTTTATTATTTTTCGAACTTCGTTTTTTTTATGCAAAACAACATCTTTTATCGATATTTTTCAGATTTCGATTAATATTTATTTTCTCGATCTCGTATATTTATTTGCTATATTATTTTTTACAAATCGATACTAACTCGTTTGTTCATCTTGTAGCAATTTCATCCTCTTTTTCATCATTTGTTTTATTATACTAAAACGAATCTCACATGCTAAAATTCAACTTTGACATTAAATTTTTCATGCATTAAAACCGACTTAGCAAACCATTCAATTCCTCGCATGTTTAGGAAAATAATGTTTGCATATCATTCATCGTATTACTAACGCGCGTATTAAAACATCATTCGATATCCTAGTAGAGGCTGCTAATGTGCGGGCGGGGTTGGGTGTTCTTAGTGAACTTCCCAACACGTACCCTCACCCCTTACTCAGAACCGTGGTTTCCGGATGTCCAAATCCATTGGCAACGAGAGTCATTCAATATACGATTAACCGCTCAAGTCGGCATCTATATCGATATGCAAAGGGACGAACCCAATAAACTCTCACATCGGAAATGGGTCGTATTTTGTATACGGCCCACTACGACATAGAGTGGGCTCGAACGGTTTCGAATAACCATAAAATTCGGTGGCGACTCCAACTTCGATTTAAATTTCCATTTGACCATCTCATGGAGATTCATTCGCCTCCCCAAACCCGCGCGTGGCCGCGTCGGGGTGGACCTATGTCATGTCCACAATTTGGCGACTCCGCTGGGGATTAGCTGATACGTTACTGACCTTCAGCATCCTCAGGGTGAGACTCGAATAGAAATCGTTTGACTAGTACAATACGCGTTTTAGTTTTACGGTTCATGCATAACCCCATATTTTCCCGGGCCGGTACTGGTGACCGACGTCCCACTATACTATCGATGTAGTCCAAATTGGATATGTCGAAGGTGTCCATTAGCCGATTCGTATGGGTTTTACGGCATGTTCTAAGCTCAACTCGACTTAGGAAGTCCGCCCCGATTCTCGATAGGCTGTGTACACTGGTATAGACCTTTTCAGACTGACCGAGACTTAGAATTAGAGCATACATGGCGTCGTTATACTGTTTCCATGACTACGTGCTACCTGATTTACAAGTCGTTTTAAAAACCGTCATTTTCAAAATAGCATCCGTTTCAAAATATCCAATTTTCAAAACCCGGGACATATACCGAATTTAGGATCCACGATTTTACTCAAAATAGCCTATTTTTAGCCGGTATGATGCCCATTTCAAAACTCGAAAATATTTTCGAACTTTCAAAACCCTCCACGATCCGCCTCTCCGTTTTCTTTTTCGAAAAAAGGGTCGGGTTCCTCTTCCCGATTTTGCTCGGGCTTTCAAAACTTCAATTTCAAAACCTTCCTCTTCTTAGGACTTCCCGTATTTAGCAGTGTCGGGTCGTGTCATAAGTCGTCAAGGTCTTCTAGCGTCGAAACTCCGTCGATCTTATATCACGGATTTCCTCCCTATCCCAGTCCGCCTTATTAGACTAAGGCAAGGCCCACCTACGTAGGACATACTCCTACAAAGGTTGGCCCGTTTACACAAATCTAGTCCAAAGTCTGGGGAATGTCTCACGTGAACCTCCTTTCGAACAGGGCCCTGCCCACACAGCTGGATCCTAAATGAGGCCCACCTCTCACAAGTCATCCGTCTAGATGTCTTTTTCGAGTCGTTTCCTCTCTAGTTTCCCTTTTTCCTTGCTCGGGATGTACTTTAGTTCTACGATATGGGTTAGTCGCTGATTACGTGGTATTCTCACAGACAGGCCGCCTCACACCCGAACCATGACTAAGGACGCTATCGATCAACTGAACACCTCATTGGCCAAGATCCAAGAACATCGACCAAATCAGGGGCGACCAGATCGCCATTGTCACCCGGGTTAGTGCCATAGAACAGGACAAGCCAAAGGGTGAAGATGAAGCTCATGGGCCTTTAGCCCAATTGACTAGCGCAGTCCTCAAACTGCAAGAGCAGGTCCATTTGTCGACCCACAACTCAATCCATACGGAGAATGCTCGAACCTATTCTCCCCTGACCGACCAACTGCCTGCCAATCTCAACTTGACAGGCCTCCCGATATTCGACGGAACCGAAGACCCGGTATTACATATCCGGACCTTCAAAGAGTTTATGGCCCTAAAAGGAGTCAAGTCGGACATGTTCAAGCATCTGTTTGCCTCCTCGCTAGAGAAGCACCAAAAAGCTTGGTTTTATAAGCTCGACGCCAAGAAATACAAAACTTGGGACGATGTCGCAACGGAGTTCGCCCGAAACTATGCGAACAATGCGGAAATCCAGACGACCATGCGTACTCTGGAGGTCATGGCCCAAGAGCCAAAGGAGGGTTTCACCAAATACCTCCAAAGGTGGAGGGCCGAAAGTGTCAAGCTGGTCGACAAGCCCAGCGAAAAGGTATTAGTGGAGGCCTTTGTGAAAAATCTCCTCCCATCTTACCGGATCCACCTCCGGTACGCTATCATACCCAACTTCGCCACCTTAACCGAGATGGGTATGAGAATAGAAGACGATCTAAGGATAGAGAGCCTTACTAAGGCCTCTACAAAGGGTTATGAAGGAGCCAGTTCATCTTCGGGCAAGCCCGTAACTACAAGTGCGGCCCGAAGCATCTTTGACGAGGTTAATTTGCTAGACACCTCTACCAAAAAGAACACTCCAGCCCGAGAATTCACGGACATAGGGACTACTTATGCCGACGCCTTACAAAGGCTATCTTCTAAAGGCCTAATTCAACCCATAGGCCCAATGCCGGAGGTCCCTGTCGAGAAACGGTCCAAAAGCTATAACGCTCAGGCCTATTGCCGCTATCACCAGGGCAACGGGCATGACACCGAAAAATCCTGGAAGTTAAAGCATCTCATTCAAGATCTGATCGAGAGTGGGAAGATACCATTACCCAGCGATAAGCCCAGTAACAAAAACAATCCTCTTGCTACTCACGCCATTTCTACCGGAGAAATAATCGATTGCACTCATCTCATTTCCCCTTTTATTCCCCAAATCAACGGGATATGGAATGACGATGAAGACGATGTTTACTTGGCTAAAGGGGAGACTGTCCCCATCACCGTCGAAGAGATCCGAAAGGCCAAAACCAAGGCCCTAGCCGGCGCCAATGTCATCGCAGCCGGACCTTCAGCCCCACAATCCGCCACTGAAACATCCAGGACGGACTCTATACTTGAAGAACCAAAGAGGGTCCGAACTGATCTTACTATATGGCAACTTCTGGTTAGCTCTCAAGAACATCGGGCAGCACTTACTAAGGCTCTCGATGAAATCAAGGTACACTCGTCGGTTACCCCCACTGAAATGGTAGCCACCATTCCGCCTCACCTCAAGGGCAAGTCCAAAGGAGAAGGCCCACTTATCACCTTCTCTGAGTCCGATCTGCCACCCTTTGGGGCTACCCACAACCTGGCCCTATATATCACGGTGATCTGTCGAGACAAATATCTACCTATGACCCTAATTGATGACGGGTCAGCTGTAAACGTCCTTCCTTTAAGGACTGCTAAGGCTCTCGGCATTACCGAGGCTGACTATCTTCCTACTGCACAAACTATCCAGGCTTTTGATGGAAGCCCAAAACCAGTTGCTGGGGCCGTCAGACTGACCATCATAACCGGCCCAATTGAAAAAGAGCTCGAATTCCAAGTGATCGATGTCACCTCATCGTTCAATCCGCTACTTGGAAGACCATGGATCCATGCGGTCAAGGCCGTATCCTCCACTCTTCATAGAAAGGTCAAGTTACCTTTACAAGACGGGGTCATCACACTTGAAGCTACTCCAATAGCCGTGTCAAGCTGTAACGCGGCCGGTTCAATCGACCCACGAGGATTCAATTTCCTGGGAATGATCGATGAAGAGTTTCTCTTTAGGCCCTACTTCACAACCAGCATCGACACAATGTTGCAAAATTTGGGCTACTTACCGGAGACTACTTCAAGGCCTGGTCTCCCGGCGGGCAAGATCATCGATGTCTTAAATAATGAAGAGTCGAAATTCGGTTTAGGGTATGCCTTAACCCCGAAAAACGTGGTCCGGTCCGGCATTCAAAAGGCCTGCAACATTTTCAAGGATACCTACTTGGGCCCCTGCAGCCCGAAACTGAACTTCGTCACTCCAGTATTCGGAGCTGTCCAGACGGGTCTTTACCAGCCTACTATAACTTATCCTGAGGTCAATTTCATCCCAGATGATATCTTCACTCTCATCCAGGCGGAATCGAAAGAAGATTCAAACCAAGCGGAGCCCATGCTGGGGCTCTTGTTCGGGGACAGCAAGATAATACCGACCCCTAAGGAGGAATTAGTCAACCTGATCCTCCATAGCAGCAATTTCGATCCAACCAAACTGATCTCTGAAGTAGGTGCTGACACTGGAAAGCGGGCTTGGAGGAAGACGATCAAATGGACCGACAGCGAGAGCCGAGTCTACAAGCTCAGTACTGGCGAAGGAGATATGCAGGGCGACGAGTCTGAATCTGAGTCCGAGTCAGAGTCAGAGTCGGAGTCTGAGTCTAGGTCTAGAAGGTCCAGCACTAGGGTCGAGTCTGTAACCCCTTTTCCTTCGGTCGTTCCATTGGGAGCCTCGGATTCTGTCCCGAGAGCACTCCCTATACCGCCTCTGACCAGCGATCAGATGGCTGCTCTCTTTGAGCTATTTTCAAAACTTTCTATCAATAATAACGATAACCGTTCTGCTTACGACTTGTCTTATTTTCAAAACATTTTCAAAAACTTTACTTGCAATGACATTGAGAAACCCGACGAACAGGTACCACTACCTCAGCATCTAGTCGAGCAACTTGAACAAAGGAAGTCCCGAGACCCGGTGATCGAAGAAACCGATTCCATCAATGTAGGAACCCCTTTAGAGCCTCAGATGCTTATGTTAGGTTTATCCCTAGACCCCGAGGAGAGGCAACAATTCACAGATCTCCTCCATGAATTCAAAGACGTCTTCGCATGGTCCTACAAGGACATGCCGGGAATAGACCGGGAGATAGCCGAACACCGTATACCCATCAAAGACGGGTGTAAACCGGTAAAGCAAAAAATCCGAAGAATGAGCCCCGAATGGTCTCTCAAAGTCAAAGAAGAAGTTGACAAGCAATTCAAAGCGGGCTTTATCCAAGTGTCTGAATATCCAGACTGGGTCGCAAATATCGTGCCAGTACCCAAGAAAGACGGAAAGGTACGAGTTTGTGTAGATTTCCGGGACCTTAACAAGGCCAGCCCGAAAGACGATTTCCCGTTGCCACACATCGACATATTAATGGACAACACGACCGACCATGCCCTTCTATCCTTTATGGACGGGTATGCCGGATACAATCAAATCAAAATGGCAAAAGAAGACATGAGTAAGACCACCTCACTACACCTTGGGGGACTTACTGTTACACTGTTATGCCATTTGGGCTTATCAACGCCGGCGCCACTTATCAACGGACCGCCACTACCTTATTACTTGACATGATGCACAAGGAAGTAGAGGTCTACGTGGACGATATGATAGTCAAATCCAAAGAACGAAACGGGCATATTCCGGCCCTTAGAAAGTTCTTCACTCGACTACGCAAGTACAACATGAGACTAAATCCTCAAATATGCAGCTTTGGGGTAACATCGGGTAAATTACTGGGCCATATTGTCAGCCAGCGCGGCATCGAGGTTGACCCAGCCAAAATCAAGGCCATTACTGAGATGCGGCCGCCTAAAACCGAAAAGGGGATTAGGGGGTTTCTCGGGAAAGTCCAATATATCAGCAGGTTCATTTCGAAGCTAACCATGGTATGTGAACCCATTTTCAAAAAACTGAAGATAGGGGAACGGGTACTATGGGACGACAAGTGTCAAGCAGCTTTCGATAAGATCAAAGAGATTCTGTCATCTCCTCCGGTATTAATGCCACCTCAGCACGGTCTGCCTTTGTCGTTATACTTGACAACGACCGAGACAGCCATGGGGGCTATGCTAGCCCAGACAGTCGACTCAGAAGAACGAGCCATTTACTACATCAGTAAAAAGTTCCTGGAGTACGAATGCAAATACACGATGCTCGAAAAGACGTGTCTAGCTCTAGTTTGGGCCACTAAAAAGCTCCGACATTACATGCTTAGCCACGAAGTGCACGTACTATCAAGAATGGATCCAATCAAGTATCTGTTCGAAAAGTCCATCCTCAATGGTAGAATATCTAGATGGACTTTAATGCTAGCTGAGTTCGACCTCAAATTCGTACCATTAAAAGCCATCAAAGGCCGGGTAGTAGCCGAGTTCCTCGCCGATAGTCCGGTACCTGAAGAGGGACATACCGATACTTGGGCCTTCCCTGACGAAGATATATTCCATACCGACACAGAGACATGGGATCTATATTTCGATGGGGCATCCAATTTTCGAGGATTTGGTGTTGGGATTCTACTAATCTCACCACAAGGGGAGCACACCCCGTTATCCATCAAGTTAGATTTTGATGTGACTAATAACGCAGCCGAATACGAAGCATGCATTCACGGGTTGCGAGCCGCCGCTGATTTAGGAGTAACAAACCTCCGGGTCCACGGTGACTCATCATTAGTCATTAATCAAGCACTCCAGAAATGGAAAACTCGGAACGCAAATCTCGTAGCTTACCAAGCACGAGTAAGGGTTCTCGAAAAGCAGTTTCAGAAGGTGGAGTACATTTATCTACCTCGGGAAGAAAACTAGTTTGCAGATGCGCTATCCAAATTAGCATCTTTACTGAACATCCCGGAACATCTGACTAGCATGCCGATTTGCGTCGAAAGACGGTCCGAGCCGGCATATATCAACGTTATTCAAGACATCGAAGTAACCGACCCAGAACCTTGGTACCAGGCTGTTCTTACCTACTTGACGTCGGGAGAATATCCTCCGGGATCTGAAAACCGGGCCAAGAAGGCCCTAAGAAGATGGGCCACTCAGTTCATCCGCACGGACGATGGACAGTTGTACAAAAAGACGGCACAGGGGGCTTTACTCCTATGCATCGATAAAACGCAGGCCGAAAAAGTCATGGCCGAGGTACACGATGGTGTGAACGGCCCGCATATGAATGCCCATATGCTAGCTCGAAAAATCGCAAGACTCGGGTACTATTGGAATAGCATGGAAACCGACTGTAAGTTATACGTCAAGCACTGCCACAACTGTCAAATTTTCGGCAACGTCCAGCATATGTCGTCATCCCTATTATATACCATGACATCACCATGGGCTTTCTCAACATGGGGAATTGATATAATCGGGAAAGTGAACCCTTCCGGGACGGGAGGTCACTGCTTTATTCTAGTGGCTATTGACTATTTCACTAAATGGGTCGAAGTCGAGTCATATCGTGTCTTGAACGCCAAGCACGTTGCAAAATTTATCCAAGATAAAATTATATGCCGATACGGGATCCCGCACGAATTCATAAGTGATCACGGGACCCATTTCCAAACCGAAACCGCTACTTTGCTAGCAAAATATAAGATTCAAAGGCATACATCATCGCCTTACCGTCCCCAAACAAATGGAGCGATAGAAGCAGCTAACAAAACGATTGTCACCATACTTAAAAAGATGGCAGATAATTACCGGGATTGGCCCGATAAAATTCCTTTCGCCTTATGGGGATACCGGACGTCAATCCGAACCGCAACCGGAGCAACTCCATACTATCTGACGTATGGGATGGAGGCAGTCCAGCCCGTCGAGCTTGAGGTACCATCTCTAAGGATCTTACTCGAAAGTCAAGTACCTGAAGCAGATTGGGTTCAAGCCCGATACGACTCATTGATTCTTTTAGACGAACGACGATCTCGAGCCCTCAACAATATCCAGATATATCAAAAAAGGATAAAACGGGCTTTCAACAAAAAGGGTTAGGCCCAGAAATATCAAAGAGGGCGATCTAGTCCTAAAATCTGTCCGGGCTTTGCTACCAGTCGACCCAAGAGGAAAATTCAAACCTAATTGGGCCGGACCGTATTTAGTGAAGAAGGTTTTATCAGGAGGAGCAGTAATGCTGACAGACTTGGATGGGAACGAATTTGTCAACCCAACCAACTTGGACCAGTTGAAGCGCTATTACCCCTAACCTTATCTCAATGTCATTTGCTAAAAGTTACCTTCTTTTTTTTTCAAAAATTAAGCAAGTCAATGAGTTAGGATTACTGATCCTACTGTCGCGCATCTCGAACTAATAGTCTTGATGTATTTCGAACATTGCAAAATTACGTCTGAACTACGGTCGGTTTGATTCCACTAATCGTGGATACGTAGGCAACCCCTCAAAAGGGTACAACCACTGCAATAAACGAAAAGACAGGAACGGTTTTCGCTAATATGTCTTTTATTATTTCGAAAAATGCCTCACGCAAAAATAAACAACAAAAATCACACAAAAAATAGTAGTAATACTTAAATATTAAAATTTAGGAGACTACTCGTACATTTTTCCCTTCCCCTTATCTTTCGGGTCACGCGGATCCCGAGGCCGGCGAGGTGGGGGCGAACGTTCCCTAATCACAAGTGGAACTTCCTTTACTCGAACCCGCTTCTTCGACTTTGGATTCTCCCGCACCGGTTCGATCCGAGCTCGTACGTGCTCGGGAAGTCTATCCCGAGGACCAAGTCGGTCCTTAGCTGCTAGTCATGGACCGAGTCTCCTTTCTAAGTCCGTCTGGGGGCTCATTTCCCCCCATGTACCTTTAGTGCTGGACCCTTTAGTCAGAGTCTTGGTCTTCCCTTTCTGGCCTGACATCAATCAGACCATCGTAGCCGGGGTGTCGCCATCATCAAAGAAGCCCCGATTATCCTTAGCCTGTTCTCGGCGCAGCAAGTCAAAGGCTTCGTTAGTCTTTAAAGCGGCACGGGCTTTAGCAGAATCGGCCTGGGTCCACTTCGTATAAGAGTCTGATACCCAGATTGAGGGAGAAGCTTTAGAAACGGGCCAAGTGTGCCGGGTATACCATCTTTGCGCTTAAATGTCACACATCACGTCCGTTAGCTGAGTAGATTCACTCACAACCGCTTCAATCTCCGGGATTCTTTGGGCCCGACCATATTGCTTATGTATGCGATCGGGATAAAGATGAATCGTCTGCCTAAAAGATAGGATTAGCTGATAACGGGCCCTATCTCGCAATTCTAACCCGGTCCAGGCATAAATGGGCCACCAAGGTACGGTCCAACGGATCAATGGGCCTCCATGGAAAGATAGCAGCTCGTCCCAGAATTTTTGGGTAGTAAGGCGAAAAAAGTCAACAGTCCGTCTCCTCGTCATCACTTGATTCGGGCGATATCGGCTTACATCTAGAGGAGGATCCAGGATCGATAACCTCTCAAAAAGCCATAGCTGAAAAGTCAAAATTTTAAAAAAAGTCAATGTCGATTTTCAAAAAAAAAAAATTGCTAAAACGCAAAAAATCGCAAAAACCGAGAAAATCGAGAATAAACGCGAAAATCGCGAGAAAAATCGAAGACCGGAAAAATCGGGAATTGAAAAAATCAAAAATTGCAAAAATCGAGAAAATCAGCCTACCTGTAGAAGACTGGTTCTACCGGTCAGCCTGGTCGACGGATCTCTCTTACGATTATCTAAACCCTGAATAATCTCCCCAGTAATCAGCCAAGCTGGGTTGTGCTTTGTCTCCATTTGATCCGCTACGGCAAGAAGTCTGACATGGCCCATACAAGATAACCAATCCATATGGCCTTCGAAAGCATAGACATGGAGCATGCAGAAAGTAAAGGCCCTACGGCTATATACCGGCCTGACCCGAACGTCGTCTTGGTTCATAAATTTCTCAGCCAGGTCGATCAAGGAGACTGTGTCTCCTTCTATCATACGAGATACCTCCATGTGAGAGAGCCCTAAGAATTCTCGTAACTTTCTCCTTATATCACGGACTGAAAACGGGACGGCAGGGCGAAGAATAGGATTCCACCCTCCTACAGCAGCTATTTCCTCAGGAATGGGACAAACTTCGCCTCGAGGAAACCTAAAAACATGATAAGTATCATCCCAATAAGATAGGCAAGCATCCAGAAAGTGACGATCCACTTGCATCTGACGGATAACGGATAACTGGGTAACGCCGGTTTGGTTCAGAATAACCTTGTCAGCATCTCTGAAAATTCGGGACCAATCTTGCAACATTCCGACTAATCGATCGATCCCCATAATGAATTTCTAAAAAAGAGGACTAAGTTTTTCAGAGCTTGTTTTTCTTTGAAGGAAGGAAGGGAGTTGTGAGAATTATGAATAAATTGTGAGCAGGGAGATGAGTATTTATAGCATGAAATCAGATTCTCCTCCTCACTTTGGGATTCCTAATCCTAGGGGATTTAGCATACATGCCTTTAATCCTAAAATCTAGCTAAGACATCCCTAGCATTCCTATTCCTTCTCAGAATCAAAAATACTTTGATCCTTCAAAATTTTTCCATCCAAAAAAATATATTCAAAAAAATCTTCTTCAAATTTTTATTCCCCAACACGAGTCATTTCTCCTAAAAATGTGTTACATGCAAACTTGGCATAAATCATTATACAGGACGACTTAAGCAAAACCGTGCAAATAGCTCCCCAGAGGCATAGGCTTATACGACAAGTCCGATTCCCCACGGAGTTATTATCATCAATTCAGGTACATTTCTAGTCTCCGGCCGGCGAGCCCTTCACGCAGGTCTAGCGGACCTTAAACGACCCGACCGGAAGTCTGCCGGGTTTTAATCTTTGATTGACACGGTAGCTACTCTGACTTTCGCCCTGTCCAAGCCTCAGTCAGAGTGGGGGCTCTGTAGACACCCACATTTTGACTGCCAGGTGTCTATAGCAGTTTCCGACAAACACCCGATGATGATCGGACGCTAACATGCTTTAATACACAGAAACGGGCTCAAAATCCTTGGCATTTGGCTTAGGCTCATTATGGAGTACATTATCTCACAAAACCAACCTCAAAATCAGGCCCAGTGGGTCGTTTCGAGTCAAATAAGACTAACTTGGGTCGATTCCGACACCAGGGGTGTAACTCCCCGTTATTTTCCGAGTCAATTATAAAGCTTGACTTTCCTACTTTTATGTAAATCGAGTTTTTAAGTTGAGAAAATATTTTTAATATCGTTATAAATATTTTAAAGTATTTTGGGTCGTCTTATTATAAATCAGTTTTGACTATTTTTGGAACGTTATTTTATAAATCGACTTCGTATCAGGTTCGAATTTGATTCAAAAAAAAAAAAAAAAAAAAAAAAAAAAAAAAAACTTTCTTTTTAAACCGAGAGTGATGGGTGGATTGGGTGCATTGCATACGCATGAATTATTTTATTTATGGGTATATGTATATTTATATTTGTCATATTTAGTACTGTTGCTATCCTTATCTAATTGAATTGTGATAGAGAAGAATGTTACTTACATTAATATTTGTGATTGGTGATTGAGCTTTCTTATGCTTGAACTTAATAGAATATTGTTTATATCTATAGTAATAATGCCTCCACGAAGAGAAAATGAAAACAATGATATGGTCGCTATGATGGCACAATTGATAGCTCAGAATGCAGCTCTTCTCCAAGCTGTGCAACAAATGATCACTGTTACCCAGAATATGAATGATAGAGTTGAGAATGAGAATGATCCTACACCCACTGTAGCTGGAATGTCTGAAGCGGTACAGAAGAAGAAACCGCCGACTTTTACTGGGAAAGGGGATCCTAATGAACTAGATAATTGGGTTAGGGAGATGGAGAAAATTTTCCTGGCTGTAGGGTGTCCACATGAATTTCAGGCTAGGAACGCTGTCTTCTATCTGAAAGAAGAGGCGGATATTTGGTGGCAGACTGTGAAAGAGGACTTTATGAAACCAATTAGAATAAGAACCCCTAATGGCACGCAAACACTATATGATAAAGACTGGGACACTCTTAAGGAAATATTAGAAGCAGAATTTTTCCCAGAACATGTGAAACATCAAAAATTAGCTGAATTTGGAGACCTAAAACAAACCGATGAGATGAGTGTGAAAGACTTTTATAATAAATTTGTTGAACTTAGTCGTTTTGCTAAGGAGCTAGTGCCAACTGAGGGGATTAAAGCATCTAGGTTTGAGGATAAGTTACATTGGAAGATTAAGGGTAGGTTTGCTGGAGAGACATTCACTTCATTAAGAGATATTTATGCTAGGGTTGTTAATATTGAGAGGAGTAACCAAAAGATGGAGGCGGAGATGGTAAGTACTGGGACTAAGAAGAGGGAGTTTCAGGGGAATCAATCTGAGAACCCAGCGAAGAGAGGGAATTTCAATGCTAACAATAACACTCAACACAAGTCCCGATCTTTTGGAGGGAATGGGAAGGAAGAAGGTAATAGCTGGAGAGGTAATCAGGGAACAACTAATGACTTTACCCCACATTACTACTGTAAGTTATGCAAGGGAGATCACCCAGGCGTTGACTGTCAGGGAAATAAGGTGACATGCTACTGGTGCGGGAAGTTAGGACATCGAGAATTCGACTGTAGGAACAAGAAGGCAAGGAAACCTCGTGCTACGCAATCTGCTAGTGCTAGTGTGAATCAGAATAACCGATTTGGGAGTCAGGGGAACACACAGAATTTTGGTAGGTCCGCAACCAACAATAATTTTAGGAATCCAGCTCCAACTCAGACCACTACCATAGCTAGTAAACCCGCGGGCTAAGTAAATGCTGCACGGAATAGCAAAAAGCCTACTGGGAAGCTCTATGTCATGAATAGAGAGGAAGTCGAAAACACAGATATCGTTTCGGGTACTTTTCTAGTGAACTCTACTTTAACTCATGTTCAATTTGATTCTGGTGCATCTCACTCTTTTATTTTAACTAAGTTTGTGGATAGAATAAATGTTGAACATATTGAAATCGTAGATTATGATTTTTTTTCCATGCCATTTGGGTAACATCAATTAATGATAGCGCTCGAGGATTTACCTAAACCTATATTTTCTACTAGATAATGCCATTATGAGTTTACTGTGATGCTTTTGGGTTGACTAGTGCACCTGATGATTTTATGGACTTAGCAAACCGAACCTTGAGGACTTACCTAGATAATTTTATTGTGATATTCATTGATGACATAGTGATTTATTCGAGAATGAAGAAGAGGATGAAGAATATTTACGGATTTTCTTATGCATCTTGAGAGAAAATTAGTATTTGCTAAAGTTTCGAGGTGTGATTTTTGGCTGGTACGGGTAATTTTGGGGAATATTATATCTAAGGATGGAGTATCAGTAGATCCTGCTAAGATTAAGGTTGTTAAGAAGTGACCTAACCCGGAATCTATGACTGGAATTCGTAGCTTTTGGGCTTAGCTGGTTACTATAGGAGATTTGTGAAGGATTTTTTTTTTTCCAAAATAGATAGTTTAATGACTACCCTGATGTAGAAAGCCATAAAATTTCATTGGGACGAGGGGTGTGAGGAATCGTTCGAATTTTAAAGGAAAAATTGACCACTACCTTAGGATTGGCCTTACCGGATGAAAATGAAGTTTCTGAAGTTTATACCTATGCATTTTAAGAATGGATTAGTTAGTGTTTTTCAACAAAATAAGAAAGTAATTGTTTATGCATTTTGGCAGTTGAACCTTTATGAAGAAAATTATCCTACTTATGATTTAGACTAAGCAGCCGTATTAGTTTCTTTAGAAATTTGGAGACATTATCTGTTTGATGTACCCTTTAAGGTTTTTATGATCGTAAATTTTAAGATATATATTTACCCATTAGGAGCTAATCGTGAGATAAAGGAATTGGTTGGATTTGAGTGGGAACTATAAGAACGAGATTCAGTATCATGTAGGAAAGTTACAACCTTTAGAAGTTCCCGAGTGGAAGTGGAGTTTCATCTTTATGGATTTTATAGTTGGGTTGCAAAGGTCAGAAAGGTAATAATATGATTTGGGTTATAATTAATAGATTAACTAAGAATGCACATTTTAGTCCATTGAAGGATATGTGAGAGAAGAAGCAACTATCATGGGGTCTCAAAGGATATTATATTAGGTAGCGAACACATGTGTTCCAATATTTTGGGAGAAATTTGAGCCAACCATGAGAGACAAATACCTTCATCTTTTTGCCTAAGGTAAATTTTTCGTGCTTCGAGGACGAAGCTTTATTTTAAGGAGGGTAGAAATATGCATGACTACTTGTTTTTGTGGTAAACTAAGCATGTTCTTCTATGATTTCATGCTAATATCTATTTATTGGTCACAAATATGAATATCTTGCCTATTATCGATGCTTAATACGCACAATATCATTGGTTATTGGTTATTACTTGAAATTGACTTGTTTATACATATTTGTGGTTTGTTTGTGCTCAACGCACATATTTGTGGTTTGTTTGTGCTCAACGCACATATTGGTGATTTCGTGCTCAACGCACATATTGTTAGTTTGGTAGTGCTAACCGCACTTATTTGATTGACTGATTGATTTTTGTGCAACTTATGATTTTCAAAATTTTTGAAATAATTTAAATATTTTTGTCCGACATGCTCTTGACTTGGCAAGTGATACTCTTACCGTATGAGAATTTTGGTGGCTTCGAAGTTTGGTGTTATCTTATGGAATTAGGTAATCTTATCCTGTGGATCTAGGCAGTGCAAAATTGTGTACTTTGAAATTTGAGGAATTAGGTGGTTATGGATTTTGAGGATTTAGAAATGTGAGATATCTTTAAGGGTGTGTTTAATTTGACGGATTTTGGATACATGGAGTAAATAAGTTATTTTGGTGATATATGAAGAAATTTGGTGGATTTTAGATATATAGAGTGAGCGAGTCATTTTGGACATTCGTTAGTAATGTGAGACTTTATTTTCGAGGATGAGTTTAAACTTCGAGGACGAAGTTTTGTTTTAAGGACGGAAGTCTGTAACACCCCGTTATTTTCCGAGTCAATTATAAAGCTTGACTTTCCTACTTTTATGTAAATCGAGTTTTTAAGTTGAGAAAATATTTTTAATATCGTTATAAATATTTTAAAGTATTTTGGGTCGTCTTATTATAAATCAGTTTTGACTATTTTTGGAACGTTATTTTATAAATCGACTTCGTCTCGGGTTCGAATTTGATTCAAACACAATAAGGAAAAAAAAAGGAAAAAAAAAGGAAAATCCTCAAAATATAAAACCCACGTATCTCCCCCAAAACCCCATCATAATTCATTCATCCATTCCCCTCGGCCTGCCGCCATATTCCCTATCTCTCCCTCGGTCCTCGATTTCCAGTTTTCAATTGTAATCCGAGAATTTGATTCTTCATCCTTATTGTAGCACGTTATCACGTTCTTCTTCATCAAATTGTAAGTATCAATTTTATTAAAGATCTTTATTCGTTTTCCTTATATAAATATATATAAATCGAGTTTGTGAGTAATTCTATAGTTTACTAAATTTATTGATATAGGGGTTTTGAATATAGGTTAGACCCGTTTTAATACTAATTAGATTAATGAATCAAATTATATTGATTGTAGCTTGTGGGTTCAAGGAGAAAGAATTTTTGGAGTAGTATTAGCTTGGATTGTCTGTCTGAGAGGTAAGGACGTTTTGACCTTTTCACCTTTAAGTAAAGAGCATGTTCGGTTTAAATTATATTTTTGAAACAATTTTATAATTATTTTGTCAACGATGAATTTTTATGACACTCTTGTGATATTTTGGATATTGAAATTTTGTGACACAAGTCACATATTGGTATTATTTTGGTACAGTTCTTTTGGTGGTTATAACAGACTCTGGGAGCTCTGTTAGTCTATGAGGTTAAGGTGCGTCTGAGACGTCCCTGGGATTTCGTCCCGAAACTGAACTCCTGGCCCGAGTTGTGTTAAGTGGGGGTTTTCCGGCCCCCCACTTGCTAGGTAGTTAGACTTCCTTCTTTGGCAGCCTCATCCTACTGACTGCCCAAATGTGAGTAGTGCGCACTATAGTAAGTCTAGTTAAGCATAGGTGGTACCTCTAGATCGTGCAAAAGGGTAGGACCTTGGCACACAGGTGGAAACAATATATTTTGGTTTTGGTTTTGACTACTGTTTTCACAGTACTTTTGGTTTGGTATTGAGACAATGATATTTAACTCTGATTTCAGTTTACTACAAATTATAATTATTATTTTACGTTTTCTATATAGTATATTTTACTCAGCTTTGCTGACGTCCTTTTGTTTTGGGTCGTTCCCCCGCTGGAACCTGTACCTATTTGTGTTTTGGGTACAGTTGATAGGTACAATTAACAAGCTGCATGGGTGCATTTGGTTCGGGATGCTGAGCGAGGAAGGATTTTATTATTTAACATTTACCTTCGAACTGCTTATATTTATGTTGAATTTTGATTTGAAGTTGTTTTAAACCGTTTTGAATTTTGTGGGACTTAAGTCTTCCGCTGCAACGTTTTCATTTAATTATTTATCGGATTTATATTTCTTTTTAATTCTTATAATATTATTTTGCCTTGCATTTGGCTTTGTGAGCTATGTGCGAAGTAACAGCTTTAAATTTTCCTATTTTATTCTTCCATTTTGGTCGCGAAAATTTAGGGCTGTTACAAGGGGTAAAACCGTCTTTTTACGACCGAGTCAAAACCCGTCAAAATTATTTCCGAGGCACGTGAGTCAGCCGTGACACCTCACACGGCTGATTCGAACTCTAATCCTACGAAAAATCAGCTACATAAAATATTAAACAAATCCGTTTAAGGATGGAATTCGATCTTAAGTAGGAATCCTATCCGAAAACCGATTCAGACACCCGACCGAGTGCAAATACTCGGCCAGGCAGCACAAACCAGCCGTGTTCCCTTTCTTCCTTGACAAGAAAGCGGAATTCTCATGCCTTACAACTTCTTATATTTCCTATCTCTAGCGGTAGTTCAAACTCTCCTAGCCAAGGTCGAGAATTCCCTATAAATAGCCCCTTGCATACAACACTTAGATACATTCATTCACATCGACATTCACTATCAATCAAATATTCATCATCATTAATCAATCATCAGAAAATATTACACCCACACACCTCGAGAAACCGACACTACAAACCCGAAGGAAACCGGTCCGAATCCCGACACCCTTCACGCACGTCACGTCCGAGCCGAACCACCATCAACTCACCGACATCCACTCGACGCTCTTGTGCCCAAGTCACGTCCCGACGAGCCCCGATCCGAGTAAACTAAAGCATGTAGGTTGAGGGTGTACCAAAACCCGATTTCTCTTTTTTTCTTCTCTTCTCCTCCTTCGCGTCTTTTTTTATTTACGGGTCGCGTCGGTCTTTTTTATTTTTCTAATATCGATACTACAAAAACTATTTTCATATAACAACATTCTTAAAAATATGATATCGATTTTCTATAATCGAATATTGTATCAAAAAGAATTATATTAAGATCTCGACGATATTAAAAATCGTTACATCTTTTTTCGTTCAAACTTCTTTTTACAAAACCTTTTTTTAATTCATTCCGAATACTCGATATCGATTTCATAATCGAATATCAGGTACGACGAATATTGAAAACATAAATTGAGTATAAATTAATTCGTATTTATATGCGATTTATCAAAATTAGCAATTTCGAACAAAAAAATAAAATCGGACAGACCCGCACGCGAGTCGCGCCATGCCCAGGCGACTCGCGCACGGGCCTGAAATCCGAGACGTTTTTTTAGCTTTTTCGTTCGTTTTATTTTATTCTTCTACGAAACGATTTTAAAACTTATACCTTTCCTAAAACTATTCGAAATATTTGATATTAATTTCGTAGTTAATCATCAAATATAACGAATATCGAAAATATTGAATCGAGTACGAATTATACGATATTCATACGCGATTTAATAAAAACATCGAGTTTTCGAAAACCGTCTCCAAAAACAGACCGACACGCGACTCGCCGGCAGCCCGGGCGAGCCGCGCGGTCGGCTGTCACGGTGCACCTTTCTCGTCTTTTTATTATTTTTCGAACTTCATTTTTTTTATGCAAAACAGCATCTTGTAGCGATATTTTTCAGATTTCGATTAATATTTATTTTCTCGATCTCGTATATTTATTTGCTATATTATTTTTTACAAATCGATACTAACTCGTTTGTTCATCTTGTAGAAATTTCATCCTCTTTTTCATCATTTGTTTTATTATACTAAAACGAATCTCACATGCTAAAATTCAACTTTGACGTTAAATTTTTCATGCATTAAAACCGACTTAGCTACCCATTCAATTCCTCGCATGTTTAGGAAAACAATGTTTGCATATCATTCATCGTATTACTAACGCGCGTATTAAAACATCATTCGATATCCTAGTAGAGGCCGCTAAAGTGCGGGGTTGGGTGTTCTTAGTGAACTTTCCAACACATACCCTCACCCCTTACTCAGAACCGTGGTTTCCGGATGTCCGAATCCATTGGCAACGAGAGTCATTCAATATACGATTAACCGCTCAAGTCGGCATCTATATCGATATGCAAAGGGACGAGCCCAATAAACTCTCACATCGAAAATGGGCCGTATTTTCTATACGGCCCACTACGACATAGAGTAGGCTCGAATGGTTCCGAATAACCATAAAATTTGGTGGCGACTCCAACTTCGATTTAAATTTCCATTTGACCATCTCATGGAGATTCATTCGCCTCCCCTAACCCGCGCGTGGCCGCGTCGGGGTGGACCTATGTCATGTCCACAATATGACATAGGTCCACCCGGACGCGGCTACGCGCGGGTTTGGGGAGGCGAATGAATCTCCATGAGATGGTCAAATGAAAATTTAAATCGAAGTTGGAGTCGCCACCAAATTTTATGGTTATTCGGAACCGTTCGAGCCCACTCTATGTCGTAGTGGGCCATATACAAAATACAGCCCATTTCCGATGTGAGAGTTTATTGGGCTCGTCCCTTTGCATATCGATATAGATGCCGACTTGAGCGGTTAATCGTATATTGAATGACTCTCGTTGCCAATGGATTCGGACATCCGGAAACCACGGTTCTGAGTAAGGGGTGAGGGTACGTGTTGGGATGTTCACTAAGAACACCCAACCCCGCCCGCACATTAGCGGCCTCTACTAGGATATCGAATGATGTTTTAATACGCGCGTTAGTAATACGATGAATGATATGCAAACATTGTTTTCCTAAACATGCGAGGAATTGAATGGGTTGCTAAGTCGGTTTTATTGCATGAAAAATTTAACGTCAAAGTTGAATTTTAGCATGTGAGATTCGTTTTAGTATAATAAAACAAATGATGAAAAAGAGGATGAAATTGCTACAAGATGAACAAACGAGTTAGTATCGATTTGTAAAAAATAATATAGCAAATAAATATACGAGATCGAGAAAATAAATATTAATCGAATCTGAAAAATATCGCTAAAAGATGCTGTTTTGCATTAAAAAAAACGAAGTTCGAAAAATAATAAAAAGACGAGAAAGGTGCACCGTGACAGCCGACAGCGCGGCTCGCACGGGCTGCCGGCGAGTCGCGTGTCGGTCTGTTTTTGGAGACGGTTTTCGAAAACTCGATGTTTTTATTAAATCGCGTATGAATATCGTATAATTCGTACTCGATTCAATATTTTCGATATTCGTTATATTTGATGATTAACTACGAAATTAATATCAAATATTCCGAATAGTTTTAGGAAAGGTATAAGTTTTAAAATCGTTTCGTAGAAGAATAAAATAAAACAAACGAAAAAGCTAAAAAAACGTCTCGGATTTCAGGCCCGTGCGCGAGTCGCCTGGGCATGGCGCAACTCGCGTGCGGGTCTGTCCGATTTTATTTTTTTGTTCGAAATTGCTAATTTTGATAAATCGCGTATAAATACGAATTAATTTATACTCGATTTATGTTTTCGATATTCGTCGTACCCGATATTCGATTATGAAATCGATATCGAGTATTCGGAATGAATTAAAAAAAGGTTTTGTAAAAAGAAATTTGAACGAAAAAAGATGTAACGATTTTTAATATCGTCGAGATCTTAATATAATTCTTTTTGATACAATATTCGATTATAGAAAATCGATATCATATTTTTAAGAATGTTGTTATATGAAAATAGTTTTTGTAGTATCGATATTAGAAAAATAAAAAAGACCGACGCGACCCGTAAATAAAAAAAGACGCGAAGGAGGAGAAGAGAAGAAAAAAAAGAGAAATCGGGTTTTGGTACACCCTCAACCTACATGCTTTAGTTTACTCGGATCGGGGCTCGTTGGGACGTGACTTGGGCACAAGAGCGTCGAGTGGATGTCGGTGAGTTGATGGTGGTTCGGCTCGGACGTGACGTGCGTGAAGGGTGTCGGGATTCGGACCGGTTTCCTTCGGGTTTGTAGTGTCGGTTTCTCGAGGTGTGTGGGTGTAATATTTTTTGATGATTGATTAATGATGATGAATATTTGATTGATAGTGAATGTCGATGTGAATGAATGTATCTAAGTGTTGTATGCAAGGGGCTATTTATAGGGAATTCCCGACCTTGGCTAGGAGAGTTTGAACTACCGCTAGAGATAGGAAATATAGGAAGTTGTAAGGCATGAGAATTCCGCTTTCTTGTCAAGGAAGAAAGGGAACACGGCTGGTTTGTGCTGCCTGGCCGAGTATTTGCACTCGGTCGGGTGTCTGAATCGGTTTTCGGATAGGATTCCTACTTGAGATCGAATTCCATCCTTAAACGGATTTGTTTAATATTTTATGTAGCTGATTTTTCGTAGGATTAGAGTTCGAATCAGCCGTGTGAGGTGTCACGGCTGACTCACGTGCCTCGGAAATAATTTTGACGGGTTTTGACTCGGTCGTAAAAAGACGGTTTTATCCCTAGTGTCGGAATCGACCCAAATTAGTCTTATTTGACTCGAAACGACCCACTGGGCCTGATTTTGAGGTTGGTTTTGTGAGATAATGTACTCTATAATAAGCCCAAGCCAAATGCCAATGATTTTGAGCCCGTTTCTGTGTATTAAAGCATGTTAGCGTCCGATCATCATCGGGTGTTTGTCGGAAACTGCTATAGACACCTGGCAGTCAAAATGTGGGTGTCTACAGAGCCCCCACTCTGACTGGGGCTTGGACAGGGCGAAAGTCAGAGTAGCTACCAGGTCAATCAAAGATTAAAACCCGGCAGACTTCCGGTCGGGTCGTTTAAGGTCCGCTAGACCTGCGTGAAGGGCTCGCCGGCCGGAGACTAGAAATGTACCTGAATTGATGATAATAACTCCGTGGGGAATCGGACTTGTCGTATAAGCCTATGCCTCTGGGGAGCTATTTGCACGGTTTTGCTTAAGTCGTCCTGTATAATGATTTATGCCAAGTTTGCATGTAACACATTTTTAGGAGAAATGACTCGTGCTGGGGAATAAAAATTTGAAGAAGATTTTTTTGAATATATTTTTTTGGATGGAAAAATTTTGAAGGATCAAAGTATTTTTGATTCTGAGAAGGAATAGGAATGCTAGGGATGTCTTAGCTAGATTTTAGGATTAAAGGCATGTATGCTAAATCCCCTGGGATTAGGAATCCCAAAGTGAGGAGGAGAATCTGATTTCATGCTATAAATACTCATCTCCCTGCTCACAATTTATTCATAATTCTCACAACTCCCTTCCTTCCTTCAAAGAAAAACAAGCTCTGAAAAACTTAGTCCTCCTTTTTAGAAATTCATTATGGGGATCGATCGATTAGTCGGAATGTTGCAAGATTGGTCCCGAATTTTCAGAGATGCTGACAAGGTTATTCTGAACCAAACCGGCGTTACCCAGTTATCCGTTATCCGTCAGATGCAAGTGGATCGTCACTTTCTGGATGCTTGCCTATCTTATTGGGATGATACTTATCATGTTTTTAGGTTTCCTCGAGGCGAAGTCTGTCCCATTCCTGAGGAAATAGCTGCTGTAGGAGGGTGGAATCCTATTCTTCGCCCTGCCGTCCCGTTTTCAGTCCGTGATATAAGGAGAAAGTTACGAGAATTCTTAGGGCTCTCTCACATGGAGGTATCTCGTATGATAGAAGGAGACACACTCTCCTTGATCGACCTGGCTGAGAAATTTATGAACCAAGACGACGTTCGGGTCAGGCCAGTATATAGCCGTAGGGCATTTACTTTCTGCATGCTCCATGTCTATGCTTTCGAAGGCCATATGGATTGGTTATCTTGTATGGGCCATGTCAGACTTCTTGTCGTAGCGGATCAAATGGAGACAAAGCACAACCCAGCTTGGCTGATTACTGGGGAGATTATTCAGGGTTTAGATAATCGTAAGAGAGATCCGTCGACCAGGCTGACCGGTAGCACCCGTCTTCTACAGGTAGGCTGATTTTCTCGATTTTTGCAATTTTTGATTTTTTCAATTCCCGATTTTTCCGGTCTTCGATTTTTCTCGCGATTTTCGCGTTTTTTCTCGATTTTCTCGGTTTTTGCGATTTTTTGCGTTTTAGCGATTTTTTTTTTTTTTTTTTTGAAAATCAACATTGACTTTTTTTGCAATTTTGACTTTTCAGCTATGGCTTTTTGAGAGGTTATCGATCCTGGATCCTCCTCTAGATGTAAGCCGATATCGCCCGAATCAAGTGATGACGAGGAGACGGACTGTTGACTTTTTTCGCCTTACTACCCAAAAATTCTGGGACGAGCTGCTATCTTTCCATGGAGGCCCATTGATCCGTTGGACCGTACCTTGGTGGCCCATTTATGCCTGGACCGGGTTAGAATTGCGAGATAGGGCCCGTTATCAGCTAATCCTATCTTTTAGGCAGACGATTCATCTTTATCCCGATCGCATACTTACGCAATATGGTCGGGCCCAAAGAATCCCGGAGATTGAAGCGGTTGTGAGTGAATCTACTCAGCTAACGGACGTGATGTGTGACATTTGGGCGCAAAGATGGTATACCCGGCACACTTGGCCCGTTTCTAAAGCTTCTCCCTCAATCTGGGTATCAGACTCTTATACGAAGTGGACCCAGGCCGATTCTGCTAAAGCCCGTGCCGCTTTAAAGACTGACGAAGCCTTTGACTTGCTGCGCCGAGAACAGGCTAAGGATAATCGGGGCTTCTTTGATGATGGCGACACCCCGGCTACGATGGTCCGATTGATGTCAGGCCAAAAAGGGAAGACCAAGACTCTGACTAAAGGGTCCAGCACTAAAGGTACATGGGGGGAAATGAGCCCCCAGACGGACTTAGAAAGGAGACTCGGTCCAAGACTAGCAGCTAAGGACCGACTTGGTCCTCGGGATAGACTTCCCGAGCACGTACGAGCTCGGATCGAACCGGTGCGGGAGAATCCAAAGTCGAAGAAGCGGGTTCGAGTAAAGGAAGTTCCACTTGTGATTAGGGAACGTTCGCCCCCACCTCGCCGGCCTCGGGATCCGCGTGACCCGAAAGATAAGGGGAAGGGAAAAATGTACGAGTAGTCTCCTAAATTTTATTATTTAAGTATTACTACTATTTTTTGTGTGATTTTTGTTGTTTATTTTTGCGTGAGGCATTTTTTGAAATAATAAAAGACATATTAGTGAAAACCGTTCCTGTCTTTTCGTTTATTGCAGTGGTTGTACCCTTTTGAGGGGTTGCCCACGTATCCACGATTAGTGGAATCAAACCGACCGTAGTTCAGACGTAATTTTGCAATTTTCGAACTACATCAAGACTATTAGTTCGAGATGCGCGACAGTAGGATCAGTAATCCTAACTCATTGACGTTCTTAATTTTTGAAAGTTTTTTTAAAAAAAAGAAGGTAAACTTTTAGCAAATGACATTGAGATAAGGTTAGGGGTAATAGCGCTTCAACTGGTCCAAGTTGGTTGGGTTGACAAATTTATTCTCATCCAAGTCTGTCAGCATTACTGCTCCTCCTGATAAAACCTCTTTCACTAAATACGGTCCGGCCCAAATAGGTTTGTATTTTCCTCTTGGGTCGACTGGTAGCAAAGCCCGGACAGATTTTAGGACTAGATCGCCCTCTTTGATATTTCTGGGCCTAACCCTTTTGTTGAAAGCCCGTTTTATCCTTTTTTGATATATCTGGATATTGTTGAGGGCTCGAGATCGTCGTTCGTCTAAAAGAATCAACGAGTCGTATCGGGCTTAAACCCAATCTGCTTCAGGTACTTGACTTTCGAGTAAAATCCTTAGAGATGGTATCTCAAGCTCGACGGGCTGGACTGCCTCCATCCCATACGTCAGATAGTATGGAGTTGCTCCGGTTGCGGTTCGGATTGACGTCCGGTATCCCCATAAGGCGAAAGGAATTTTATCGGGCCAATCCCGGTAATTATCTGCCATCTTTTTAAGTATGGTGACAATCGTTTTGTTAGCTGCTTCTACCCCTCCATTTGTTTGGGGACGGTAAGGCGATGATGTATGCCTTTGAATCTTATATTTTGCTAGCAAAGTAGCGGTTTCGGCTTGGAAATGGGTCCCGTGATCACTTATGAATTCGTGCGGGATCCCGTATCGGCATATAATTTTATCTTGGATAAATTTTGCAACGTGCTTGGCGTTCAAGACACGATATGACTCGGCTTCTACCCGTTTAGTGAAATAGTCAATAGCCACTAGAATAAAGCAGTGACCTCCCGTCCCGGAAGGGTTCACTTTCCCGATTATATCAATTCCCCATGTTGAGAATGGCCATGGTGATGTCATGGTATATAATAGGGATGACGGCATATGTTGGACGTTGCCGAAAATCTGACAGTTGTGACAGTGCTTGACGTATAACTGACAGTCGGTTTCCATGCTATTCCAATAGTACCCGAGTCTGGCGATTTTTCGAGCTAGCATACGGGCATTCATATGCGGGCCGTTCTCCCCATCGTGTACCTCGGCCATGACCTTTTCGGCCTGCGTTTTATCGATGCATAGGAGTAGGGCCCCCCTGTGTCGTTTTTTTGTACAACTGTCCATCGTCCGTGCGGATGAACTGAGTGGCCCATCTTCGTAGGGCTTTCTTGGCCCGGTTTTCAGATCCTGGAGGATTTTCTCCCGACGTCAAGTAGGTAAGAACAGCCTGGTACCAAGGTTCTGGGTCGGTTACTTCGATGTCTTGAATAGCGTTGATATATGCCGGCTCGGACCGTCTTTCGACGCAAATCGGCATGCTAGTCAGATGTTCCGGGATGTTCAGTAAAGATGCTAATTTGGATAGCGCATCTGCAAACTGGTTTTCTTCCCGAGGTAGATAAATGAACTCCACCTTCTGAAACTGCTTTTCGAGAACCCTCACTCGCGCTTGGTAAGCTACGAGATTTGCGTTTCGAGTTTTCCATTTCTGGAGTGCTTGATTAATGACTAATGATGAGTCACCGTGGACCCGGAGGTTTGTTACTCCTAAATCAGCGGCGGCTCGCAACCCGTGAATGCATGCTTCGTATTCGGGTGCGTTATTAGTCACATCGAAATCTAACTTGATGGATAACGGGGTGTGCTCCCCTTGTGGTGAGATTAGTAGAATCCCAACACCAAATCCTCGAAAATTGGATGCCCCATCGAAATATAGATCCCATGTCTCTGTGTCGGTATGGAATATATCTTCGTCAGGGAAGGCCCAAGTATCGGTATGTCCTCTTTAGGTACCGGACTATCGGCGAGGAACTCGGCTACTACCCGGCCTTTGATGGCTTTTAATGGTACGAATTTGAGGTCGAACTCAGCTAGCATTAAAGTCCATCTAGATATTCTACCATTGAGGATGGGCTTTTCGAACAGATACTTGATTGGATCCATTCTTGATAGTACGTGCACTTCGTGGCTAAGCATGTAATGTCGGAGCTTTTTAGTGGCCCAAACAAGAGCTAGACACGTCTTTTCGAGCATCGTGTATTTGCATTCGTACTCCAGGAACTTTTTACTGATGTAGTAAATGGCTCGTTCTTCTGAGTCGACTGTCTGGGCTAGCATAGCCCCCATGGCTGTCTCGGTCGTGGTCAAGTATAACGACAAAGGCAGACCATGCTGAGGTGGCATTAATACCGGAGGAGATGACAGAATCTCTTTGATCTTATCGAAAGTTGCTTGACACTTGTCGTCCCATAGTACCCGTTACCCTATCTTCAGTTTTTTGAAAATGGGTTCACATACCATGGTTAGCTTCGAAATGAACCTGCTGATATATTGGACTTTCCTGAGAAACCCCCTAATCTCCTTTTCGGTTTTAGGCGGCCGCATCTCAGTAATGGCCTTGATTTTGGCTGGGTTAACCTCGATGCCGCGCTGGCTGACGATATGGCCCAGTAATTTACCCGATGTTACCCCAAAGCTGCATTTTTGAGGATTTACTCTCATGTTGTACTTGCGTAGTCGAGTGAAGAACTTTCTAAGGGCCGGAATATGCCCGTTTCGTTCTTTGGATTTGACTATCATATCGTCCACGTAGACCTCTACTTCCTTGTGCATCATGTCATGTAACAAGGTAGTGGCGGTCCGTTGATAAGTGGCGCCGGCGTTGATAAGCCCAAATGGCATAACAGTGTAACAGGAAGTCCCCCAAGGTGTAGTGAAGGTGGTCTTACTCATGTCTTCTTTTGCCATTTTGATTTGATTGTATCCGGCATACCCGTCCATAAAGGATAGAAGGGCATGGTCGGCCGTGTTGTCCATTAATATGTCGATGTGTGGCAAAGGGAAATCGTCTTTCGGGCTGGCCTTGTTAAGGTCCCGGAAATCTACACAAACTCGTACCTTTCCGTCTTTCTTGGGTACTGGCACGATATTTGCGACCCAGTCTGGATATTCAGACACTTGGATAAAGCCCGCTTTGAATTGCTTGTCAACTTCTTCTTTGACTTTGAGAGACCATTCGGGCCTCATTCTTCGGAGTTTTTGCTTTACCGGCTTACACCCGTCTTTGATGGGTATACGGTGTTCGGCTATCTCCCAGTCTATTCCCGGCATGTCCTTGTAGGACCATGCGAAGACGTCTTTGAATTCATGGAGGAGATCTGTGAATTGTTGCCTCTCCTCGGGGTCTAGGGATAAACCTAACTTAAGCATCTGAGACTCTAAAGGGGTTCCTACATTGATGGAATCGGTTTCTTCGATCACTGGGTCTCGGGACTCCCTTTGTTCAAGTTGCTCGACTAGATGTTGAGGTAGTGGTACCTGTTCGTCGGGTTTCTCAATGTCATTGCAAGTAAAGTTTTTGAAAATGTTTTGAAAATAAGACAAGTCGTAAGCAGAACGGTTATCGTTATTATTAATAGAAAGTTTTGAACATAGCTCAAAGAGAGCAGCCATCTGATCGCTGGTCAGAGGCGGTATGGGGAGTGCTCTCGGGACAGATTCCGAGACTCCCTGAGGTGCAGCTAAAGGAAAAGGGGTTACAGACTCGACCCTAGTGCTGAACCTTCTAGACCTAGACTCAGACTCCGACTCTGACTATGACTCGGACTCGGATTCAGACTCGTCGCCCTGCATATCTCCTTCGCCAGTACTGAGCTTGTAGACTCGGCCCTCGCTGTCGTTCCATTTGATCGTCTTCCTCCAAGCCCGCTTTCCAGTGTCAGCACCTACTTCAGAGATCAGTTTGGTTGGATCGAACTTGCTGCTATGGAGGATCAGGTTGACTAATTCCTCCTTAGGGGTCGGTATTATCTTGCTGTCCCCGAACAAGAGCCCCAGCATGGGCTCGGCTTGGTTTGAATCTTCTTTCGATTCAGCCTGGATGAGAGTGAAGATATCATCTGGGATGAAATTGACCTCAGGATAAGTTATAGTGGGCTGGTAAAGACCCGTCTGGACAGCTCCAAATACTGGAGTGACGAAGTTCAGTTTGGGCTGCAGGGGCCCAAGTAGGTATCCTTGAAAATGTTGCAGGCCTTTTGAATGCCGGCCCGGACCACGTTTTCCGGGGTTAAGGCATACCCTAAACCGAATCTCGACTCTTCATTATTTAAGACATCGATGATCTTGCCCGCCGGGAGACCAGGCCTTGAAGTAGCCCCCGGTAAGTAGCCCAAATTTTGCAACATTGTGTCGATGCTGGTTGTGAAGTAGGGCCTAAAGAGATACTCTTCATCGATCATTCCCACGAAATTGAATCCTCGTGGGTCGATTGAACCGGCCGCATTACAGCTTGACACGGCTATTGGAGTAGCTTCAAGTGTGATGACCCCGTTTTCTAAAGGTAACTTGACCTTTCTATGAAGAGTGGAGGATACGGCCTTGACCGCATGGATCCAAGGTCTTCCAAGTAGCAGATTGAACGATGAGGTGACATCGATCACTTGGAATTCGAGCTCTTTTTCAATTGGGTCGGTTATGATGGTCAGTCTGACGGCCCCGGCAACTGGTTTTGGGCTTCCATCAAAAGCCTGGATAGTTTGTGCAGTAGGAAGATAGTCAGCCTCGGTAATGCCGAGAGCCTTAGCAGTCCTTAAAGGAAGGACGTTTACAGCTGACCCGTCATCAATTAGGGTCATAGGTAGATATTTGTCTCGACAGATCACCGTGATATATAGGGCCAGGTTGTGGGTAGCCCCAAAGGGTGGCAGATCGGACTCAGAGAAGGTGATAAGTGGGCCTTCTCCTTTGGACTTGCCCTTGAGGTGAGGCAGAATGGTGGCTACCATTTCAGTGGGGGTAACCGACGAGTCTACCTTGATTTCATCGAGAGCCTTAGTAAGTGCTGCCCGATCTTCTTGAGAGCTAACCAGAAGCTGCCATATAATAAGATCAGTTCGGACCCTCTTTGGTTCTTCAAGTATAGAGTCCGTCCTGGATGTTTCAGTGGCGGATTGTGGGGCTGAAGGTCCGGCTGCGATGACATTGGCGCCGGCTAGGGCCTTGGTTTTGGCCTTTCGGATCTCTTCGACGGTGATGGGGACAGTCTCCCCTTTAGCCAAGTAAACATCGTCTTCATCGTCATTCCATATCCCGTTGATTTGGGGAATGAAAGGGGAAATGAGATGAGTGCAATCGATTATTTCTCCGGTAGAAATGGCGTGAGTAGCAAGAGGGTTGTTTTTGTTACTAGGCTTATCGCTGGGTAATGGTATCTTCCCACTCTCGATCAGATCTTGAATGAGATGCTTTAACTTCCAGCATTTTTCGGTGTCATGTCCGTTGCCCTGGTGATAGCGGCAATAGGCCTGAGCGTTGTAGCTTTTGGACCGTTTCTCGACAGGGACCTCCGGCATTGGGCCTATGGGTTGAATTAGGCCTTTAGAATATAGCCTTTGTAAGGCGTCGACATAAGTAGTCCCTATGTCCGTGAATACTCGGGCTGGAGTGTTCTTTTTGGTCGAGGTGTCTAGCAAATTAACCTCGTCAAAGATGCTTCGGGCCGCACTTGTAGTTGCGGGCTTGCCCGAAGATGAACTGGCTCCTTGATAACCCTTTGTAGAGGCCTTAGTAAGGCTCTCTATCCTTAGATCGTCTTCGATTCACGTACCCATCTCGGTTAAGGTGGCGAAGTTGGGTATGATAGCGTACCAGAGGTGGATCCGATAAGATGGGAGGAGATTTTTCACAAAGGCCTCCACTAATACCTTTTCGCTGGGCTTGTCGACCAGCTTGACACTTTCGGCCCTCCACCTTTGGAGATATTTAATGAAACCCTCCTTTGGCTCTTGGGCCATGACCTCCAGAGTACGCATGGTCGTCTGGATTTCCACATTGTCCGCATAGTTTCGGGCGAACTCCGTTGCGACATCGTCCCAAGTTTTGTATTTCTTGACGTCGAGCTTATAAAACCAAGCTTTTGGGTGCTTCTCTAGCGAGGAGGCAAACAGATGCTTGAACATGTCGGACTTGACTCCTTTTAGGGCCATAAACTCTTTGAAGGCCCGGATATGTAATACCGGGTCTTCGGTTCCGTCGAACATCGGGAGGCCTGTCAAGTTGAGATTGGCAGACAGTTGGTCGGTCAGGGGAGAATAGGTTCGAGCATTCTCCGTATGGATTGAGTTGTGGGTCGACAAATGGACCTGCTCTTGCAGTTTGAGGACTGCGCTAGTCAATTGGGCTAAAGGCCCATGAGCTTCATCTTCACCCTTTGGCTTGTCCTGTTCTATGGCACTAACCCGGGTGACAATGGCGATCTGGTCGCCCCTGATTTGGTCGAGTTGTTCTTGGATCTTGGCCAATGAGGTGTTCAGTTGATCGATAGCGTCCTTAGTCATGGTTCGGGTGTGAGGCGGCCTGTCTGTGAGAATACCACGTAATCAGCGACTAACCCAAATCGTAGAACTAAAGTACATCCCGAGCAAGGAAAAAGGGAAACTAGAGAGGAAACGACTCGGAAAAGACATCTAGACGGATGACTTGTGAGAGGTGGGCCTCCTTTAGGATCCAGCTGTGTGGGTTGGGCCCTGTTCGAAAGGAGGTTCACGTGAGACATTCCCCAGACTTGGACTCGATTTGTGTAAACGGGCCAACCTTTGTAGGAGTATGTCCTACGTAGGTGGGCCTTGCCATAGTCTAATAAGGCGGACTGGGATAGGGAGGAAATCCGTGATATAAGATCGACGGAGTTTCGACGCTAGAAGACCTTGACGACTTATGACACGACCCGACACTGCTAAATACGGGAAGTCCTAAGAAGAGGAAGGTTTTGAAATTGAAGTTTTGAAAGCCCGAGCAAAATCGGGAAGAGGAACTCGGCCCTTTTTTCGAAAAAGAAAACGGAGAGGCGGACCGGGGAGGGTTTTGAAAGTTCGAAAATATTTTCGAGTTTTGAAATGGGCATCATACCGGCTAAAAATAGGCTATTTTGAGTAAAATCGTGGATCCTAAATTCGGTATATGTCCCGGGTTTTGAAAATTGGATATTTTGAAAAGGATGCTATTTTGAAAATGACGGTTTTTAAAACGACTTGTAAATCAGGTAGCACGTAGTCATGGAAACAGTATAACGACGCCATGTATGCTCTAATTCTAAGTCTCGGTCAGTCTGAAAGGGTCTATACCAGTGTACACAGCCTATCGAGAATCGGGGCGGACTTCCTAAGTCGAGTTGAGCTTAGAACATGCCGTAAAACCCATACGAATCGGCTAATGGACACCTTCGACATATCCAATTTGGACTGCATCGATAGTATAGTGGGACGTCGGTCACCAGTACCGGCCCGGGAAAATATGGGGTTATGCATGAACCGTAAAACTAAAACGCGTATTGTACTAGTCAAACGATTTCTATTCGAGTCTCACCCTGAGGATGCTGAAGGTCAGTAACGTATCAGCTAATCCCCAGCGGAGTCGCCAAATTGTGGACATGACATAGGTCCACCCCGACGCGGCCACGCGCGGGTTTGGGGAGGCGAATGAATCTCCATGAGATGGTCAAATGGAAATTTAAATCGAAGTAGGAGTCGCAACCGAATTTTATGGTTATTCGGAACCGTTCGAACCCACTCTATGTCGTAGTGGGCCGTATACAAAATACGGCCCATTTCCGATGTGAGAGTTTATTGGGCTCGTCCCTTTGCATATCGATATAGATGCCGACTTGAGCGGTTAATCGTATATTGAATGACTCTCGTTGCCAATGGATTCGGACATCCGGAAACCACGGTTATGAGTAAAGGGGTGAGGGTACGTGTTGGGAAGTTCACTAAGAACACCCAACCCCGCCCGCACATTAGCGGCCTCTACTAGGATATCGAATGATGTTTTAATACGCGCGTTAATAATACGATGAATGATATGCAAACATTGTTTTCCTAAACATGCGAGGAATTGAATGGGTTGCTAAGTCGGTTTTAATGCATGAAAAATTTAACGTCAAAGTTGAATTTTAGCATGTGAGATTCGTTTTAGTATAATAAAACAAATGATGAAAAAGAGGATGAAATTGCTACAAGATGAACAAACGAGTTAGTATCGATTTGTAAAAAATAATATAGCAAATAAATATACGAGATCGAGAAAATAAATATTAATCGAAATCTGAAAAATATCGCTAAAAGATGCTGTTTTGCATAAAAAAAACGAAGTTCGAAAAATAATAAAAAGACGAGAAAGGTGCACCGTGACAGCCGACCGCGCGGCTCGCCCGGGCTGCCAGCGAGTCACGTGTCGGTCTGTTTTTGGAGACGGTTTTCGAAAACTCAATGTTTTTATTAAATCGCGTATGAATATCGTATAATTCGTACTCGATTCAATATTTTCGATATTCGTTATATTTGATGATTACTACGAAATTAATATCAAATATTCCGATTTCCGAATAGTTTTAGGAAAGGTATAAGTTTTAAAATCGTTTCGTAGAAGAATAAAATAAAACGAACGAAAAAACTAAAAAAACGTCTCGGATTTCAGGCCCTTGCGCGAGTCGCCTGGGCATGGCGCGACTCGCGTGCGGGTCTGTCCGATTTTATTTTTTTGTTCGAAATTGCTAATTTTGATAAATCGTGTATAAATACGAATTAATTTATACTCGATTTATGTTTTCGATATTCGTCGTACCCGATATTCGATTATGAAATCGATATCGAGTATTCGGAATGAATTAAAAAAAGGTTTTGTAAAAAGAAGTTTGAACGAAAAAAGATGTAACGATTTTTAATATCGTCGAGATCTTAATATAATTCTTTTTGATACAATATTCGATTATAGAAAATCGATATCATATTTTTAAGAATGTTGTTATATGAAAATAGTTTTTGTAGTATCGATATTAGAAAAGTAAAAAAGACCGACGCGACCCGTAAATAAAAAAAGACGCGAAGGAGGAGAAGAGAAGAAAAAAAGAGAAATCGGGTTTTGGTACACCCTCAACCTACATGCTTTAGTTTACTCGGATCGGGGCTCGTCGGGACGTGACTTGGGCACAAGAGCATCGAGTGGATGTCGGTGAGTTGATGGTGGTTCGGCTCGGACGTGACGTGTGTGAAGGGTGTCGGGATTCGGACCGGTTTCCTTCGGGTTTGCAGTGTCGGTTTCTCGAGGTGTGTGGGTGTAATATTTTTTGATGATTGATTAATGATGATGAATATTTGATTTATAGTGAATGTCGATGTGAATGAATGTATCTAAGTGTTGTATGCAAGGGGCTATTTATAGGGAATTCCCGACCTTGGCTAGGAGAGTTTGAACTACCGCTAGAGATAGGAAATATAGGAAGTTGTAAGGCATGAGAATTCCGCTTTCTTGTCAAGGAAGAAAGGGAACACGGCTGGTTTGTGCTGCCTGGCCGAGTATTTGCACTCGGTCGGGTGTCTGAATCGGTTTTCGGATAGGATTCCTACTTGAGATCGAATTCCATCCTTAAACGGATTTGTTTAATATTTTATGTAGCTGATTTTTCGTAGGATTAGAGTTCGAATCAGCCGTGTGAGGTGTCACGGCTGACTCACGTGCCTCGGAAATAATTTTGACGGGTTTTGACTCGGTCGTAAAAAGACGGTTTTATCCCTAGTGTCGGAATCGACCCAAATTAGTCTTATTTGACTCGAAACGACCCACTGGGCCTGATTTTGAGGTTGGTTTTGTGAGATAATGTACTCCATAATGAGCCCAAGCCAAATGCCAATGATTTTGAGCCCGTTTCTGTGTATTAAAGCATGTTAGCGTCCGATCATCATCGGGTGTTTGTCGGAAACTGCTATAGACACCTGGCAGTCAAAATGTGGGTGTCTACAAAAGGAGACTGAATTTATAAGCACTTGTGTAACAGCTAGTTCAATAAACTAATCGTTGGTTTGCTTCAATGAGTCGTTGCTTTTCTTTCAGGGGTACCATGAGAACAACTATGAAAACTTAAGGTACCATGGGAACAGCTATGAAAACTTAAGGGTACCATGAGAACGCCTCTCTTTTTGAAGAAAAGTAGTTGTTAATTTTGGTCATAATTTAACGGCGTCATGATAGAAATTTGGGTAAGGGCAAATCGGGAACTAAACTATAAAACTCAAGGTTATCATGTGAACAAACTTAAAAGCAGGGGTACCATGTGAAATGTGACATAGTTCGAGGGTACCATGGGAAATTTCCGTTTTTTTTTTAAATCGGAGTAACTTTATATTAAAATCAAGGTCCGCTAAGTACAAAATAATTTGCGGAAAAGAAGAATTCGGAACAATCTCGTCACCCACGGAAGAGCAAAGTCTCGCTGCGTGATGGACAACTATGTTACCCTCACATTTTGTGTAGCTGCAAAGGGATCCATTGAAGCATTTGTTAAAAGTGCAACAACGGAAAATCGAATTACAAATTTTCAGTATAGATAGTCGGACAAAAATTCAGGTAACAAGATTATTAATAGTTTAACACTCTCGACAACTAAATATACATTGTCCCACTTAGTGAGAGTAACTTAACCGTCCTTCTACCACGACCCGAATAATAATGTAGTATAATATTTAGCTTATCTAATTAACAGATATGCAAGATGTCACATTACAAGTCGACATGTTTACAATGTGAGATACATATGAAGTGAATTCAACTTATCACACGAGTAAAAACAATCATGTGAAACAAGCCTGTGATATGAAATACAACAAAATATATATCATGTGAGTAGCATGTGAGATACAACAAAAGTAAAACATACATCGAGTGAATAACATGAGAAACATATTAGGCATAAAACTTGTGATTTAGAAAGCTGTAGTCATTACCAATGTTGTCAGGATCGGGATTCGGCTTTGAATCGTTCAGGTTCCGTGGGATCTGATCGTGGGACGGATCGGATCGTACGATTCTCGCTAATTTAGGTATGATTTATCGAAGGGATCTCACAAATAAGTAAATTAACTATAAAACAACATAAATAAAGTACTAATTATACAATTATAAAAGCCACGCTAGTGTTTTTGAAAAAAAAAAATCATGTGATAATTCAACCGCTAATGTCACCATTACTAGTTTACAGCAAGTTATGGAGCATGATGCGTGCTGTTATTATATAATTTTTCACTTTCTTTGGCACGCATTTTAGTGTCATTGCACTATTTTTATGGGTCGATATGTGTCATTTTCTCCCATTTGTGCTACTCGGGTGTGCTTTCGTATTTTGTAGATATCTTAAAGGGTTTTTTATCAGAAGGCACCTTTTTTTGAGGGAAACCCCGCTTGGAGTTCTATATTAAATCAATAGTCGCAAGATCCAAAATGACTTGCGGGAAATTTGAGTACATCACAGAAGAACTAGCCATCTCAACATCGCTTCTAGCCATAAGGTGAGCTACAAAATTACCCCCCTTTTTCGTGTGCTTACATAAAGAGCTATCAAACGAGTTAAGTAACCGTCTAATCTCGTCGAGACAAAGACCAATAGGACTCCTCCAGGTCCCGCCATCCAAAATCGAACTGATCCCGTTGTACGAGTCACTCTCGAGAACCACTTGTCCTATGCCCGCTTCCAACGCCTACCTCAATCCCCACTCACCCGCCTTCGCCTCAGCAACTTAAGGGCACCAACTTTCGCGGACCCTTTTGCAACCGGCCGGCCAAAACGACCTCGCTCGCCATTACTATCACGTCCCACAAAGCCAAGACCCGACCCTTCTCCACCAAACACACTAGTACAAAAAGCACTTGTGGCTTCGGTTAAAAAGGACATATGGTTACGGTTAAATAGGCGTAGTAAATCAAGGCATAGCATTATGTGTACCAGTTATGGCTTCGGTTATATGGCGTAGCAAAAATTATTTATGGTAACGGTTATTTATAAGAACCGAAGCCATAAACACAGTAAAGGCTTCGGTTGTTAAGTTGAAACGTAGCCAAAAGTGTGTAAAGACATCAGTTAATAGTAACAACCGAAGCTAAAAGGTACTAAATGGCTTCGGTTGTTAATAAGAACCGCAGCCAAATATTTTAAAAATATTTCGGTTGATGACTGTAACCGAAGCCAAATCTAAGTTAAAAAAACAAAAAAAAAATCCAATAACAAAACATGAAAGTAATATTAGTAAGTACCGAAAGAATTTTTACAGGCATTATCTAATACAATACTCCGTAGTACAATACCACCTACAAATAACTAGCTATTGAAACCAACATACAAAAAGATAAAAATTCCATGGGACATCAATTCAAGCTTAGAGTCAATCAATCGTAATTACATTTTTTTTTTAAAATGCCAAAAGAAATACGGAGTCTTAGATACATCAATTAATCTTTTGAGAGACGAACTTATTATTAAGAGCCATTCCAAGACCTGCACAATATGCATATACATTAGATACAAGCCATATAACTTGACTTGCACAACAGAATGATAATTATGACGATGAAAAAAGAGTTACTTTCAAGCAAGTATGCAAATCATTTGTCCTCTTACTGCATGCAACCTGTAAGGATGTCAAATTCATAAGCCATGTGGAAACAAAGATAAAACCACATAGTTATAATTTTGACAAAATAAATGATGATTTGGGGATCTCACTAGGTTGAAGTCTAATGAGAAACAAAGATACGATTATAATTTTCATTTTTTCCCTTAAATTTGAGTCTCTAATGCCAACTGAATCCCCTAACGTATTTGCACGCGCGACATTATTACACCACATATTTTTCACATATACTCCACATTTGCACAAACGCCCACGGTTGAATACTTCCAACCGATCATGAATAACTTAAACGTAGTGGGTGACCATACTTATCAACCTATGCCATTAATAACAGGAGGCACATACACGAACATTATTTAATCAGTAGATATATGTTGGACAAGACTTACTCGCTCATTTCAGGTTTTTATTGACTCGATTTGACAGACACAAGTTTTACTTTTACTACTGCTAGAAAGACATCCTTTTGGACGACCAAATATTAAAATGGCAAAACGAAAAGGAATTAGAAGAAAGTAACATGTTATGTCTAATATGCAGCCTATATAATCTGCCATAGAACTCCCAGGCTTGCAAAATCAAGTTGGTAATCTAAATAACAAAGCGCATATTATTATACAATGAAAACACTAAAGTACTAAACCCATCTTCTTCAATGAAAGCACAGTTAAGTGGCTAACAAAGCAAATAACTGCACGACACCTAGGAAAATTTGCAAATACCTGTTCTGTTTTTCCATGACAACATTTCCCTTTGTATATAAGTTGTAACTTACTCTGCATGTGTCATGCTATAACACCGTCAAACCTGAATGTTCAACCTGCTATCACACAAAATTAAATAGCTCAAGCCAAGGGTCATTTAAGGGTGCCATTTTTTGGAGGTGAAAGGTAACTCATTTAACTTCAATTTAAAGTAAAAGGCCGTAAATTTCTAGGGAACTAGGAGTTATCGCATATGCCAGGCTACCAGAATAAAACTTTATGAAAAGAATAAAAATAGAGACAACCTACGTGGGATTTGCTTTTCCCACTAAGCTAATCGGCTTTGTAAATACCTTGATTGATTTGTTAAAAGATTTGGCACACATAAAAAAGTTACTGAAAGATAAATTTATGAGCAACATATTCAAGTAGCTTAATGATTCAACCAAAGTTTATATTCATCCATAATCTGTGTAAACTTGTACTTATCAATGAAATTGCATTAACCTTTAAATATCACCAATATGCAATGTGTCAACAATTCAAAAGCATATGACATCAAATAAGGATGAACACCAGTATCTCAAAACCTAGTTGAAAGTTTACAAAGAACTTCATTCTTTTGTGGATATATATCGATTTCGAGTCAGATAACCAAGCATACACTTTACTATAGTATATTCACAATATAGAAATTTTTTTGTATGACTCAAATAACTAATCACATAAGAAAGTAGCTCGTTAAAATGCAACCTAAAGACCTTGGCCTTCCAAATGCATCCAAGACACATGCGATTTTAAGTCAGTATAAAACTTGTAGAACAAGGTCTAATAGCAAAGCGATTCTGCCAACATATTGACTCAGAAAGTAAACTCATCAATAATAAGTATAATTAACATAACGTTAGCAAATTAACTACATCAATAAAAATTTGTCCAAGTTCTAGCAAATATCCAACAAACTATTTCAAATTCACCTTTAAGATTCCTGGAATCTTTAGGACATGAGGAACTTAATACTGAGCGAGTCACCTCCTTCCTTGCCTTAGGACAAATTTATTTTCTCAATATGCTTCTGAAAAAAAAAAACGACTATAGAAATTTCAGAAAGTCTAACAATATTATGAAATTAGGGTTTCAATATTTGGGGAAAAATGAAATAATTGAACACAAATGAAAATTTAACAAAGAAATACAATTGAGTAACTCACTGTAACAAAATAATTGAAAGAATATTTGTCATTTGAGGATGAATTTGAAAGATAAGCTCAAGATCTTAAACGAGAAGACTAAAAGAAGAGTGAGCAACAAGAAACGAGAAAGATTTTAACATAGCACCACAACTAGCCCCTGAAGTAAAAATCACATCGCCTAATCACTACAGCTCCTGATCTCACGACCACCACCATTGACCTTATCCAGAACCACCAATCTTCACCGCATACCCCACCCACTTGCACAAATCATAAACCAAGGCAATCCAGTCATCACTCAACTCTTAACCAACGAGACCCTAGCCTGACCTTCACATACACCGCGATGCACCTCCACGATATATATATATATATATATATATATATATATATATATATATATATATATATATATATATAGAGAGAGAGAGAGAGAGAGAGAGAGAGAGGATCAAATAAGTTCACCATATGTAATTAAGTCTATATTAAAGTTACAGATGACATACGTTAAAGTTGCATTTTTTCAGAATTGATATGTAACTATAACATTCAGCTCTTTTATCACTTAAAGTGATAAAGTGCAACTTTAACACTCATCTCGTGTAACTTTAAGCACCTTTTGTGTAACTTTAACACTGGAACTTATGAACTTATAAGAGTTGTTGGCCTTATGTGAACCTAGAGAAGGGATCAAATAAGTTCACCATATGTAATTAAGTCTATATTAAAGTTACAGATGACATACGTTAAAGTTGCATTTTTTCAGAATTGATATGTAACTATAACATTCAGCTCTTTTATCACTTCAAGTGATAAAGTGCAACTTTAACACTCATCTCGTGTAACTTTAAGCACCTTTTGTGTAACTTTAACACTGGAACTTATGAACTTATAAGAGTTGTTGGCCTTATGTGAACCTATCTCTCTCTCTCTCTCTCTCTCTCTCTCTATATATATATATATATATATATATATATATATCATTTTTTTTAACTTTGTGATTTTAATTGTAGATCAACGAAAAATAAGGGAGACGATTTTTTCAAAACTAACTACAATAATGAGGATATCGAAAAGTTTTGAGTCAAATAGAGATATTTGATGATGAAAATGAGTAGTGGTGGCGATGTGGTTTGCTACCTGACGACGGCAAAGGGCTAATAGTAGAAGCTATGCTAGTGACGGAAAAGGGTAGAGAAAATCGATGCTTCCAAAGGATGATTGTTGATTCGCCAACGAAATGACGTTAGAGTTCATGTGGTGGCAGCCGACATCAGTTGGGGTTGTGATTGAGGTTAGAGAGCCTGGAGAAGGATGACAAGAACTTTGGATTTATGTGTTAGGTTCTTGCGTATATGGTTTATGTCAGGATTCGAGAGTACTATGGTTTTTGTGTACCTGGGTTGGGGATGGAGTATGGTTCTGCAGTTATTATGTAGTCGACGGCAAGTAGACGATCTTAGGGTTGTTATTATTATTACTTAGGATTATCATTATTACTCATATATTTAGGGACTTTTATAAATTATGATTATATAGTCATTAGGAAATCGTGCTTGGATGAGGGTCTTTAAAAAAAATTAGCGATTTTTTATTTATTTGGAATGAATAGGAAATTATAATAAAATTTGGTATAATAAAATATCGCAACTTTTCTATATACAAATTATTTTATTTATGTTAACCTAAATGGTTACGGCTCTTCAATTGCAAATGTTGTCATTTAGAATCACTTTTGGCTACGGTTAAAAACTCAACCGAAGACTTTTATATGTGGCTACGGTTTCTTATTAAAACTGTTACCCTTTATAACCACTTTTGGCTACGGTTCATACACTCAACCGAAGAATTTTATATTTGGCTACGGTTTTTTTGATACAACCGTAACCATTTATAAATCCTATTCCTATAGAAGGTTGTGGTTACGGTTATTAAATGGAACCGTAACCTTTTCTACAAGCCAAATGTGCTTTTTGTACTAGTGACACTTCAACATCAACATTGATAAAAGGCACCTATAGTTTTTTTTTTTTGCCGAAAAGCACCTTAAATTTACATTTCTTTGTTAAAATGCACCAAATCCTAAGTTCCGTCGAAAAACCGTTAATATTGACGGTCCTCTTCATTTAATCGTTTTCTTTCATCCCCTTAATCAACCATTCTCCCTTAATCAACCCTTCTTCCTTAATCACCCTCAATCAACCATTTTTCTTTAATTCAACCATCTTCCTTGATCAAACTCAATCAACCCTTTTCCTTAATTCAACACTCATTTCTTAATCAAACCATCGTTTCTAGCTACTCATCATGCAACAACCCGGATTTTCGATGACTTAAGTTAATAGATAATGTGGAAAGTTCTCTAAGTCATTTAATTAAAATTATATCAGAGTATAAATAAATCTGGATCGCTACGGATCCTTACAATAAACGACTATTAATTACATAGTTTTGATTCACTTGTACAGAATAAAGATGGTATTTTTATACAAATATATTATTAAATCTCTCTCACTGGATTCCCCAACGTCTTAGACCTGCAAAAAATAAAACAGTGCCCGCTGAGCGGAACAACAACCAAACCGTTCATCTAACATCACCTCATACACATAAGACAATCATGTGAATAACCAATAATATAATTACAAAAATATTAAAGGATATCACGTAATAGATAGCTTTCTTTAATTCAATTAACCAACATGTGAGGTGATGAAAACGGTAAAGTTTAGAAGATGGGACATTGGCAGCCATTTGATTTTTAAATTATTTTTCACGTAAACAGACAAAACGCATGAGTCGTGGCTCCTAGTATCACTGCTGCACCCTATTGGTTTAGCTTGCATCTCACCAATAAATTAAAGTAACCGTGTTACCCACTCGTAGACCGCACCGATCTTATGGGGTTTACATCTCACCCATAAGGCTCAATTGGGCCTGAACTTCTATTATATTATACGTTTATTCAGATGGGACTCTGGGCGAAATGAAAGCCGATGATTACATCTCTGCATCACCAAGAGGTCGTAGCTGGAAGCAGTCGTGCACGTCATACTTCCACACCAAGAATTCTTTCCGGTACGACGCGCGAAAAACATGGCACCCATCAGAGAACGCACGAAGGAACATAAGCGCATGTTCTTGGGGGAACGAATGAATCGAACCTCAACTCCAACAACTCACCGAACCCGACGTCACGTACTCGTTCTTTTTGCTCAGCGATCATTCTCAAAATAACCGTGTGCAACCGCTTAGGCCTACACTTCAACTCCGGCGGGCCTCTTCGTTCGAGTGTGATAATGTCAGCCCTTCTTTTACTACTGGCGGATCTCGTGGTTGTTCTCTTTTCCTCTTCTCTTCAGTCATTGAAGCGGTGGTATCCGGTACACGCACAACAATATGTCGTGCAACGACGTGGTCGGTTGCTGTATCCTCACGACCTTCTTTTTCTCACCGCCCCTTTTACCAACATTTCTCTTTCATTTCCCCCAGCCATGTCGCTGCAATAAAAGTAACGACATGCGTAATGAATGTGACTATACGACTGAATATATGACTATAATGAGTGTGACTATAAAGCATAATGAGTGTCACTATACAACTGAAAGTGTGTGATCCTACAACATAATGATTGTGACTATACAACTTCAACTGTGTGACTATACAACCTTAAGTGTGTGACTAGACAACCGAAACCTTAAGAACATTACGAATAAAATAAGTGTGATTCTACAACATAATGAGTGTGACTATACAACTTCAATTGTGTGACTATACAACCTACAATGTATAAAACCGTCAAATGAAAAAAAACATATAGTTAATTATACTTCAATCATCATTAGCAAAGTCACATTCATGAATAAAAAGATGATTACACCCACTAATCAGTGCAAGAATGCGTCCGATTCTACAGCATAATGAGTGTGACTATACAACATCAAGTGTGTGACTATACAACCTAAAGTGCGTGACTATACAACTAATATCGTAAAATGGAAAATAAAAGCCACGTAGTTAATTATACTTCGATCATCATTAGCAAAGTCATACTCATAAATGAAAAGATGATTATACCCACTAATTAGAGCAAGATGATTATGTGAACTTGAACATGAAAAAATCAGATGACTATATATACTAATCGGCAAAAAAATATATGATTATATGAACTTCAACAAGGAAATAAAAACTTTATACATGAATATACACACATTATATCAGATGACTATACACATGTTATATCATTAATCAAAGAAATAAATTAAAACTTTATACATGATCATATCCTTTTTTTAGAGTTTAACAAAAGGTTGGAGAGAGATTCAAATAATTTAGGGTTTAACCACTAAAACGATGATCGAAGTTTATGCATGAACATACCTTGATATGATGATCGGAGTTATCGTCGGAGTATGTTGGGTTAACAACGGTTCTGAGATTGAGCTTATTTGATGGGTTTAGTTGTTAGAGAGATTTTGAGTACGTAGATGATCGAGTTTAGAGAGGGATTGGGAGTAGCAGTCGATTGATGCGGTTGAAGAAATGAAGGGGATTGGGAAGGGTAATAGGCGGGAGAAAGTAGAGGGAAGTAATGACAGTGATTGATGTTTGGCTAAGGGGAAGGGTGTGAGGCGCGATGTTTGACAGTAATGACAGTCCTCCCTTTTTTATATAAATGAAGTTCATCCATCCATCCACCTTAAGATCATAAGGGACTCTTGGAAAGTTACAAACTTCCCTTACCCCCCCCCCCCCCCCCCCCCTCTCTGTGTGTGTGTGTGTTGAGTAATAGGCACAAAGGCCTATACTCTTATTCCTCTAAAATTAGAGGACGTCCTCAACTTTCTCTAAATAAGAGGATCTTTCTGGTTGATCTCACAATGTAGAGGAGGGCCTATACTCTTAATTCTCTAAAATTAGAGGATGTCCTCAACTTTCTCTAAATAAGAGGATCTTCCTCATTGATCTCAAAATGTAGAGAATGTCCTCTTAGAAGAGAGATAATGCTAAGAGGATGGTTCATCCTCTACATTGTGGCTGCTCTAAGGGATAGGTTTTCTTAAGGCTAGAGAAGTAATCATGACATGCAATTTGGGTAATATCAAAAGTGCATTGAAAATGGTCGAGTTCTTGTTCACACCAGCACGTGTAAGCTATGACCATAACATAAAATTGAAAATATTACCAATGCGTCGGGCTCGAAAAAATAATAAATTTACGCTTTTGAAACGCCTCAATCGAACACCGTATGAGAAAATGAGAATTGTTTTACGAAATCGCGTAGAATTGCGATAACGATAGAAATTTCAGTTTTGCAAACTGTAAAGTGAAATTGAAAGGCTCCAAAGGCACAGTAATTAAATATTACTCCCTTCAGTTCTTAGGAATTGTCCCATTTCCATTTTTGTCATATTCATGGAATTGCCGCATTTCTATTTTGATCACAATTTGTGTGGTTACAATTCATTCCTATGATGGTGAGACACTGAGACTCACCACTCAGTCACACCCATTTTCACTTTTCAATATTTGTGCAAAAGCAAATGGACATTTCCTATGGGTTGGAGGGAGTACTATTTCAAATATTTTATCGATACTCGATTTATTAATAATAATCGTTATTATAAAAATAATAAAATGATTAAAATTACGGGGTGTTACAGTCTGTCCCTTAAGAAAATTTTGTCCTTGAAATTCGCAACTAGTAGTGTTGGTAAGGTAACTATTCCTCACTGTTTGACTAACAATTGTTTCTTGGACAAAGAAAGTATGATCTTGACATTGTCATGGAGACGGGCATGACAGGAGCGAAACCCGTCGAGTCACCTATGCAACAACAACATCGTCTCGCGTTAGCTGATGGGTACGTCTTGAAGGACGTAGGCAAGTATAGACGGTTAGTAGGGAGACTGATTTATTTGACCATCACGAGACCTGAATTAACTTACTCGGTTCACATACTGTCTCAATTTATGCAAGAACCAAGAAAAGAACATTGGGAAGCTGCATTGAGAGTTGTCAGGTACATAAAGGGGACAATAAATAGAGGAATTGTTATTAAGAAAGGGGAAGCTTTGCAATTGATTGGCTATGCAGACTCGGATCATGCGGGGTGTCCATTGACTAGACGGTCTTTTTCGGGCTATTTCGTAACATTGGCAAGCTCCCCGATTTCTTGGAAGACAAAGAAACAAGTGACCGTGTCACGATCATCGGCTGAGGCAGAATATAGAGCTATGGCATATTTGACTAGCGAGTTGGTTTGGTTAAAATCATTTTTGGCATCTTTGGGGATCGAGCATCGACGACCCATTCGACTATATTGTGACAATGAAGCCGCGTTCCGCATTGCGAAGAATCCGGTTTTTCATGAAATTAAAGGACAAAACACATTGAGATTGATTGTCATTTTGTACGACAACACTTGGTGGAAGGAACGATAGCAACGTCGTACATTTACACAAAGGAACAATTAGCGGACATTTTTACCAAGGCGCTTGGTAGGGAAGACTTTGCAAGTATTGTCGACAAGTTGGGAAGTTGAGACCCAGCGTTTCCAACTTGAGGGGGAGTGTGAGAATATTACTACGTACGTAATATTCTGATATCGTAATTATTGTGTAAATAATTAGTTGCCTTATTAGAATTCTAATTGTATATGTATATATACCATTGAATGTACCTAGCTTGTAATTCAATTTTTTGAGTAATATATCAGAAAATCTTTCCCCAAATTATCGGTTTTACAAATATTTTCCCTTGAATCAGTTTGTAGGTTTATAGTTCTCTTTTGAATATTCGTAACTCTTAATTAGTCGCACAATCTCTGGTCATTCTCGAGATTTGGTTTCTGTTGGCTCTAAGTCCAAAACATGGTAATATCTATGTTCCTTAAAAAAAATAAGATGTTTGGTTGGAAATTTAAGTTACGATTATGGTACAAATCCATCGAAACAAAGGTTGTCCTAGTTTCGATAAAACATTCAGACGTTCATTAGTCATGATCTTTTGGGTCTATCAGGATTATTACTCGTATTTCCCAAATTATAGACCTATCCAAATTCATGGTTCGCATGACACCCTCAATATCTATCATTGAAAGGATTTACTCCTAAGGTTTCTGTTGGCGATAAGTGCAAAACATGGTAATATCTATATTCCCTAAAAAATAAAATAAGATGTTTGGTTGGAAATTTAAGTTAGGATTAGAGCTGGCAAACCGGGCCGGGCCTATCTTGGTGGCCCGGTCCGGCACGAAAATAAGCACGACCCGGTCCGGCACGGTAATGACGTGGCGAAAAGCACGGGCACGGCACGACCGGCCCCAAGTCGGGCTGCGGCGCCAATTTGAAGAAAAGTTCGTGCCTAGGCACGACCCGGCACGAGACACGATTGGGCCGGGACGACTCTAAATCCCAAAAAAATGAAAAATCCTAAAAATTTGGTCGGGCACGACGGCCCGGCACGACTTAGGCACGACCGGACCCGGGCTAGGAACCGTGCCTCGGCGCATGTTCTCAGAGTCAGGCACGGCCCGACACGGCACGATGGAGTCTACCAGGCACGACTGGGCCGGGCTGGACGGGCACGAAGCACGACTGGACCGGCACGAAGCACGGTCCGGCACGTCCGAATTGCCAGCTCTAGTTAGGATTATGGCATAAATCCATTGAAACAAAGGCTGTCCTAATTTCCATAAAACATTCGGACGTTCATTATAGATCTTTTTGGATCTATCAGAATTATTACTCGCATTTCCCAAATTATAAATCTATCCAAATTCATGGTTCTTATAACACCCTCAATATCTATCATTGAAAGGGTTTATTCCTATGTTTTCTTAGTACTTTCATCAGTACTAACATTTAGTGTTAATCCAACCAAAACACCAACCTCTCCACTAGGGATGGCAACGGGGCGGGTATGGGTCGGGTCCGGCTAGACCCGGACTTTAAAAGTTGGACCCGGACCCGACCCGGACCCTTAAGGGTCCAGAAATTTTAGACCCTTACCCGGACCCGACGGGTACGGGTAGGGTCCAGGTCCGTCACGGGTCCAATGCACGACAATTAAAAATATATACTCCGTACGATTTATAACCCGACAATTTTAAAAGTCAAATTAAAAGACAAAGTAAAATCAATCACTCTAACCCTCATGCCCTTGTGTCACTGTGTAGCTGTATATTTGCGAAACAAACAAACAAGCAATGCAAATAAAACAATGCAACATTACAGGTTTTTAAAGAAAACAGTTACTTTTGACAAACTTATTATTATTATTATTTTATTTTTTTTACACGGGTCCATGGGTCGGGTCCGGGTCTGACTTTTAAGACCCGGACCCGGAACATTTTTTAAGGACCCATATCCGACCCGTACCCATAGGGTCCAAAAAAATCAGGACCCGTACCCGACCCGTTAGTGTAACACCCCTGATTTTATAAATTAAATTAAATTAAAGTTATGTTCGTATTTTTATTTTTTTTACGATTTAACTCATAATTCTTAAAATTATTATAAAACATATTTATCGTTTAATCGTTTCAAACTCCTAAAATTCTATTTGACTCAGAAACTCTTATATTTAAAACATATTTTTATTTCTGTTTCGATTCATTTTATACATTTAATTTAATTCTTATCAAAAATCTATTTCGACGATTTAAAATCTAAATTCTTTTTATTTATTTATATTTAAGTTCGAATTTCTATTTCCGGCTTGAAGTTCATTTATTCTAAATTTCGTCAAAATATTTATTTCCTTCCCTCGAGAAATCAATTAAATTCACTTTATCGAAGATTTATTATTTATCGGAAAATACTATTTCATCGTCTAATCATTTATTTCTATAAACTTCATTTTCGTCTCGAATAATTATTTATATCTCGAGAAGCGTTTATTTTACAAATTTTATTAGTTGACCAATTATTTATTTATTTTCTTTTGACTCGATTTTTAATTCGATTCGTGGTTTAGTCAACTTAAGATTACGGGGTTAATCCGTATTTCTAATCCAGTCGATTTGAGTGGAATTCAATCCACCTCTTTATTCCACCTTCACACTTATTATATTCATCCCACAAACGTTCATCCCCTCTTTCATTTTGCCTTACTCAACCGCTTGAACCCCTCACCTTACATCTCCCTTTTCCTTTTCTTAAACACTCCGTATGTCGTTCATTCGTCCACCAAAACTGCTCCATACGTCTCCTTCATTCTTTTCATTTTCTCCTCCTTCTCTTCCTTCGTGATTCTTCACCGTCTTTCGGCCTTGCGCCCTTAATCTTCGTCTCTCGAAACCTGCTCGGCCGTTACTGTTTCATCAGGCTGTTTCATCAGAATTTCACTGCGATTCTGACTCCTATGCCTCTGTTTTCCTCCGTCTTTTTCTGCTGCCGCTGCTACTGTTTTGTGCGCTGCTGATTGGACGCTTTCGACCGGGTTCCGTCGTTAGGTAACTCGATTTCTGTTTCGCTCTTCAGTTCGTACTCGTTTTGTGTGTTTGTTAGTTGATCTGTTTCTCTCCCTCGTGTTCCTATTCTCTTCTTCATCCATTGAGTCTGCTGCAGTTGTGTTTGTCGTGCTGGTACTGCTGGTGTCTCTGTTGCTGCTCGCCTCTATTGTGGTGCGTTTGTGCGCTGTTTCGTTTGATTTCTGCTGCTGCTGTTCTTCTTTCTCTTCCCTGTTTTATTCTTCTTCTTCTTCTTCTTTTTCTTCTTATCTGCTGTTCCGTTTCGTTGCTGCTACGTCTTCCTGCTGTTGGTCTGTTGCTGCTGTTTTGTTTCGGTTCAATTATCGATGTCCGTGTGGGCTGTTCCTGCTGCTCGTTCATTTTTGTTGCCTCTAATGTTACTGGTCTGGGTTTACTTCCGTTCTGAAGTTGCTGCTGCTCCGTTTTTCTGCAAATGTTTCGTGGGTTTTATTAGTCTTCGTTTCTTATCGTTCGTCGCGTTTGATACTTTGAACTCATGTTCTCTTCCTTTTCCGTTCTTGTGGTCGAGTTGTCGTGTTTCGTTTTGTTACTCCTTCATTCCATTGTTGTTATCGAACTATTTCCTCCTCTGTCTCAATTCAGAATCTTAGCCTGCCTAGTCTCGATATCGGTTCCTTCTTTCTCTCCTTTGTGGTGCCTTGTCACGTTTTTCGTGCTTCCTCAACTCCTTTTCAATCTCCATTAATTCCGACTTTTGTTTATGTTGTGTTCACTCTCATTTTCGTTGGGTCCTGAAGTTATTGAGGAGCAAAGGTCGGGCACGAAGTTGGAGCTTGGACTGGTCAAGTACGTGATCGTTTGGATCTCGACTTAAGGTAACTTTAGGGCGTTACTCGATTTTATATCGTATGTTTGAGTAGTAGTATGTAGTAAATATTTTAACTTCGGTTTTATAATTTTAGCTATTTATTATTTGCTAAATATTACTAATTTTAAATCGTATGCCTTATCAAATTTTACAAGTTTTCGATATCGTTTTACAAATCGTTAGTAATTTAATTATTTACGATCGTTATAATATTTTGTTGGTTATCGTGACACTAGTAACTAAATAATATCGATTTCATATTTTCGTCATATTTTGTTAAGTTATAATTTTTGACTCAAAACCGTATTTTTATATTATAATCGAGATTTGTACACTTGTTTAATAAATTAATTAACGTTTTACGATTTATACTAATAAATGAGAAAATAATCGATTTAGTTTTAAATATACTTTTATCGAGACTATTTTCACTAATTATTTCCGATTGACTATTTTTATTAAAATCCGTATTGTTTATTAATAAAAGCTATTTATTAAAAATAATTTGAAGTCTTTGTAACTCTCATTTTATTTATAAAACTCGTTGATTCAATTAATTTTGATATCGTTTTTCTTAAAACATCTCTTTTCTAAAATCTTTAGTTTTAACTCGATTTCCTAATTATTTATAAAATACTATATATTGACTTATTATATTTTATTTATATTTTGAGTAACGAACTTAGAGATATATTAAAGTTACGATAACGACGATAATAATAAAATGCTAATTTCGTTAGAAATGCTATGTTTATACATTTCACTTATTTTAATAACTTACGTATTTTCTATAAGACTTTCTATTTTAAGTAAGTTTCTAAAATTAGTAAGTTTCTATTTATAGAAAGTTTTCCTTTTAATATAAGATGTTTATTCCTTTTATCCTCATAATGATTATATTTATTCTGAATATCGATAATGACTTGTTTTGGAGTTATGGAATAAGAGAAGTGTGGGGTTAGAGTAATATAGTCTGGGATGTACGTTTTTGCCATCAACTATAAAGCTGGTGTGTCTATGTTGAGACACATTGGTCGTTGAACTGAGCATGGTTTGTGTTCAGGAGTGTGTATATTTTGACCTTAAACTTAGATATCGCATCGTGTAAGTCGCCATCGGGTTGAACTGAATTACGGTTGGTGTCCAAGAGGGGTGTACATTACTTAAGCCAGGACCTCGCTGCACGCAGTCCTGTTATAGTTGAGTTGCCTAGTTAGAGACCGAAGTCTGATTTGTTTTGACTAAGTTCTCGAAGCTAGTTTAGTATTATTCATAGTGAAAGGCTAGCCTTGTACACACTGATCGAATTTCCATAATGCCATTTTGAATATTATTATTATCGATTAGTTTTGACTTGCAGGTTGGCAAGTGTTTTAAGTTTCCTCCGAAAACTTATTTTTATTATATCGTTTTTAATGTTTTCTCATTTTAAGTATTTTGATATAATAATACTATTATTTTTCCATATGATATAATTTGGCTGGGAGAACGTCCGAGTTACTCCCCACTGACGTGACTGTTATGTTTATAACATGACAGGTATTTGCTGCTGGGTTTTGGGTGTGAGCTAGCGAGTAGCGTGGATCCTACTCTTTCTTCATTTTTTTGTAATTTATGGATTTGTATAACCCGTTTGAAGAATTTTCTTTTTGCCCTTTTGTAAAAAGAGGCCTTTGTATTGACTTACCATTTCTTTTAATAAGATATAGTTTGTCAGTGTGTTTTAATCCCAACTCTACAGTGTTTCCGCCACTGTATTGCGTTAAAATTTTCTAGGGGATTACAGTTGGTATCAGAGCATTGTTGCTCCCGACGCTTACACCTGATTCTAGGAAAAATACTCGTAAATGATTTTAACATTAAAAAAAAATAGTGAGAGATGGGTAGAAACCTAAATAAGGACTTAACTGTTAGGATTATTTGTTTTTTTTTGTAACTCAATGATTAGCATTGAATATTTGTTGCTTTTGTCTGGAAGAAGATGGATGAACAAGATGTTGACGAGATGCTGCTCCTGATCGGGACAATACCTACTTAGAACTCTTAACGCTTGCTGACTCGAGTGGACAACTTGGTGCTCCAAGAAAGATGTCATTGGTGACTTTGCAGCTCCGATTTAGTTTGCTCAAGCTACAGGCCAGACGATCAAGAGTAGATTCCTGTTCCATGATGTTGCAGTAGATCCAGAGCGAGCGACCCAAGACTTCCGTGGTCGTTCCTCTGCAAGAAGATGAAGTAATCGTTTTAGTTCCCTCGTGAATAACCTTAGAGGTCCGAACTTTTCCTTCTCGTTTTAGGTCTTTATCATCTAGAATCGTTGATTCTTTTCTTCCTGCTTCTGTCTTTTTCAATTCTTCTCTTATAAATCTCGTCTTCATTCTTGAGATAATTCTTCGATTAATTCTCCTACTTTACCATCTTTCCTCTTGAGATTCTTGGTTTGACCAAATTCCGTTCCAGTGAACCCCGTGGAAAGTTATAGATGTTCGAGGTTTAATAAACCCTTGTTACATGGTTTGAGGATTGTGAGCCTACCCTACCTCCTAAGCAAGTAAGAAATTCTTGAGGATTGATTTGGATGGCAAATTGTTGATGGATGGAATTAGGATGATACTTTATACAGTGAACCTTGGGTTATAGGTTACTTTGAAGATTTTCGAGTACTTAGTTGGATATATTTTGGAGTAGTAAGAATATATCATACTTTGATGGATACCTAGTACCTAACCTAGAACCGAACTAGTGTAACTGATAATATTACTTTGGGATTCTTACCTAATGCTTATTTGGTGGATGCATCATGAATATTAGGGATCATAGAGTATTGTTTAAAGAGTTAGTCTAAATGTTGTGGTGCCATTGAAGGTTTTCATTAATGTTGTTAGAAATTTTGGTTGACATAGATTACCCGTATTTTCTTGTGGATTAGATCGTTGATCGTTGTTTAGGGTTGTAACCTATGAAATTTGGAGTTGAGTGATCTAACTTGGATAAATTGTTGTTAACCTTGTAGAAGAGAAACATATTGCACAATTAGATGTTGGATTTATCGCGTTGTTTTGAGAAATACTTAATGCAAATCATCTTGATGAATTTATAGTTCAGAACCCTTAGACAAACGAGATTGTGGCTTCGTTGAGTAAATAAATATTTTGGTGGTTTCGCTGTTACAATATGAAATTTGATGAAATTCACAGAAACCTTAGTCGAATGACGTGTTTGAAGATGTGAGTGTTTGCGCCATTACCTATAGGTTTGAGCGTGTTTGAGGATTATATTTACTGTACTTTCCAACTTCTGTACTTGTGGCATTATAAATGTTGGTGACCATTGTTGAAGATTTCGTACCCGAGCATTGTTAGATTGGTGGACCTTGTTTAGAGTCCCTTACTCGAGAAATTTGGAATACACCTCGAGTTCAAACCTTACAAACTTTGGATTTAGGAGCCTTATCGATTGCGAGTTTGTGTGTGTTGTGATGGCCGTTGAGATTTTAATGGATGAGATTAGGTTGTAAAACAATTGTGGATTAGTATCGTGTCGTTTGAACGATTGGATAATCACGTAAGACATGTTTATTGAAGATTGTGACTGAGTAGGACCACCCAGTGCCTAACATTGGACTTAGTATTATTTGATGGAAATTCGGAACCCGTGTTGTGGGACTCGTACCGGGAATCTCGAGATGGTTAATTTATTTTCTATTCCTCGAGAGCTCTTTTGACTCTCAATTTTGTCCTCTTCTTAGCTTCTCTTACCTCTTTTGCTGCCAATCCCTCCGACTTCCTTATCGGGTTGAAAACTTTTGTTTCGATTCGTCATTGAGTTTGACTCTTTTTATCCGTTTATCATTTCTCCGAACTTATGTTATGAAAGGTTTGACTAATTTACAAATTTTGATTTTCATGAAATTTTAACTTTTCGAGGCATAATTTTAAATTTTAAAACTCCCCGTTTTGTATAAATTTGAGCAACTTAAACTTTTCGGCTATCGTGAAATTTTAACATTCCGAGTTTTAAATTTCAAAACTTTCTACTTCGTTTTGTTTTATTTTTGTTGAAAACATATACCTTAAGACTTTATTTTAAAGTGTTTCGAGATTGTTTCAAAATTAAATTTTCAAGCGTATTTAAATTTTACGAAAACTTTTATAATTGCTAATATTTTGATTTCTATAAGATTATCATGTTAATCGATTTAACATTTTTGAAAAACATCGTATGTCTAACTTTTTGTTTTATTTTTGATAGACTTTAAATCCGTTATTGAAAATGTTTGACGAATAGTTTGATTTTCATTTACTCACTACAAAATTTGATTTCTCAAAAATTTTGTTTGGCCTTAAAACAAAATATTGACGAATTTCTTAATAAAAAAATGTTTCACTGTTGCTTTGAAAATATTTGGGTACTCTCCCCCTCGAGTTTGTTTACAAATATTATTTATCGTCATTATTTTACCGAATAATTTTTCACTTTTGTTAATTTAAATGATTTTAAACTTTGGGTAGTTGAGCCCAATTCATATTGAAACAACTCTTTTCTTCGATTTCGACTTCATATTCCGTTTGAAGTTGTAATTTTTTTTAAAACCGAGATTGTGATGCGAGTTAAGCATTCTCTTTTTGTTCAAATGATATAACCTTGTTTTCCATTTCATTATTATATTTTTGATAGTTTCGAGGACGAAACTTCTTTTAGTGGGAAAGATTGTAACACCCCTAATTTTATAAATTAAATTAAATTAAAGTTATGTTCGTATTTTTATTTTATTTACGATTTAACTCATAATTCTTAAAATTACTATAAAACAAATTTATCCTTTAATCGTTTCAAACTCCTAAAATTCTATTTGACTCAGAAACTCTTATATTTAAAACATATTTTTATTTCTGTTTCGATTCATTTTATACATTTAATTTAATTCTTATCAAAAATCTATTTTGACGATTTAAAATCTAAATTCTTTTTATTTATTTATATTTAAGTTCGAATTTCTATTTCCGGCTTGAAGTTCATTTATTCTAAATTTCGTCAAAATATCTATTTCCTTTCCTCGAAAAAATCAATTAAATTCACTTTATCGAAGATTTATTATTTATCGGAAAATACTATTTCATCGTCTAATCATTTATTTCTATAAACTTCATTTTCGTCTCAAATAATTATTTATATCTCGAGAAGCGTTTATTTTACAAATTTTATTAGTTGACCAATTATTTATTTATTTTCTTTTGACTCGATTTTTAATTCGATTCGTGGTTTAGTCAACTTAAGATTACGGGGTTAATCCGTATTTCTAATCCAGTCGATTTGAGTGGAATTCAATCCACCTCTTTATTTCACCTTCACACTTATTATATTCATCCCACAAACGTTCATCCCCTCTTTCATTTTGCCTTACTCAACCGCTTGAACCCCTCACCTTACATCTCCCTTTTCCTTTTCTTAAACACTCCGTATGTCGTTCATTCGTCCACCAAAACTGCTCCATACGTCTCCTTCATTCTTTTCATTTTCTCCTCCTTCTCTTCCTTCGTGATTCTTCACCGTCTTTCGGCCTTGCGCCCTTAATCTTCGTCTCTCGAAACCTGCTCGGCCGTTACTGTTTCATCAGGCTGTTTCATCAGAATTTCACTGCGATTCTGACTCCTATGCCTCTGTTTTCCTCCGTCTTTTTCTGCTGCCGCTGCTACTGTTTTGTGCGCTGCTGATTGGACGCTTTCGACCGGGTTCCGTCGTTAGGTAACTCGATTTCTGTTTCGCTCTTCAGTTCGTACTCGTTTTGTGTGTTTGTTAGTTGATCTGTTTCTCTCCCTCGTGTTCCTATTCTCTTCTTCATCCATTGAGTCTGCTGCAGTTGTGTTTGTCGTGCTGGTACTGCTGGTGTCTCTGTTGCTGCTCGCCTCTATTGTGGTGCGTTTGTGCGCTGTTTCGTTTGATTTCTGCTGCTGCTGTTCTTCTTTCTCTTCCCTGTTTTATTCTTCTTCTTCTTCTTCTTTTTCTTCTTATCTGCTGTTCCGTTTCGTTGCTGCTACGTCTTCCTGCTGTTGGTCTGTTGCTGCTGTTTTGTTTCGGTTCAATTATCGATGTCCGTGTGGGCTGTTCCTGCTGCTCGTTCATTTTTGTTGCCTCTAATGTTACTGGTCTGGGTTTACTTCCGTTCTGAAGTTGCTGCTGCTCCGTTTTTCTGCAAATGTTTCGTGGGTTTTATTAGTCTTCGTTTCTTATCGTTCGTCGCGTTTGATACTTTGAACTCATGTTCTCTTCCTTTTCCGTTCTTGTGGTCGAGTTGTCGTGTTTCGTTTTGTTACTCCTTCATTCCATTGTTGTTATCGAACTATTTCCTCCTCTGTCTCAATTCAGAATCTTAGCCTGCCTAGTCTCGATATCGGTTCCTTCTTTCTCTCCTTTGTGGTGCCTTGTCACGTTTTTCGTGCTTCCTCAACTCCTTTTCAATCTCCATTAATTCCGACTTTTGTTTATGTTGTGTTCACTCTCATTTTCGTTGGGTCCTGAAGTTATTGAGGAGCAAAGGTCGGGCACGAAGTTGGAGCTTGGACTGGTCAAGTACGTGATCGTTTGGATCTCGACTTAAGGTAACTTTAGGGCGTTACTCGATTTTATATCGTATGTTTGAGTAGTAGTATGTAGTAAATATTTTAACTTCGGTTTTATAATTTTAGCTATTTATTATTTGCTAAATATTACTAATTTTAAATCGTATGCCTTATCAAATTTTACAAGTTTTCGATATCGTTTTACAAATCGTTAGTAATTTAATTATTTACGATCGTTATAATATTTTGTTGGTTATCGTGACACTAGTAACTAAATAATATCGATTTCATATTTTCGTCATATTTTGTTAAGTTATAATTTTTGACTCAAAACCGTATTTTTATATTATAATCGAGATTTGTACACTTGTTTAATAAATTAATTAACGTTTTACGATTTATACTAATAAATGAGAAAATAGTCGATTTAGTTTTAAATATATTTTTATCGAGACTATTTTCACTAATTATTTCCGATTGACTATTTTTATTAAAATCCGTATTGTTTATTAATAAAAGCTATTTATTAAAAATAATTTGAAGTCTTTGTAACTCTCATTTTAATTATAAAACTCGTTGATTCAATTAATTTTGATATCGTTTTTCTTAAAACATCTTTTTTCTAAAATCTTTAGTTTTAACTCGATTTCCTAATTATTTATAAAATACTATATATTGACTTATTATATTTTATTTATATTTTGAGTAACGAACTTAGAGATATATTAAAGTTACGATAACGACGATAATAATAAAATGCTAATTTCGTTAGAAATGCTATGTTTATACATTTCACTTATTTTAATAACTTACGTATTTTCTATAAGACTTTCTATTTTAAGTAAGTTTCTAAAATTAGTAAGTTTCTATTTATAAAAAGTTTTCCTTTTAATATAAGATGTTTATTCCTTTTATCCTCATAATGATTATATTTATTCTGAATATCGATAATGACTTGTTTTGGAGTTATGGAATAAAAGAAGTGTGGGGTTAGAGTAATATAGTCTGGGATGTACGTTTTTGCCATCAACTATAAAGCTGGTGTGTCTATGTTGAGACACATTGGTCGTTGAACTGAGCATGGTTTGTGTTCAGGAGTGTGTATATTTTGACCTTAAACTTAGATATCGCATCGTGTAAGTCGCCATCGGGTTGAACTGAATTACGGTTGGTGTCCAAGAGGGGTGTACATTACTTAAGCCAGGACCTCGCTGCACGCAGTCCTGTTATAGTTGAGTTGCCTAGTTAGAGACCGAAGTCTGATTTGTTTTGACTAAGTTCTCGAAGCTAGTTTAGTATTATTCCTAGTGAAAGGCTAGCCTTGTACACACTGATCGAATTTCCATAATACCATTTTTGAATATTATTATTATCGATTAGTTTTGACTTGCAGGTTGGCAAGTGTTTTAAGTTTCCACCGAAAACTTATTTTTATTATATCGTTTTTAATGTTTTCTCATTTTAAGTATTTTGATATAATAATACTATTATTTTTCCATATGATATAATTTGGTTGGGAGAACGTCCGAGTTACTCCCCACTGACGTGGCTGTTATGTTTATAACATGACAGGTATTTGCTGCTGGGTTTTGGGTGTGAGCTAGCGAGTAGCGTGGATCCTACTCTTTCTTCATTTTTTTGTAATTTATGGATTTGTATAACCCGTTTGAAGAATTTTCTTTTTGCCCTTTTGTAAAAAGAGGCCTTTGTATTGACTTACCATTTCTTTTAATAAGATATAGTTTGTCAGTGTGTTTTTAATCCCAACTCTACAGTGTTTCCGCCACTGTATTGCGTTAAAATTTTCTAGGGGATTACAGTTAGGGTAAGACCCGCAGGGTCTGGGCAGGATCCCGGACCCGTTGCCATCCCTACTCTCCACTTTAACCACGTTTCTACACCACAAAAATCCTTCCTCAGCTATCATACTTTCCTTATCCGCCCCTAAAAACACTAGATTTAGTGTTTATAAAGGTTTGATGAAGGGAACTTGGGTGGTAGGGGAAGGTTAATTCAGGGATTAGTGGTGGTTTCTTTGGGGACGAAGTGTGAAAGGTTGGTACGTCAGGTAAGGTATGGGGGCGCCAAGAATGGTGGATAGAGGATGCCGCCACTACGATGCTAATCATCTTGAGAGATAACTGGTGGCAGATCTCCATGGTGGTGTGTTCGCAGTGTGGATGTAGTGAGACGGTGATGGTGATAATTAGTAGTCATGGTGTCGTGTTTTTTTCTTTTTTTCTTTGCCATCGTACATCAGTCCCTCCTTATTCACCACGGATGATCGATGTTGCCAGATTATGCGCAGCTGAATTAAGGATTCGTGGGATAAACCTAATGGAAAAACAATGAAAACAAACAACCTCATCTATGATCTCTTCAATTACGTCCTTTATGATGTGGTAGGTTTCTTCAGCCTCGAGAATCTGGTTAACAAGCAACAGACAATCAGACTGGATAGAAACGAAGAAGTCCATTCCTTCTCGCCCACCTTATAGCTTTTAGCATAGCAATCACTTCTGCTTGTAATGCTGCTTCCGCCCAAAAGGATTCCATACCGCTTCTGTTACTACCTATATTGTTCTTTGTAATAATCCATCCAGCAAATGCTTCTCCAGACGGTTTCCATCCAGCATCGACATTGATAACCGTAGAAACACATCTATTAAATTCTTTGTCGTGTTGAGTGAGGGTTGTTAGTGGTAATGACAGCGACAGTGGTGGAGACTAACGATAGTAGGTGACTTGCCCTAGGCTGAACTAAACTAGACTAGACTACTGGTTATAATATTGAAAACCAACCTTGCTTTGGTGAAATAATAAATGATTGGAAAAAGACTTCGGAGGTTCAGTTGCTCCCTCCACTCTCCAGAGTTCATTGGCAGATTAAATTGAAGCAAAGAGAAAACTAGAGTTTATAAAATAAGATGGACCTGGATCTAAAAGATTGAAAAAGTTGAAGCTCAAGCCGACAGACCAATTCTCACAATTTTAACCAAAAAGCTAGAAGAATAGAGTCTGAACTAAGTAGCCAAGAAAAAAAAATATAGTGCCGAATCCTACAGATGGCATATGACCACCCACCCCTGGTACAATGGGTATTCCATCTTTCACCTACTTGGCCGCCTTCTTCTTACTGAGCTCTTCAATCATCTCAGCTGCATCGTGAATAGTCGCAATTTCAGCTGCACTCTCCTCGTCAACACTGATATCAAAGTTTGCCTCAAGTTCCATCACAATCTCAACCTGAAAAATTGATTTCCAAGCAGATCAGATCAACAACTAGACACTTGCATGCCATTACGGACCAACTTTGCAGAAAAAACATTTCCAACGTGTGCTGATTAGCTCATGCCATCGCAAACCAGGGATGAACAGTAGCCCAACAGAGAGAGAGAGAGAGAGAGAGAGAGAGAGAGAGTTGTGCCACCGAAGCTCTGAAATCATAAAGAATATAGTGAAAGCTAGGCTAAACTTACTGTGTCGAGAGAATCAGCACCAAGGTCAACAAATTTTGTTTCTCCGGTAACTGCCTGGTCCTCCTTAAGTGCCAGCTGCGACCTAACTATCCCAATAACCTCATCAATAGTCTCTTGTTTGGCCTGTTTAAAACAAAACACAGGGATGTAAGAAATTGACAGATCCGATCAGAGGATGTTCCATAAAAATCACACTGACTCTAGATCTGGCCTAGAAAGGAATACATTGACTACCAATACCAGCCTACTGCACAATAGATACTAAAGTTTGGTGATCGATGTTCAACCGGTGATCAATAGTTTAACCACTGATGTGATATCAAATTCCTGACGGACGAAACGGAAGGACAATGAAATTATTGGAAAAAGAGCGAGAGCCATACAGCACAAGTGACACTCAATGATGGCATCTTTGGAATGTCAGACCGCCAGAAAGAGACTGATGATTTCGGCCCATAATTCTTACTAGTAAACTGCAAAAACAAAAGGCATTTTATAAGTTAAAGATTCATCAATGATTCAATGCTATGGGAGATTTCAAAAAGCACAAAACTCTCATGGTAATTCCATATTATTACAAGAAATTTAAGCATTCTTTTTCCAATAATGAAGTACAAGAACTCCATATATTACATCACCCTAAAACATAAACCTGATCGACATTATCAAATGATTAGTTCCATAACGGAGAACAAAAGCTACACAAAATCATCATCATATAAACTATAAGGATATACAAAAAGCCTATAAATCACTTTTTGTGTCATCAGCAAAGGGTAATATAATCAATAACAGGGTTTGCTCAAATTTTATTATGTATTAGTACTATAAACAATCCCTTATCTACTACGGTGTAAAAGATGAAGAATTTTCCAAATTTTCCCGCCTAAATAAACCTTGCTTATAACTGGACCTCACATTTGCCCACCATATGTTATACCTTAGTTGAGCCTAACAAAAGTCTACACTAATTTATGGATAAATCATACGGAGTATGTATTATCCATAAATTCAATTTATACAGCTTTATCTTTATAAAATTACATACAGGCATATATGTTAAGTAATAAGATTCAGAGCATAAGATTATATATGTATGTCAGCCTACATATTAGACCTTACAGATTGACATATTTATAAAATTCAAACAACATACTACCTCCGTCCCAAAAAGATCGCCCCATTTCCTCGTTATATGTGAGTATTTTAACGGGGAAATCATAGTGGGACAGAGGGAGTATAATAATAGCAAAGGTTACAAGTTTTACACAATTTTTCCATTAAAATACAAGTTTTATAATTTGCAATGTTCATTCGTTCTTTCACAAATAAAGTGAATGGAAATATGAAACATTAATTCGGTTGTAACTAAAAATTTAATAGAAGGTAGTGAAATAAGGAAATTAATGAGCTATCAATTTAAAATATACTCCGCATAAGCTATACACTAAAAATAAAACTATATATACCGTGCATGCATTACACAAGGTCGGGATCGAGGTCAATACTAATTATGGATAAAACCACCACAATTGTTTGCTAATTAACCACCTAGGAATGATGGGTAACATTATTACATTGTCAAAGTAGAGGAAAACCAAAGAAATCCGACCATGTTATCTACAATTACTAATACGGAGTACAAAACAACTGGATCTCACAGCAAAGGCATAAATGACATCATAGAGGTTCATCACTCACCTTTTCGACCGAGAAATATACAGTACTAGCTAAAATTTACATCGTTTTCGACTGTACAAATTAAGGGTTTATTGTTCATACCCAGTCCATATCACCTTGTTCTTCCAATATGTGAGGCGAATTTAGAAAAGGGATGATAAAAACTGGGCTCCTAAATCTAGCCTCAAAATGTGTACCCCGTCCCAAACGTAAACAAATGATTGAGACGTAGAGTAGTTAATACGATCTAGCAATCAGCTATGATACATAGTTCAAACGTTTATTTACCTTTGATTCAAATACGGCTCACTGAAACTAAGACACGAAGAAAAAGTGTAGGTAGTAGTATGATGTAGCAGTCACCTACTGTAATGACGGATACTAACCAACACCTCACTTAAATCTCTAAACAACAAATTAAAGGAAATAACAAAGCACAGAATTGAATAAAAATCCACAAAATCAGAGCTAAAAAGCAGTAGATCAAAATGAAAGTAAGTAGAACAGATCGAAAGAAAAACAAAGGCAGATCGAGAAGAAAGAGGGAGGAAATGTACGGATGAGTTGAATAGAGATCTCGGGGAGGCCTTGAAGGAGACGGAGGAACCGACGATGGAAGCCATTGATGAAGGTGTAGAGAGAGAAAGAGGGTTTAGAGAGAGGAGAGAGAAGTGATGGTGGGAAGGAAAGAGAGGGAGAGAAAAGAGGTTAAAATAGGAGATGAAGACGGAGAATACGAAGAGTGTGACACCCTTTTTGTTTTTGTTTGTGTTTGGTTTCACTACGCTGAATTTTGTGAAACCTGCTTCTGCTTCTGCTTGCTTTTTCATCAATTTTTACTTTTCTCATTCTCCGCGGAGTATTAAACATTAATACTCCTTCCGTTTCAATATTTCTTCCACCTTAAAAATGACACATTTCTTAAGAAAAACAATAAAATAAATAATTGAAAAATGAAATTAGGAAGATATTGATGAAACAGAGGGATAACTAAATACTCCCTATTTTTTTACAACTTTATTTTTAACCTAATTACGGAGTACTGAATTTTCTGATGGCTTATTTATGATATTAACGATGTTCTATATTCCCTCCGTCTCGATAATTTGTTGTTATTATTTATATTATTTGTGAAAAATATTATTATAATTAAAAGACAACAGATAAATGAGATGGAAAAATGTCATATATACTTAGATCTGACAAACAGGTCAATCGGGTCGGGTTCCGGACGAGTCAGTTTCAAGTCGGGCCACTTTCGAGAAATGAACATGGTTTTTTATTCTTTATACGAGATGAATATTACAATGGAATAATTAAGTTCTAATTCATCGGGTTGACTTCGGATCGGCTCGCATCATTTTCGGGTTCAGTTCATTTTCGGGTTGCTATTTTCAACTTTTTTTTAGGGATATCAACTTTTTCTATAATAACATTTGCGTTTGGCCAGGTGAAACTCAGGTCTTCAATTTTGATGTCGGGTCGGATTCGGGTTGGATCATTCGGGTAAAATCAATTTTGCCAAGTCTATATACAGTATTTTTTTTGTTTCTTTGGCAAAACCCAGAGTGAGTCAATGATCTCTTATAGTCCTTACTCCCTCATTAGTTTTTAAGTGGGAAAATAGTGGTTGAGGTTACCTAATTTGCTTAATTGTGAAATTAAATCCTTAACTGTTAGATTGAAGCAATTAGGCTCATTAACTTTGCCAATATGTAAAATTAAATCCTTTTTTTATTTTTTTTCCGATCAAATTGCTCAATGTCTTGTCAATTTCATGTCAATATCTCATTACTATCAATAAATATATGATCCCAAATTATACCAATATAATACATATACGTATAAAAATACATATTCCCAAGTACGGAGTAGTAAAAAAAAAATTCGTATTTGTAATGTACGTATTCGTATATCCCAAGTGGTTCGATAAAATATTTTATCCCCTAATGTACATATTTGTATTCTACTGTAATGTACGTATTCGTATTCTACCGTAATGTATGTATTCGTATTCTAGTATGAGAAATTGATGAGAAGTTGAGCAATTGATTTGAAAATAAATAAAAAGGGTTTAACGTATTGGCAAAGTTAAGGGGTCTAATTGCCCCGGTCAAAAGTTAAGGGATTTGATTTCACAATTGAGTAGAAACGAAGGGTTTAATCACTACATTCCCAGTTTTTTAAGTGGAATAAGTCTATTGAGAAATTGTCTTTCATTAATTTAGTAAGATTGAAAATGAGAATTAAATAATTTTTCCCCTCATCATGTGAGAGATCTCTCTAAAGTTGTGTTATATTAATTAAATGAAAAAAAAAGTTGATGAAAAAGTAGGAGAGAAGAATATTATATTAATTGAATGAGAAAAAGTGGGTGCAAAAGTAAGAGAGAGGAATACTATAATAATTAATGAGTAGTGAAAAACTTTCCTTAAATGGAAAGAGGGAAGAAAATCAAACTCAACCCAATAAGGAAAGAGAGAAGAAAATAGGCAATCGAAGGGAGTAGGAATTACTCCATTTCATACGAGTAGTATGCACTAAAAGAAAATCGTAGTGATTATCTTACCGAGGGTATAAAGTCAAATAAATAAGTCTTTGTTGATTAGTTACTCCGAGATTTACTTTTATCACTAGAAAAAATTATTGAAAGTATACCATAAGTCTAATTTGATTATGTATACCATATTCTTTTTTGGTTAGGTAGAAAGGAGATGATCTGATTACGTTGGATTTTTTTAGTTGTGTAAGAAACTAGCTATGATGGCATATTACATTGAAGGGATTTAACTTGTTTATGAGTAATCTCTTATAACTTAACCAAATGAGCGAATTAATTCTATTGAAAATGTGTGTATAATCCTGCTTAATTCGCAAGAGCAGACACTTCTATATAGTGACCGAATTGGGTAAATCAAATCCAAGAGATCCATAGAAATAATTAGGGTATACATATGTGTTAGGTGGAAAATTCCCACCAAATGGTAGATTTGGATTATGCAAGAGCAAGTAATAGCCGGCAAAAAAAAAAAAGAGCAAGTAATAGTGGTAGAATTTGCCTTTTCTTCTTTAGCATTGTTAAATAGTATTCCGTAACTCCTTTTTACTATCTTCTTTTTGGTGTTTTTGTACCCAACATTTTAGGGAAGAAAAATATGTGGTTGTGGTTGTGGTTGAGGTTGAGTGAAGTAAAAGTTGGATTAATATTAATCATATACGGAGTATTTTGTATCAAAAAGGAAAGAGGAAGATATTTGAGGAACTACCCAAAAATGAAATGATGAAGATGTTAGTGAAAAGGAGGAAGTATATATCTAGTTTTTCCTCTTCTTTCTCCTCAAAAAACCCTACTTTTCCTCCTCAATATGGGGCCTCCATCGATAATTAATCGATGGTAAGCCCCAAAAATTGTTTAAGTCTCAATTACTAGTTATCAAATCTTATTCAATAAAAGTCTCTCTTTTATGAGAGTTGTTTTCGTCCTTTATTTCAAGGTTTTTTCCTTTATTTCGAGGTTTCAGTTCTTTACATTAGTATAGGGCTTAGATTTCAAGAACTATGTGCAAGATCATGAGAGCAATGGAATCCCTACGTACGGCGATACAATTGAGGTCAGATCTCGGTCTACGTACTATTTGTCAAAATAGAGAAAGTTCATCATCTTGGAGGCTATTTCATCAGATCTATAGATTCCTTCGCGAAAGGCTGTGTCAATAAACAACGTATATAGAAGGCTATGCAGAAGCACATTATTCTAATAATGATCTTTGTCTCAATGATGTTCTTTATTTATTTTTCACAAATCTGTTATCAGTTCAATTTGACATCGTTTGTAGATGTCGGATGACTTATTATTAATGATATTGATCTTCACTTCAAAAATAAAAAGGAAGTATATATCATTTTTTTCCCCATTTTTTTAATCCTCGTTAAGTACGGAGTATAAATCTTGGTAATCAGTCATTATAGGACTTATATCATCCAGAGTTAAACAATAGGAGTTGTTTTATACGGATAAAAAACAGTTTGAGAGCTTATTAACCTTCTGATGTTAATCCATTCAATATTATGGGTTCAAACTTTCTTAAAACAATAAAACTATCTCCCATCTTCAAAAACAAAAAAAACTCTAGTTGGCCTCCAAAAAAATATGTTTGGGGCTACATAGACTCTTGTCGTACATAGGCTCCTGTATTTGGCACATATGTGCTAAGCCGTGTCAACCACCACACATCCAGGTATGACATCAGACACAGTCTGAGTCCCAGGCTCCCAATCTTAGTCAATGGGGAAGACCTGGTCAGTTGGACAAATACAACACGCCCCTTCTCCAAAGAGTAAAGCAATAAATCCATAGGACGTAAGGACTTGTCATGCATGCCCTTCAATCAAGCAAATATCTAGCTATCTCCTTACCTGATGAAATCTCAAATCAAAACAGATGTCTATGAGGATGTCATGAACGAGGTGATGTCGATGCTTGATACCAAAAATTCCTGCCCACGACACAACATGATCACCAGAGAGGTCTCCATAAAAAATCTGAGAACAAGCAGAACATGACCTAAACACTGGAAACAAAGGAATATCCACTCCATAGCTCATCATACTAGCTACGGCAAGTCCATTGTTCATAGTTCGACCTAACCCGGAAATAAGAACTTCATGCAACCAATTCGAAGTGTAAACACTCTAGTGAGACGTCCATAAAGCTATATGTCGGGGAGTTAAGGAGAAAATGGATTTCACAGTAGCAACAACCGCGTACCGTCGTGAAACATATATCTGTTAATTTCTTCATTAGTTTGGGGGCAACAATCCCAATAGGATTCAAAAGGTCGGAACACATAGTCTCATTAAACATACTAAAGGCATCGTCGAAATTAGGTCCAGGAGCCACGTTACCAAACAGATGAAGGAGTTTCGCCCGCAACTCAACGGACTACTAAGGAGATGCAAGGAAGACATAATGCAGAACATCTTTGGCAGATAAATATCAATGCGCCATTGCCAGTCACCAAAACTAGGTCTGGACGCGGTGACGATCGTTCGAAGCCAGAACGATGCGTTACATCAAAAGACAGCTAGGCCGACCGAAAGACATAGGAGAAATTATTATTATTGTAATTATTACTAGCTAGGAGAACAAATTTTATTATTCTATTCAGTATTGAACTTTATTTTAGTAGAATTTTCTACGTTGAAATTATGTCACGTTAAACAAATGAACAACAAATCTATTTCTTTAGAATAATATCATAAAATTATTTGAGAAATCACAATTAATTTTATGTGAAAAATTATGATAAGTTAGACAAAATATGAAAAATGTTGTAAGCGTTGTATAAGTGTATCTTTCTCTGCAAATTCTTGTATTTTTTTTTAGTGGATCTTAGTATTTTTTGGAGCCGTGGGATGGGAATCGAACTCAGGTACTTTGGGTTGTAATTTAAGACCCCCACCAACTGTGCAGATGAATAAATATATGGGAAATCAAGTCTAAAATCTAATTATATCAAGATTTGAGGGGAGGGCACTTGCCCCCTTAGGCCCTCCCCCAAATCCGCCCCTTACTAATGTGACATCTGTAGGCTGTAGTTTATCTGATTTTGTCGTTTTAGAGGTACTGTTTACATAAAATTTAGCACGTAGTATTATTTTTGTATTTGTGAATTGTTTTTTGTTGGGTAAGAATGTGATCTTTGTGTTAATGTGGGTATTTGATGTTTCTGGTTGTTTAGTTGAAGTTTGTTTATTGTTTTGAAAAAAGATTACTTAATTGAATATTTAATATGAGAATTGGGTTAGTTTTAAAAGAAGGTAATTCTGCTTGTCTTATTCCTTCCTAAGATGCATCTATATATAGGAACAAGGAGATAATAAATGCTAATACAAAAAACTAATCTAGACTATATAATGAATCTAATATCAATTTAATACGCCCGCGCAGTCGAAACGGGAGGGGACTGGACATTGAGACTGGAACGGAAGTCATTGAATAGAGCTTTAGGAAGGTCTTTGGTGAAAATGTCGGCAAACTGATAACGGGATGGAACGTGAAGGACACGGAGTTGACCAAGAGCAACTTTTTCACGAACAAAGTGGATATCCATTTCTATATGTTTGGTTCGTTGATGATTGACAGGATTGCCAGCAAAGTAGATGGCACTTACATTTTTCACAGTAGACGATAGTTGCCTTGGACTGAGGGCAGTGGAGTTCGAGGAGCAAGTTTCGGAGCCAACAGGTCTCGGCGATGGTGTTAGCTAGGCCACGGTATTCGGCCTCGGTGCTAGAGCGGGACATTGTGGGTTGTCGTTTAGAGGATCATGAGACAATATTGTGACCAAGATAGACGCAGTAGCCAGAGGTGGAGCGTCAGGTATCAAGGCAGCCTCCCCAATCAACATCAGAATAAGCAATAAGAGAATCAGTTAAGGAGGGACGAATAGTGATACCGTGAGTTTTGGTGCCGCGAATGTACCGAAGAATGCGTTTGAGAGCAGCAAGGTGGGGTTCACGAGGATCGTGCATGAAGACACAGACTTGTTGGACTGCATAAGAGATGCCCGGGCGAGTAAATGTGAGATATTGGAGAGCACCGACAAGACTATGGTATAGGCTGGGGTCAGAAATGGGAGGCCTGGTTGCTGAGCTGAGTTTGGCTTCATAATTGGCTGGTGTTTGAGAGGGCTTGCATGAGGACATGTTGGCGCAAGTGAGTATTTCTTCGGCATACTTGGATTGGGATAAAAAGAGTCCCTCTTTTCGTTGCTCAACTGAGACACCCAAGAAATAGCTGAGAGGGCCAAGGTCAGTCATAGAGAATTCCGACTTGAATTGACGGATAATGGAGTCGCGAAGGAGATCGGAAGAGGAGACCAGAATAATATCGTCAACATAGAGGAGGATGTCGGCGGTGTGACTGGCGGTGTGGAGGATGAAGAGAGAGTGATCAACCTTACTATGGAGGAACCCGATGGAGCAGACGAAGTTGGCGAAACGTTTAAACCAGGCTCGGGGTGCTTGTATTAGGCCATAAAGAGATTTCTTGAGAAGATAAACATAGTCATGATGTTGAGGATGACGAAAACCGGGAGGTTGGTGAATATATACTGTCTCGGATAAGTGACTGTGGAGAAAGGCATTCTTCACGTCGAGTTGATGCATGGACCAATGTCGGGAGACAGCAATGCTGAGGACGGTACGAATGGTAGTTGGTTTGACCACAGGACTGAAAGTTTCTGCACAATCTATACCAACTTGTTGTGACCTGCCATTAACAACTAGACGAGTCTTGTATCGTTCCAACACACCGTTAGATTTGAATTTATGTTTAAAAAGCCAAATACACCGTGTAACATTAGCATCATTAGCCGAGGGACTAGTACCCATGTACCATTTTTAATAAGAGCATTAAATTCGTCAATCATGGCATGTTTCCAATTAGGGTCTCGTAAGGCGGAAATAGGGTCACGAGGAATAGGTGAAAGGTCGGTGGTGGCGGTGAGGCTAGGGATGGAGCAGGGTTTGTGTATGTCGTGTTTGCTACGAGTTTGCATGGGATGAGATAGGTTAGGTGTAGTAGAAAAGGGTTGGGTTGAGATTGTAGAGTTGGACTGGGCGGAAGCATTGTGGGAGGGGGGTTGTTTTTGGGCCTGATTGTGTTGTTGGGCCAGTTTGGTTGGGGATAGGGGAGGGGAGTTGTTTTGTTGGTCTGGAATAGAGGAGGGAGAAGGAGAGGGATTGGGCTGGGTGACTTTCAGAGGGGATGATTGAGAGTTGGGCTGATTGGGGTTTGAGGGTTTGGGCCGCCTAGAATAAACTTGGAGGGGGGTTGGGAGGTGTGGGCTAGGTGGTGGGTTATAAGAGGGGAAGGGTCTGGGCTAAGAAAGTCATAGGAGGGGGGATTGGAACATATCTTATCATGAAATGGAAAAATAGTTTCGTGGAACGTAACATGTCGGTTAATGAGGACCTTATGGGTGGACAAGTCGAGACAAAAGTAGCCACGATGAGCGGAAGGGTATCCGAGAAAGACACAAGGGGTAGACCGGGGTTCTAGTTTATTGATGGTGGAGGATGGGAGATGAGGATAACATAAGAACCAAAGACACGGAGATGTGTGTAGGATGGGACTCTTAGGTAGAGACGTTGTGTGGGAGAGGCGAGTTGGGTGACTTTACTCGGGGTGATGTTGTGAAGGTAAGTGGCCATAGCAAGAGCGTAGGGCCATAGGCTCGGAGGGACGTGTGAGAGAGAAAGGAGAGTACGGATGAGATTATTTATAGTCCTAATCTTTCTTTCGTCTTTTCCATTTTGACTTGAGGTAGGAGGACAAGAGAAACGGAATTGGATTCCGTGTTGATGAAAGAAGGAGTGATAAGGTCCTTTATTGATACGGGTTAGTCACGTCACCGTAATCAAAATAATCCTAGATTACTACTAACAGGTAGTCAGCGACAAGTAGGGTCGATTCCATAGGGAGGCAGGTTGAAAATTACTCCATCCGATTCTTTAGATTCGCAACGTTTACTATTTGCACAAATAATAAGGTTGTGAGTGGAGATGGTGGGTCTCACCAATAAAGTAAAAAGCTTACCCAAACAAAAACCTACCTATTATAGAAATGTTGCAAACCTAATGAATTTGCCAAATATGGAATATGTTGCGAATCTAAAGAATCAGAGGGAGTATAAGTTAGTCAATTAAATTATTAAGTCACGATTTTAGGTTGATTTTGGTGAATTGACAGTCTAACGGAATTAAAGAAATTAATAAAAGTATGAATTAATGAATTAGGAAAAACACTAGAGTCGTCGGATCACTACGAATTAAAACAAGCATATAAACGTGTAGACACCCGCATTTTGACTGCCAGGTGTCTATGGTAGTTTCCAAAAAACACCCGATGATGATCGGACGCTAATGTGTTTCTACGCGCTCGAATACGGGCTCAAATCCATTAATCGCTGGCTAACACACTTACGGAGTACAAATCTCACAAAATCAACCTTGAATCCATGCCCAGTGGATCATTCCGAGTCAAACAAGACTAATTTGGGTCAAAATCGACACCGGAATTAAAACCGACTTTTTGCGATGGGGTCAACCCCGGTCAAAGTCGTTTCCGAGACACACAAAAACAGCCATACAATCCTCAAAAGTCCAAGTCAAACACATAACCCATCAAACATCCAAAGTCAAGGTCCAAAAGACTGACCTGCGCGACCCAGCTGGGCCACTCGATCGAGTGACCCACCCACTCGATCGAGTGGGCCTATTTCGAGCCCGACGACTGGCATAACGGGCCACTCGACCGAGTTAGCCACCTACTCGGTCGAGTAACCCTAAACCGGGTGCCCTAACTTTTCTTATATAAGCAACTCCCATGCAACACATTACACAACTTTTTACAACTTTGTACAACTTTTACAAACCCTAGAGCAACCTTACACATACATACAACATCTATTACAAACCCTAATCAAACCCTAGCAATTCTATACTAGCAAAAACCCTAAACCTAGTTTTAGGAATCAATCCCGAGCCACCATAACTTAACCTTCATCCACCTCGAAGACTCTTGTGTTAAAGCCACGGTTACGAGTCCGTTCCGAGTCAAGAACATGTAGGTTGAGGGTGTCAAAACCCTTTCTCTCCTTCTTCTCTTTCTCACGTCGTCTTCATCTTCCTTTTCCGCACTTTTTTTCGTTTTTTTTTATTATTTTGTTCGTCGCGTCATAATATCGATAATATTATTAATAGAAAAACATTAAAATACTTATGGATTTGTGTCGAACGTGAGTGATGGTGGGATAAGGAAAACCGCATATACAAGTATACTGCACACGCGTCGTCGGTCGCTTATCCCATCACCCCGATCGTTTGATTATTGAAATAGGTTAACTTAAACAATAATTCCTTTTTATTTTTGTAGTCATCATCATCGATCTTGCATTCATCAATTTTTAAAATCAATTTTAATAAGGGTCGAAACCCGTTGACACGGATCCGACATCACAATCCCTAGGGATTTATTTCGATGTCGGGGAAGTCGAGGGAATCGAGTTCTTTTTTATTCAAGTAAAGCGTCGATTTTAGATTCGATACCAATTCCATAATTGGATATCGAATCTAACGATCAAGTCACATGAATTAATTAACGTGATTTGTTCATATCACGATAATTAATTTAAAACGACTAAAATTAATCTTTTTTTTTTCTTTTCTATTTCACTCTAATATCCCATATCGATTCAAATAATCGAATATGGGATACAACGAGTAATCAAATTTAGAATCGGGTATAAATTCAACAATATTTATACTCGGTTCAACAAAATTCGCGATTTATAAAGAACCAAGTCGAACATAAATTATACAATATTTATGTCCGATTCGGTAAAATCGTCGAACTATCAAAAATCAAAAGCAATTTCAAAATCAACAATTAAATTGCAAACGAACCAAGTTCGTACAGGTGCCACTCGACCGAGTGCCTTAGTCACTCGATCGAGTGACACCCTAAAATCGGATCAGAATGCCTACTACGACCCCCACTCGATCGAGTCTCACAGTGACTCGATCGAGTGGTCATGTACTCGACCGAGTTGGTCAATAACTCGGCCGAGTATGGTCTATAACGCAAAACAGAATCATCTTTTGCAGGTCCACTCGATCGAGTCCATCGACCACTCGATCGAGTGACCTCATAAACGACACATACAACAAGTCGTACATCCTTCTTTTCAAACTCGGTAGTTATTTATGATTTAGGTCAACACATGTTTAATTAATCACGTGTATTACTACCTTTTCAAACCATACATCATCATATTTGCATCTCGTTTACATCATTCAACTCAATTCATCATTTGCACAAACCGTTATTATTCGTTATATCGCTACATCGTTACTAACGCGTTTGTTATTTCTTTTGTCAATTTAATTCTTGTTCGTTTATTGTACTAAATGAACCCGCATGCTAAAGTTCCACTTTGACGTAGAATTAATTGCATTAAATTGACTTAGAAACCCTTTTTCAATTCCATTCACATGTTTAGGGAAAATAATCTTTGCATATCATTTTCCCGTTTTACTAACACGCGTATTGGAAAGTCATTCGAATTCTTAGTAGAGGCCGCTAAAGTGCGGGCGGGGTTGGGTGTCCTTTGTGGGCTTCCCAACACGTACCCTCACCCCTTACTCAGAACCTCGGTTTCCGGATGTCCGAAACCATTGGCGCACGAGAGTCATTCAATACACGATATCCGATAATGTCGGTATCAGAATCAAATGCAAAGGGACGAGCCCAATAAACTCTGACATCGGAAATGGGCCGTATTTTGTATACGGACCACTACGACATAGAGTGGGCTCGAATGGTTCCGAATAACCACAAAATTCGGTGGCGACTCCACTTCGACCTAAATTTCAATTCGATCCATTCTCATATGGAGATTCATTCGCCTACCCAAACCCGCGCGTGGCCGCGTCGGGGTGGACCTATGTCATTTCCACAACTTGGCGACTCCGCTGGGGATTAACTGATGTGTGACTTACCATCGGCATCCTCAGGGAGAGACTCGAATAGAAATCGTTTGACTAGTACAATACGCGTTTTAGTTCTACGGTTCATGCATAACCCATATTTTCCCGGGCTGGTACTCGCGACCGACGTCCCACTATACCGTTGATGTACTCCAATATGGATATGTCAAAAGGTGTCCATAGTCGATTCGAGTGGGTTTCGCGGCATGTTCTAAGATCAACTCAACTTAGGAAGTCCGTCCTGATCAACGTCTAGACTATGTACACTGGTATAGACCCCCTATAGACCGACCGAGACTTAGTATAGAGCATACATGGCGTCGTTATAATGCTTGTGTGGCTACGTGCTACTTGGTTTCCGAGTCGTTTTCAAAAAACCATCAATTTTTCAAAATTGCATCTTTTTCGAACTATTCAATTTCAAAACCCGGGACACATACCGAATTTAGGACTTATGATTTTACTCAAAATAGCCTATTTTCTAGACGGTATGCTGCCCAATTCAAAACTCGAAAAGCATTTCGAACTTTCAAAACCTGTGGCCCAATACCTTTTTCGTTTTTTCGGAAATTGGGCCCTCAACCGAGTTTTCTCGGACCCTTCTCAAAAACAATCAATTTTCAAAACCTTCCTTCTCCTTAGGACTTCCCGTATTTAGCAGTGTCGGGTCGCGTCTTAAGTTGTCAAGGTCTTTAGCGTCGAAACTCTGTCGATCTTACATCACGGGTTTCTTCCCTATCTCAGTCCGCCTTATTAGACTAAGGCAAGACCCACCTACGTAGGACAAACCCCTACAAAGGAGGGCCCGTCAACACAATCGAGTCCAAAAGTCTGGGGATGTCTCACGTGAACCTTCCTTCGAACAGGACTTGGCCCACGCGCCGAATCCTAAGGAAGGCCCACATATCACAAGTCACCCGTCTAGGTGTCTTTTCCGAGTCATTTCCCTTTTAGTCTCGTTCGGGATGTACTTTCTATTCCGGGATTTTGGGCTAGTTTCTGATTACGTGGTGTTCTTACAGACAGGCCACCCGAAACCAGACATCAATGCAAAATGGACGAGTTGAAAAATGCTTTGACCAAGATCGAGACCCAACTGGCTGCCATCCAGGCTAACCAAGCGACTTTATCCACCCGCCTATGCACCGTGGAGAAAACGGCCCCAGTTGAAGGAGCTGAGCCTACTGGGCCCATAGCCGAATTGATCAGTGTTGTTCGGAGGCTCGAGGAACAAGTCCATTTATCGACGAACAACTCGATCCACACCGAAAATGCTCGTACTTATTCACCTTTGAATGACGAGCTACCTGCCAACCTCAACTTAACGGGAATTCCTATGTTTGAGGGTACCGAAGACCCGGTCCACCACATCCGGGCTTTCAAAGACTTCATGGCGGTCAAGGAGGTGAAGTCAACTATGTTCAAGCACTTGTTCCCTTCTTCCTTGGAGAAACATCCTAAGGCCTGGTTCTACAATCTCGATTCCAAGAAATACAAAACTTGGGACGATGTGGCTACCGAGTTTGTTCGGAACTACGCCGACAATACTGAAATCCAGACTACGATGCGTACTCTGGAAGTAATGGCCCAAGAGCCCAAAGAAGGGTTCACTAAGTATCTGCAAAGATGGCGGGCCGAGAGTGTGAAGATGGTCGATAAGCCCAGCGAAAAAGTGCTGGTGGAGGCCTTTGTCAAGAACCTCCTCCCATCCTACCGGGTCCATCTCCGGTATGCTATCATCCCCAATTTTGCCGCCCTTACTGAAATGGGCACCAGGATCGAGGATGACCTAAGGTTAGAGAACCTGACTAAGGCCTCTACCAAGGGCTATCAAGGGGCTAGTTCATCTACAAACAAGCCTGTACCTGCAGCTGCAGCCCGCAGCATCTTTGACGAGGTAAATCTGCTCGACACCTCATCCAAAAAGAATACACCAAATCGGGTATTCACAGATATAGGGACTACCTATACTTATGCCTTACAAAGGCTATCTTCGAAGGGTCTGATCCAACCAATAGGCTCAACTCCAGAGCCTCCGGTAGAGAAGAGGCCCAAACACTATAATGCTCAAGCCTACAGTCAGTATCACCGGGGTAACGGACATGATACTGAAAAATATTGGAAACTAAAGCATCTAATCCAAGATCTTATCGAGAGCGGGAAAAATCCCGTTGCCCGAAGACAAGCCGAGCAACAAAGAAAACCCGTTCAGCGCCCATGCCATATTTACGGGGGAGGTAATTGACTGTTCTCACCTCATTTCCCCATTTATCCCACAAATCAACGGGATATGGTTTGATGACGAAGACGACGTGTATCTAGCCAAGGGGAAGCTGTCCCCATCACCCTTGACGAGGTCCGAAAAGCCAAGTCCAAGGCCTTGGCCACCAACCACCTCGCCACTGCTGGGCGCGCCACTCCAACACCCGTCACTGAACCTGCCAGGACGGGGTCTACCCTCGAAGAGTCAAGCAACGACACGACTCTAGTCCAACAACTGAAGAGGGTTCGAACTGACTTAACCATATGACAACTACTGGTTAGCTCACAGGCTCATCGAGAAGCACTGACTAAGGCTCTCGATGAAATCAAGGTCGAATCAGAAGCTACCCCCGCTGAAATGGTAGCTACTATCATGCCCTACCTCAAGGGCAAGTCCAAGAACGAAGGCCCACTCATAACCTTCGCCGAATTTGATCTGCCATCATTTGGGCCCAATCATAATCTGGCCCTATATATCACGGTCATCTGCAAGGGTAAGTACCTCCCGATGACTCTTATCGACGATAGATCGGCCGTGAACGTCCTACCTCTAAGGACTGCTAGGGCCCTCGGCATCACTGATGCCGACTATCTCCCGACAGCGCAAACTATTCAGGCTTTCGACGGAAGCCCAAAGCCAGTCGCCGGGGCCGTTAAATTGAAGATCATAACAGGTCCAATCGAAAAGGAGCTGGAATTCCAGGTGATAGATGTCACCTCATCATTCAACCTCTTGCTAGGAAGGCCTTGGATCCACGCAGTCAAGGCCGTGACATCTACCCTCCATCGAAAAGTCAAGATGCCCCTTAAAGACGGTGTCATCACACTGGACGCGACCCCGATGACCGTGGCTAGCTGTAACGCCACAAACCGGGCCAAACCACGAGGATTCGACTTCGTGGGTATGATTGGGGAGGAATATCTCTTCAAACCCTACTTCGCCCCTAGCATCGACACGATGCTACAAAATCTGGGTTACCTACCCGGAGCTACCTCAAGACCATATCTTCCGGCAGGGAAGATCATCGAGGTCCTAGACAATGCAGAGTCCCGACTCGGATTGGGATATACTATAAGCTTGGAGAATGTGGGCCGGGCCTATGCAATCAAATTTGTCACTCCAGTCTTCGGAGCCATTCAAGTGGGCCTCTACCAACCCACCATCACATATCCCGAGACCAAAACGGCTCGGGAATGGAACTATATCCCCGATGATATATTCACCATCATCCAAGCAGAGTCTGAGAAGGGTGAAAGCGACTCCGAGCCCGTGATGGGGCTCTTATTTGGAGAAGACAAGACCTTCCCTGCTCCGAAAGATGACCTGGTCAATCTGATCCTCCGCAGCGATCGGTTCGACCCAACAAAGCTGATCACCGAAGTGGGTCCAGATACGGGGACAAGGGCCTAGAGGAAGACCATCAAATGGACCGACAGTCAAGGACGGGTCTACAAGCTGACCACCGGCGAGGGAGACATGCCGGATACCGAGTCCGAGTCAGAGTCAGAGTCAGAGTCGGAGTTTGAGTCCGAGTTTAGAGGGTCTGGTGCTGGAGTCGAGTCTGTAACCCCTCTTCCCTTAGCCACTGAGGTCTTGGGGCCTGTCCCAAGACCTCTCCCTATCCCGCCACTGACCAACGATCAGATGGCAGCTCTTTTCGAGCTATTTACCAAATTTACCATCAATAATAATAACGAACACCGTTCTGCTTACGACTTGTCTTATTTCCAAAATTTTCTCAATTTCAAGAATTTTATATGCAATGACATTGAGAAACCCGACGAACAGGTACCTCTACCTCCACATCTGGTCGAGTAGCTCGAGCAAAGGGAATCCCGAGATCCGGTAATCGAAGAAACCGAGTCCATCAACGTGGGAACCACTTTAGAGCCCCAGATGCTTAAGTTGGGCCTATCTTTAGATCCAGAGGAGAGAAAACAATTCACAGACCTCCTCCAGGAATTTAAGGACGTCTTCGCATGGTCCTTCAAGGACATGCCGGGAATAGGTCGAGAAATAGCAGAACATAGAATACCCATCAAAGATGGGTGCAAACCGGTAAAGCAGAAGCTCAGAAGAATGAAGCCCGAATGGTCTCTTAAAGTCAAGGAAGAGGTCGATAAACAATTCAAAGCGGGTTTCATACAAGTGTCTGAATATCCAGACTGGGTTGCAAACATCGTGCCGGTACCCAAGAAGGACGGCAAGGTGCGAGTATGCGTGGACTTCCGGGACTTAAATAAGGCCAGCCCAAAAGACGATTTTCCGTTACCACATATCGACATATTGGTGGATAATACGGCCGATCATGCCCTTCTATCATTCATGGACGGGTATGCCGGATACAATCAGATTAAAATGGAAGAAGAGGATATGGGTAAGACCACCTTCATTACACCATGGGGGACTTACTGTTACACCGTCATGCCATTTGGGCTTATCAACGCTGGAGCCACTTATCAACGGACCGCCACTACTTTGCTACACGACATGATGCATAAGGAAGTGGAGGTCTATGTGGACGACATGATCGTCAAATCTAAGGACCGAAGCGGGCACATCTCGGCCCTAAGAAAGTTCTTCATCCGGCTACGTAAATACAATATGAGACTGAACCCACAAAAATGCAGTTTTTGGGTAACGTCGGGCAAGTTACTGGGCCATATCGTTAGCCAACGCGGCATCGAGGTCGACCCAGCTAAAATCAAAGCCATCACCGAGATGCAGCCACCCAAGACCGAAAAGGAAATAAGGGGGTTTCTCGGGAAGGTCCAATACATCAGCCGGTTCATTTCAAAGCTAACCATGGTATGTGAACCCATTTTCAAGAAACTGAAGATCGGAGAACGGGTGTTATGGGACGACGAATGTCAAGCAGCTTTCGATAAAATCAAGGAGATCCTGTCTGCTCCGCCGGTACTAATGTCACCTCAACACGGTTTGCCTTTGTTGTTATACCTAACAACGACCGAGACAGCTATGGGGGCTATGCTGGCCCAGACGGTCGAATCAGAAGAGCGGGCTATTTACTACATCAGTAAAAAGTTCCTCGAGTATGAATGCAAGTACACCATGCTCGAGAAAACGTGCCTAGCTTTGGTTTGGGCCACTAAAAAGCTCAGACACTACATGCTCAGTCACGAGGTACATGTGTTATCCAAAATGGACCCTATCAAGTACTTATTCGAGAAGCCCATCCTCAATGGCAGGGTGTCCAGATGGACTTTAATGTTATCCGAGTTCGACCTCAAATTTGTACCATTAAAAGCCATCAAAGGCCGGGTAGTAGCCGAGTTCCTCGCTGACAGCCCGATATCCGAAGAAGGCCACATGGATACATGGGCCTTTCCTGATGAAGACATATTCCATACCGATACCGAGACATGGGATTTGTATTTTGACGGGGCATCCAACTTTCGAGGATTTGGGGTCAGAATTTTTTTAATCTCACCCCGAGGGGAACACACTCCTTTATCCATCAAGTTGGACTTCGACGTGACCAACAACGCAGCCAAATACGAAGCATGCATTCACGGGTTGCAAGCTGCCGCTGATTTAGGGGTAACAAACCTCCGGGTCCATGGTGATTCATCATTGGTCATTAATCAAGCGCTCCAAAAATGGAAAACTCGGAACGCCAATCTCGTGGCTTACCAAGCACGAGTACGGGTTCTAGAGAAACAATTCCAAAAGGTAGAGTATATCTACCTGCCCCGGGAGGAAAATCAGTTTGCAGATGCACTTTCCAAATTAGCATCTTTACTAAGCATCCCGGATCACCTGACCAGCATGCCGATCTGTGTCGAAAGACGGTCCGAGCCGGCATACATCCATGCCATTCAGGATATCGAGATAACTGACCCAGAACCTTGGTATCAAGCCGTCTTAACCTTCCTGACAACGGGAGAATATCCCCCGGAAGCTGAAAATCGGGCCAAAAAGGCCCTACGAAGATTGGCGACCCAATTTGTTTGTACTGATGACGGACAATTGTACAAAAAGACGGCACAGGGAGCTCTCCTCCTATGCATCGACAAAATACAAGTCGAAAAGGTCATGGCCGAGGTCCACGACGGTGAAAACAGTCCGCATATGAACGCCCACATGTTATCCCGCAAAATCATGAGGCTTGGGTACTACTGGAACACCATGGAAACAGACTGCCAGTTATATGTCAAGCACTGCCATAACTGTCAGATCTTCGGCAATGTACAACATATGTCATCTTCCTTATTATATACCATGACATCACCATGGCCATTTTCGACATGGGGTATAGACAAAATTGGGAAAGTACACCCTTCCGGGACGGGAGGACATTGCTTCATTTTGGTGGCCATCGACTAGTTCACCAAATGGGTCGAAGCTGAGTCATACCATGTCTTGAACGCCAAGCACGTGGGCCAAATTCATCCAAAATAAGATCATATGCCGGTATGGGATCCCACACGAATTTATTAGTGATCACGGGACCCACTTTCAAGCTGAAACTACCGCATTACTGGCGAAATACAAAATTCAGAGGCATACATCTTCACCTTACCGACCCCAAACAAATGGATCGGTAGACGCGGCTAACAAAACAATTGTCACCATACTAAAAAAGATGGCTGAGAATTATCGGCACTGGCCTGACAAGATACCTTTTGCCTTATGGGGGTACCGAACCTCGATTCGTACCGCAACCGGAGCAACTCCATATTACCTGACATATGGAATGAAAGTTGTCCAACCGGTCGAGCTAGAAGTACCATCCCTAAGGATTTTGCTTGAAAGCCAGGTGCCCGAGGCAGATTGGGTCCAAGCCCGATACGATTCGCTAGTCCTTTTGGACGAACGGCGGTCCCGGGCCCTCAATAATATTCAAGTATATCAAAAGAGAATCCAACGGGCTTTCAACAAAAGAGTTAGGCCCAGGAAAATCAAAGAAGGTGATTTGGTCCTAAAATCGGTCAGTGCCTTATTACTGGTTGACCCAAGGGGAAAGTTCAAACCCAATTGGGCTGGGCCATACTTAGTCAAGAAAATCCTATCGGGAGGAGCGGTGATGCTAACGGACCTGGATGGCAACGAGTTCGTCAACCCGACCAACTTGGACCAGCTGAAGCGCTACTACCCATAAACCCAATCTCAATGTCATTTGTAAAAATTTATAAAACTTAGTCTTTTTATAAATTTTCAAAATTTTAGACAAGTCAATAAGTTAGAATTAATTATTCTACCATTGCACATCTTGAATTAATACTCTTGATGTATTTCGAAAATTGCAAAAATCAATCAAATCAAATTTCGAACTACATTGGGTTTGATTCCGCTAATTGTGGATACGTAGGCAACCCCTTAAAAGGGTACAACCATTGCAATAACGAAAAGACGGGAACGGTATTCAATAATATGTCCTTTATTAATATCTCGATAAACTCGGGATTACAAAAAAAAAAAAAAAAAAAAACCGCTGAAACGGCATACAGAAAAAAAATCACACCAAAAAAATAATAGTAATATTCAAATAATAAAATAGGAGACTAATAGCCGGGCATCTTCCCCTTTCCCTTGTCCTTCGGGTCGCGTGGAACCCGAGGTCGCCGAGGTGGGGATGAGCGTTCCCTAATCACAAGGGGAACCTCTTTAGCGCGAACCCGCTTCTTTGACGACGGGTCTTCAATCACAGTCTTCGGCCCAACTCGGGCTCGCACATGCTCAGGCAATCTGTCTCGTGGGCCAAGTCGGTCCTACACGGCTAGTTTGGGGCCCAGTCTCCTCTCCAAGTCCGTCTGGGGGCTCACTTTCCCCCAAGCACCTTTAGCACTAGACCCTCCAGCTTGAGTCTTAGTTTTCTTCTTCTGTCCCGACATTAGACGAACTAGGATAGCCGGAGTGTCTCCCTCATCAAAGAACCCTCTATTGTCTTTAGCTTGCTCCCTCCTCAGCAGGTCAAAGGCTTCGTCAACTTTCAAAGCAGCTCGGGCCTTAGCATCACCTGCTTTAGTCCACTTGGTATATGAATCTGAATCCCAGATCGAGTGGCGAGACTTGGAAATAGGCCAAGTGTGCCGGGTGTACCATCTTTGCGCCCAAGCATCACACATCACATCAGTCAGTTGGGTAGGGTCACTCACAACTGCTTCCACTTCTGGTATCCGTTGAGCCCGTCCATACTGCCTTAGTATGCGATCCGGGTAAAGATGACCCGTTTGTCTGAAGGACAAGATTACTTGATAACGGGCTCTGTCCCTCGGATCCAAGCCGGTCCAAGCATAGATGGGCCACAACGACACTACCCATCGAATTAGCCGACCACCGTGGATTGATAGCACCTCATCCCAATATTTCTGGCTAATCAGGCGAGAGAAATCGATGGCCCGCCTCCTCGTCATTAATTGGTTATGACGGTAATTACTAGCATCAAGTGGGGGATCTATCACCGATAGCCTCTCATAAAGCCAAATCTGAAAAAGAAAGCAAAAGCATTAGATTCCGAGGCGAAGTAGACGACACTCGATCGAGTGCCAAGGTGACTCGATCGAGTGGCGTCACTGGAAGCAAACAGAAGGCTTTTTACGAAGGCACTCGATCGAGTGCCAGGGTGACTCGATCGAGTGCCCACTGCAGTAGCCAAATTATCAAAAATTCAAAAAATCGAAAAATCAAGAAAAATAAAAATCCGACTTACTTGCAGCAAACGAGTACTTCCGGTGAGACGAGCAGACGGATCCCTCTTGCGATTGTCCAAGCCTTGGATTATCTCACCCGTGATCAGCCAAGCCAGGCTATGCTCCGTCTCCATTAAATCAACCACGGTTAATAGACGGATATGACCCATGCAAGACAATAAATCCATGTGACCCTCAAAGGCATATACATGGAGCATGCAAAAAGAAAAAGCCCTACGGCTATGGACTGATCTCACCCGGACGTCGTGCGGGTTCATAAACTTCTCGGCTAGATCAATCAAGGAGACTGTGTTGTCATCCTGAGTCATTCGAGAAACCTCGTTGTGAGAAAGCCCTAAAAATTCTCGAAGCTTCCTCCTCCGGTCGTGGACCAAGTACGGGACGGCGGGCCGAAGCATGGGGTTCCACCCTCCTATCGCAGCGATCTCTTTAGGTAAAGGGCAGACTTCGCCCCGAGGGAAAGCAAAGACATGATATATGTCATCCCAGTAAGCCAAGCATGCATCCAAGAAGTAACGATCAACCACCATCTGACGGAATGGGTACAGCTGAGTTATACCCGTCTGGTTCAAGATCACCCTATCGGCATCCCTAAATTGTCGGGACCACGCCTGCAACATAGCACTCAACCTGTCGATTCCCATGATGGATTTCTTAAGAGGATAAAGAGACTTTCTTTTCCCCTTAAGGAGAATAAAGAGATTTTCCTATGGTGAAATTATGAAGAAAATCAAGAGCAAAGAGGGCTATATATAGCATTAGCCTTGTACACCTCCTTCCATATCACTTTTAGGAAAAGTTTCCTAATTCAAAAACGGGATCAGCCCACAAGTCTAGTCCCGATACTAGCACGAAAATATTCATCCCGAACTTTCCTAATCTCTTTAGGAGTCAATTCTTTCAAAATTTCAAAAATTCCAAATTTCAAAATTTCAAAAATTTCAAAATTCGAGTTTTCAAAAATTCAAAGTCATTTTTCCCCACCACGTCATTTTACTACCTACGTGTTGCATGCATTTTCATGTGACTTATACAGGTACGACTCAAACAGGGACATGCAAACCTCTAAATCTCCCCAGCATTTTCACGGGATGGGCCTACATACAGGCGCACCCAGGACTTACGCGACAAGTCCAAATGCCCCACGGAGTATTATCATCAGCACAAGTATGATTCCTATCTTATGGCTGGCGAGCCCTTCACGCGAGTCTAATGGACTATAAACGACCCGAACGGAAGTCTACCAGGTCTTAACGGGCTTGGTAGCTACTCTGACTTTCGCCCTGTCCAAGCCTCAGTTAGAGTGGGGGCTCTGTAGACACCCGCATTTTGACTGCCAGGTGTCTATGGTAGTTTCCAAAAAACACCCGATGATGATCGGACGCTAACGTGTTTCTACGCGCTCGGATACGGGCTCAAATCCATTAATCGCTGGCTAACACACTTACGGAGTACAAATCTCACAAAATCAACCTCAAATCCAGGCCCAGTGGATCATTCCGAGTCAAACAAGACTAATTTGGGTCAAAACCGACACCGGAATTAAAACCGACTTTTTGCGATTGGGTCAACCCCGGTCAAAGTCGTTTCCGAGACACACAAAAACAGCCATACAATCCTCAAAAGTCCAAGTCAAACACATAACCCATCAAACATCCAAAGTCAAGGTCCAAAAGACTGACCTGCGCGACCCAGCTGGGCCACTCGATCGAGTGACCCACCCACTCGATCGAGTGGGCCTATTTCGAGCCCGACGGCTGGCATAACGGGCCACTCGACCGAGTTTTTAACAACCCGGATTTTCGATGACTTAAAATAATAGATAATGCGGAAAGTTATCTAAGTCATTTAATTAAAATTATATCAGAGTGTAAACAAATCTGGATCGCTACGGATCCTTACAATAAACGACTATTAATTACATAGTCTTGATTCACTTAGTACAGAATATAAATTGTATTTATACAAACAAATTATTAAATCTCTCTCGCTCGATTCCCCAACGTCTTAGACCTGCAAAAAAAAATAATACAGTGGACGCTGAGCGGGACAGCAACCAAGCCGTTCATCTAACATCACCTCGAACACATAAGACAATCATGTGAATAACAAATAATATGCTTACAAAAATATTAAAGGATATCATGTAACAGATAGTTTCCTGTAATTCAATTATCAACATGTGAGGTGATGAAAACGATAAATTTTAAAAGATGGGACATTGGCAGCCATTTGATTTTAAAAATCATTTTTCACGTAAACAGAGAATAAACACACGAGTCGTGGCTCCTAGTATCACCGCTACTCCATATTGGCTTGCATCTCACCAATAGAAGTAACCGTGTTACCGACTCGTAGACCGAACGATCTTATGAGGTTTACATCTCACCCACAAGGCTCAATTGGGCCCGAACTTCTATTATATTATACGTTTATTCAAACGGGGCTCTGGGCTGAAATGAAAGCTGATGATTACATTCTCTGCATCACCAAGAGGGAACCCGCAGTTTTCAGAATCCTGTTCTGCCCCCGCTACCTAGGTGGTAATACTGATCAAGTACTTGTCTATATGTGCGCCACATACCCTACGCAGACTCTTGAACTGCAGAACTCACTGCCGTAGGACGACTACCTTAAACACTAGGTCGACTCTCGGACCGCAGCCTCCGAGTCTGCTTTTCATTACAAGTGCAGTCGAAACACCACGCATGGTAGGATCCAACACAAGCTATTCTTCCCAGACTCGCATCGTAAACTTTATATAAAAGTCGCCCGTGAACATGTAGTACATTATTTGGTGACCTTCAATAATTGGTCGGACTCATTTGAAACAGTCAAATCCTCAAGTACTTACTTTCAGTGTGACAATGTCATACTTTAATCCTCAAGTGTCACCCGAAATATTATATCCCAAATATCGTATCGTATAGTATTTTTAAAATAGTAAATTCTTTAGAATGAAGTTTTATATAAAATTAAAATTTAAGGTATAATAATAATAAAATATTATTTTAAAATTTATAGTTTCTAAAGAATATAAACGTTTTTGAAAAATATAAATTAAGGCGTACTTAGTCGATTTATAAATTTTGACGTAAAATCATTTTTAAAAATATTTATAAATGTCATGTAAAAATTTCGGAATAAAATAAATTCATTTATTATAGAAAATGAAATTTATAAATCTTTACCTATATAGAAATGATAAGTGAAATTTGATTAAAATACAACATTTTGCAAGTTACTAATTTACTCTATTAAATAATATATAAACAATTTTAAAAGTACTAAAGAAAATTAAATATGACCAAAGTTACAATTATATAAAACACATACAAAATATATAGAAAATAGAATAAACATACATAACAAATAGAATTAAACATACATATAAAATACAATGAAAATGATATAAGTAAATTTTATCATTTTAAGTTCTTCATTTTTCATATAAACAGAAATGTAAAGGTGATAAATAAATAAATTAAACAAGTGATAGTTTAGTCAAGTTAAATTTAGTCATAATAATAAAATATCACGTAACATTTTTATATATACATAAGTAATTTAGTCATACAAACAAGCCTAAATATTTAAATAAGCAATTTATTAAATTACTAATATATAAGAAATGTTGTTAGAAGAAAAGTTTGGTTACCTTAATAGCTACTATTTATTAACGTTATTAAGAATTAAGATCGACGGGGTCAAAATATCATCTACGGTAGAAAAGTCATCTTCTTCCTCCTTATAAAGACATTTTCGGGTCGAAATGATTTGACCCAAATACGATTCTAGAAAAGTGATCCCGTCAAATACTGGGTAGCTCCTCATTCCCGATGCTCCAATTACAGAAAGGGACGAGAGAGTAAATATAATATGTAGTACATAGTATATAGTATAGTAAGTAGAAGTAGTACGAAATATAGTACTCCGTACTCTGTAGTATATATGTAGGAGTAGTGTGTGTATATATATATATAGTACGTAGATAGTAGAGTAGTAAGTGTAGTAGTGTGTAGATTATGTAGTAAGATTAGGTAGTAGTAGTAGAGTAGATCAGTAGAATGGAGGTGTAGGAGTATGTAGTATTAATGTAAGTGAGTTGTGCTATTTATAGGAGAAAAATAATTAAAAAAAATCATATCTAAGTGATAGGCATGCATAGTGGATACTAGAGTGACACTAATTGAGACAATGCATGCAAAAGCATTTACGTGGGATGCTACGTGGGAGAGCAACAAGGGTCCAATTTTCGGTTCGGTTCAATTCTCGAACAAACGTCTTTCTTTCTTAAAAAGTTGAAATATAAGATTACGAAATTAAAATAATGGAACCCGTAAAATTTATTTTTAAAAATGAATTTGTGAGACGGTAAGTAAAATAGACAGTAAATAATAATTTGGGACAATAGTTATAAGAAATTATTATTTTAAGAATTCGATAAATTAATAAATTTTTACGAGACAAGAAAATGTCAAAATGATAGGTCAATATAAAAATATATTTTCGAGTTTTAAACTTTATTTAACAAAAGATAAAAATTTTAATAATTCGATAAATAAACTTTCATCTTTTGAAATACGGGATACTTTTTAATTTAACGAAATAAAACATTTTATTTCACGAAATAATTTTTCAAGCGTTAACCTTGGTTTAAATAAATGTTTAAAATTTTAACTCTATTTGAAAAATACGGGGTATTACAGAGTTAGCCACCTACTCGGTCGAATAACCCTAAACCGGGTGCCCTAGCTTTTCTTATATAAGCAACCCCCATGCAACACATTACACAACTTTTACAAACTCTAGAGCAACCTTACACATACATACAACATCTATTACAAACCCTAATCAAACCCTAGCAATTCTATACTAGCAAAAACCCTAAACCTAGTTTTAGGAATCAATCCCGAGCCACCATAACTTAACCTTCATCCACCTCGAAGACTCTTGTGTTAAAGCCACGGTTACGAGTCCGTTCCGAGACAAGAACATGTAGGTTGAGGGTGTCAAAACCCTTTCTCTCCTTCTTCTCTTTCTCACGTCGTCTTCATCTTCCTTTTCCGCACTTTTTTTCGTTTTTTTTTATTATTTTGTTCGTCGCGTCATAATATCGATAATATTATTAATAGAAAAACATTAAAATACTTATGGATTTGTGTCGAACGTGAGTGATGGTGGGATAAGGAAAACCGCATATACAAGTGTACTGCACACGCGTCGTCGGTCGCTTATCCCATCACCCCGATCGTTTGATTATTGAAATAGGTTAACTTAAACAATAATTCGTTTTTATTTTTGTAGTCATCATCATCGATCTTGCATTCATCAATTTTTAAAATCAATTTTAATAAGGGTCGAAACCCGTTGACACGGATCCGATATCACAATCCCTAGGGATTTATTTCGATGTCGGAGAAGTCGAGGGAATCGAGTTCTTTTTTATTCAAGTAAAGCGTCGATTTTAGATTCGATACCAATTCCATAATTGGATATCGAATCTAACGATCAAGTCACATGAATTAATTAACGTGATTTGTTCATATCACGATAATTAATTTAAAACGACTAAAATTAATCTTTTTTTTTTTCTTTTCTATTTCACTCTAATATCCCATATCGATTCAAATAATCGAATATGGGATACAACGAGTAATCAAATTTAGAATCGGGTATAAATTCAACAATATTTATACTCGGTTCAACAAAATTCGCGATTTATAAAGAACCAAGTCGAACATAAATTATACAATATTTATGTCCGATTCGGTAAAATCGTCGAACTATCAAAAATCAAAAGCAATTTCAAAATCAACAATTAAATTGCAAACGAACCAAGTTCGTACAGGTGCCACTCGACCGAGTGCCTTAGTCACTCGATCGAGTGACACCCTAAAATCGGATCAGAATGCCTACTACGACCCCCACTCGATCGAGTCTCACAGTGACTCGATCGAGTGGTCATGTACTCGACCGAGTTGGTCAATAACTCGGCCGAGTATGGTCTATAACGCAAAACAGAATCATCTTTTGCAGGTCCACTCGATCGAGTCCATCGACCACTCGATCGAGTGACCTCATAAACGACACATACAACAAGTCGTACATCCTTCTTTTCAAACTCGGTAGTAATTTATGATTTAGGTCAACACATGTTTAATTAATCACGTGTATTACTACCTTTTCAAACCATACATCATCATATTTGCATCTCGTTTACATCATTCAACTCAATTCATCATTTGCACAAACCGTTATTATTCGTTATATCGCTACATCGTTACTAACGCGTTTGTTATTTCTTTGTCAATTTAATTCTTGTTCGTTTATTGTACTAAATGAACCCGCATGCTAAAGTTCCACTTTGACGTAGAATTAATTGCATTAAATTGACTTAGAAACCCTTTTTCAATTCCATTCACATGTTTAGGGAAAATAATCTTTGCATATCATTTTCCCGTTTTACTAATGCGCGTATTGGAAAGTCATTCGAATTCTTAGTAGAGGCCGCTAAAGTGCGGGCGGGGTTGGGTGTCCTTTGTGGGCTTCCCAACACGTACACTCACCCCTTACTCAGAACCTCGGTTTCCGGATGTCCGAAACCGTTGGCGCACGAGAGTCATTCAATACACGATATCCGATAATGTCGGTATCGGTATCAAATGCAAAAAGACGAGCCCAATAAACTCTGACATCGGAAATGAACCGTATTTTGTATACGGACCACTACGACATAGAGTGGGCTCGAATGGTTCCGAATAACCACAAAATTCGGTGGCGACTCCACTTCGACCTAAATTTCAATTCGATCCATTCTCATATGGAGATTCATTCGCCTACCCAAACCCGCGCGTGGCCGCGTCGGGGTGGACCTATTTCATGTCCACAAAACGATTTCCAAATAATCAGTTAAGACGAGTTAAAGAATATCGACACGGTCCTCTCGGATCACTAGTCATCCTAGAAGTCACCTAACGGGCTCTCGCTACTTATTAGGGAATACTATCGATTACAACGAGTCAAATCCGTTCCAGGCTTTCGATCTTATTAGTCGGGAGATACAAATAATCAATTACGGCCTATAATTAATTACTCGTCATTATAATGTTGTAAGAGCGTATCACATATAAACTCGATTCAATTCGCAGTTCACCTAAACTCTAGTGAAGAAGATTAGCTAAGCATAATAATTACAGTAATGAAAATAATAATATGATTAATTAACATGATAAGATTGAAGAAGGTAAGAAGCAGTAATAAAAAGAAGAATATAAATAATTACAGGAAACATGATTATAAAGAAAAGAAGAAACAGTAACTAGAGAGGTGGTTAGGGAAGGAGAGAAAAATTACCAAAATCGGAATAGAGTAGAATGAGAGGGAAGTAATAACAACAACCCAAAAAAATATGAACACTGTAAACATCTGAGAACTAATTAAATAAATTATAAAAGAAAACCTAACAACTAAAAGTTTACAGGAATCTCCTCCAAAACAAAACCTACCTTCCTTCTTCCGTCGGGGCCTCCATCGATAATTAATCGATGGTAAGCCCCAAAAATATTCAATTTTCAATCCCTAATATGAAATTCAATCTATTATTCAATAAATTTATCTCTTTTAATGAGAGTTTCGTCCTTTATTTCAAGGTTTTCGTCCTTATTTTCAAGGTTTCGGTCCTTTACATTAGTAAAGGACTTAGTTTCATGTTTATTGATAAAATTAGTTTGTTGATGGTTCGTCGCTTGTCTCTTCAATGGATACAAGTAATTTGTTAACGATCTTGGAATCCAATAGAATGTAAGTTTTCTCCCCTTATGAATCAAACGAAGGATCCCCTCATCAAAAGCTGCAAGAAGACAACGATACAAGGTCATGCCGAATTGTCAAATCATGTCTTGAGATCCCTAGTTTATAAGAGAAATTGTATTCTTTGGCTTTTAATAGATTTGTTTGCGATTATAGGTATTCAATGTAAGTGCCGTTTGGCGTTCTATTAACGAATTATTCTTTTCTTCAAAAAAAAAAGTTTACAGGAATCTAAAACTAAACTAAACTAAACTAAAAGATGATGTGATGATGAGAAGATTACTGAGGAAAAAGATAGATGAAAAGATCCTAGAATTACAGCTCTATTTATAGTGTTCAAGCCCTCGATAACTGCTCCTTAATTCTCTGCTTAAACTGCTATGTTCCATCCCATTAACTAGGAAGAACGGAAGTAGTGGGAAGAACTGAAGATACGTAAGAGGGGGAATCGTGGGTAGCTTCAAAAATATCTGTCCTGAATTGGTGGCAGTATCCTATTCTGCAGACTTGGATTTTATGCTGGTAGACTTGAGATCCAAGTCTGCCTACTGAGTTCTTCAGTCTAGGCCTCCAATTCTTCCTCAGTCTACGGACTTGTTTGTTTTCTTTGCCTGCACTTTCTTAGTCTATAGACTTGTTTCATAGTCTATAGACTTGTGTCTTAGTCTACAGCTTTCTTACTTCCTTCTTCTCAGTCTACAGACTCAGTCTTCTTAGTCTATAGACTTCCTTCCGTCTTCTTAGTTTTCCTACGATGAATCGGTTTTAGAGCTTTAACGATTTTTGACGTAATTTTGAGCTCTTTTAACTACTCAGTCTCGATTATCTGCAGAACAACAAAAGAATACCCGAGTAGCACTTATGAGAATACTATAGAATATCCATGATTTCGTAATTTAGAATAATATTGAAATTTGCAAACATCAAACCAAATCTAATATTTTTACTTGATTAATAACTAATTAATCATGTATTCAGTCCTCGAGTTTATATGTTTAAAAACACTGAGAGCAGAACTGATTGAAAGATTCTTAATGGTAAGATTAACAACAAAACTTTGCTTTTTATTCCATTTAAGAGTTTGAACTCTTTAACTTTACGGTTAAGGATTGAAAATTATTAACACCGTCAACTGACATTATTCAACCTCTCAAAATAAAGCGGGAGCATAATATGAAGGCCTGTCAAACGGGTCCATCGGGTAAGGTCATACGGGCCGGGTCCAAATACGAGTTAGATCAAATATGAGTCGAGTTATACGGGTCAATGGTCGGGTTAGGGTCAGAAATAGTTTCGAACACTTATATTTTTTTTACCAACTTTATAAGTCCAACAAAGATAATTTTAATATCAATTTTTTTATGGTATCATTATTATACTCTTTAATAATAATGTTTACACTTTAAAATTATTAAATTCAATTTTTAAAATTATTTTATTATTAATTGATAATAAAAAGTTGTATTAAATTGAATATTTGTAATTTAAAATATTTTAAATAGTTATTTTTTAATTATAAATCCAAATATAATATTAAATATAAATAATTTAATAATTTTAATAAATTCCCACTGACCGAACGGGTGGAACGGGTTGGGTCGTGTTTCGACCCTAAATTAACAAGTCATTTTTGGGTAGGTCAAACGGGTTGCGGGTCGAAAAAATTGGTTCATAACCTTAAAAAGGGAGTTGATTGCAAACATTAAACTGAATCTAAATATTTTTAATTGAATTAACTAACTAATCATGTACATATTCAGTCCTATACGATTTTATATTTCTAAACACACTGAAAGCAAAACTGAATGAAATATAAAATTAGTAACCAAACTTTGATTTTAATTCCATTTAAGTGTTGAACTCTTAAACTTTACGGTTAAGGGTTGAAAATTAACACCATTAGCTAACGTTATTCAATCCCTCAAAAAATAAAACGGGGGCGTAATATGAAGACCCATCAAACGGGTCCAGCGGATCGGGTCCAAATACGGGTCAGGTCAAATATGAATGAAGTTATACAGTTCAATTTACTTTTATATAAATTTTATATAACCAAACTACAAAACCAACCCGTGAAATTTTCACGGGTGTTAAAACTAGTGTAATTTTGAAATGGAAGTCCCCAATTTTCCCTCCAAAACTGCATTATCCCACCAGAATTTACGTAAATTGTGGTTTGTTTGTAAATTGTACTGCTGAACATTTATTGTTGAATTAACACTTGATGACATACCATGACAGCACTTATTATCCAAGGCTTTTGTGTCATCATTTCAGATTTATTTGTTAATTACAATTAGTTGGCTAATCACATTAACAAAGTCATGAGTCATGCATAAATAGTGAATCATCATTGCTCATACTTACTCCTTAATTTGTGTGCAATACCCTATGGGACGAACTTATAAAACCGAAGGGAGTATTATTTAGGTAAAAGGAGTATGTAACTCCCCCTTATGGATTGGTATGAAATTTTAAGCAAAACAACACACAAATGGCCACGTGAAACAAGAAGGCCCAACATCCAGAACGAAACTACAAAGCCCACACTCGCAGATGAAAGATAACGGCCCAGAACCAGAAGTATACACTGACCAAATGACTGAATAAGAACGCGACTACACTATGGCGATGTCCTTGATCTATCTGCTTCTTCCTCGCATCTAGCTCCATAAATCCGACTTAATTCTAACAGCTACTCGTACAATATAGTGGAAAAAACGTTAATGCCTTGTAGTAGACATGTAACAAGTATAAGCAGGTGATACATTGATATCATGATCGAAACTCGAAAGTTCAACAAAACTATGAAGATGTTACATCAATTTGTACCGCAGTTCAAATGAACCGACAAATTCAAGGGAAACACATAGTGACATAGTTGAAGCCTTAAATCGTAAGACTAACACACAAAAAAACGAAGCTCAAATGCGCAAATTCTCATTGATCATTTAGGATGAGGAATGTGCCAGACCCAGGGGAGGCACTTAGAGCGCAGAGGAATCATCATAGCTTGGGAATGCACCAGCCGGGAACCCGGGCTGTACCGTGGCAGGGTACTATTCTACCACTAGACCACTGGTTCTTGTTGTTTATAGCTTGCTTACTATTTTATACCTATTCTCTCCATTCCAAAGAGATGTTCCCACATCAAATGGGCACATCTCTTTAGGAAAACTGTTCTTTATTCCATGTGGGTCTAAATAAGAAAAGATAAAGTATAATTAAACATAATGAAGTAACATAATTAAGGTCAGTAATTACAAGTGATTTTTTTTTCCCGCCAAAAAGAACGGTGAAAGAGTATACTACATCACAATGACCTAAGGTGTGATGATTGCTATTGTAAGGGCACATTAATTGTGTATGGGAAAAGCAATTAAAATCAATAAAATTTTGGGTTATTTCATGGGAATAATACCAACTATGTGTGTGCTTCTTAAAATAATCCAAACTATACGTAATCTCATTTTAATATGAACTACGTATTCATTAATCTCGTTTTGTTATGTATGAAATTATGACTTGCTATTACAGGTCGTAGTGACTTGCTGTAACTTTCTAGGGTTTTATTAGGTCCGTTGAAGTCATCGTGAAAACCAAAATAACAATAAAAAATATTTTTTTTCGTAGCTTCTATAAGACTAAATCAAAAAGTAATGGAAGATGAATTTTCGGTTTTTTTTTTCAATGGCCGAAAATGAACACGAAATGTAAATCAGAAGAAGTAAAGTTAGAGAAAGAGTTGAATAAGAGAGGTTCAACAGGTAGCCGGTCACCCATAGCAAAGCGAGGTTAATGAAGACATATTTCGTATTAAAATGAGATTACGTATAGTTTGTATTAATTTAAGAAGCACACGCATAGTTGGTATTATTCTCATGAAATAACTCTAAAATTTTCACCTATTTACAACTATTACAGCTGGTGCTTGATAAATCTAGAGGGAATTTATACAAAAAAGAGGGAAATTCAAATTTCCCCCAAAAAACGAGATATTATTCCAATCTCCTACCATAAATGCCATTAATGTCTTCAGTATTACTACCCCTTCATTTAGAGTGCTGTTTTTGGTCGTCGGCGCTTTTTAATGTAAAAGACGATCTTGCCCTTGCCTTAATTACATTAGTTAACTAGTGTAATGTAATTTTAAAAAATAGATTAGTTAATGAAACTCGTTAATGAAGCGCTTTTCAATTTTTCAAATCATTTCGTTATTACGTTATTATTTTGTGGTTATTATATATCCACTCACACACCCCACTCACACCGCACTCACCCTATTGAATACTCCCTCCGATTACCTATTTTCTTCCCCTTTCTTTTTGGGGAGAAAAATAAGGAGAGAGTATTATATTAATAGAATATGGAAGGTGGAATGAAAAAGTAAGAGAGAAATATTATATTAATTAAAGGAGAAAAAGTAGTGTGGAAAAGTAAGAGAGATGAATATTATATTAATTAAATGAGAAAAAGTTGGTTGAAAAAATAAGAGAGATGAATATTATATTAGTTAATGAGTAGTGGAAAACTTTTCTTAAATGGAAAGAGGGAAGAAAATCAAACTCAGCCCAAAAAGGAAAGAGGGAAGAAAATAGGTAATCGGAGGGAGTATTATTTTCTCTCACTTAAAAAAAGCGTCTTTTTTTTAAAGACACCCGATTTTTCTAGAAACCCGACTTCGCCCGAAATGGATCCACCTGCGGTTAGTACACTTTTGATTATATTATCTCTCATTTTATTTTTCTCTCTTTTGATTATAATCTGTGAGGAATGTGTGTTAGTGTAGCGTAAAAAATTGCATTTTCTTGTTTAACATGTCGTTTGCGTGCTCGATTTTCTTGTTGAAATCGATGTTGTGATCTATTTTCGTTATTTTAAAGAGAGCTGGAGCGCGTAAAATGGTCTTGGGCGCCAGAAACTGGCGCCTGGGGGGTCTCTTGGGCGCCAGTTTTTGGCGCCTGGGTCTGTTTATTTTTTAAAATTTCTTTTTACGTTATGCGTTACGATATCCGTATCGTTTATTTTTGTTTTTCGATAAATGTTTATATCGTGACTCGGGTGTTGTTATTTAGAATTATTATGAAATTATATGAAATGTTAATTTCATGACTAAGTGTTTAAATGTTTAGTATCCGTATCGTTTGTATACGAAATTATGAAATTATACGAAATGTTAATTTCATAAATGCGTTACGATATCCGTATCGTTTAATTTGATGACTAGAGTGTTTAGATGTTTTGAATTATTATTATACGAAATGTTAATGAAATTTTAGCTTTTGTGGAGGTGTAGTGACATTACATTTTTGTGTTCATTTTCATCATTTGTTAGTGGAGTCGTATTCGGAAGGGCACGTTCGTTAGTGGAGTATTCTTATGTACGAAATTCGGGTTTCTCTTAAGAGGAGACATTTTTTTTAGGTCAGAGAAAACAAAATCCGCCTTTAAAATGTTTCTTACTTTGAGTGTTTGAAATTTTTATGATACGAAAATGTGTATAAAAATTTGAGTTATATTTCTTTTCATCGTTCGTTTGTGTAGTTATATTTGTTTCCATCGTTCGTTAGTGGAGTTATATTTGTTTTCATCGTTCGTTTTCGCGGAAAATACTAAATAAAATCGTACTCGTTGGACGCCAAACTATGTTTAGTTTCTACGTTACTACGTATACATTTTGTTGACGCACTTCAGTTTGTAAGTTTTAAATAGGGAAATTTTTTGATCGCCTATTCAGTAGCTAACATGTAATATTTTGTCGGTGTATCAGGAGGACTTTGGTGGCGACGGTATTGACTATCGCGTTTGTTTTATTTTTGGGCCACCGTTCGGTAGTTTGAACCTGGCATTCAACTACGCTAACGAGATAGCTTTGGCTCTTGGGTTCACTTTGGTGAAAGCGAGCAACAAAACGCAGAGCAATGTCAACCCGAACCGTCTTGGTCAAAATTACTTCAAGTGCAACCGTAACGGAAATCCGAGAGTAGGTTCCAAGACTTCTCAGAAGACCGGTTGTAAGTTTTGGGTGAAGGCGTGCGAGAGCTTAGACATGGAATGATGGATTTTAGCCATCGGTCCATGTGGCACGCACAACCACCCGTTACGTGTTCACGATGACGGGCACAGACGTCTAGCCGCCCTTGATGAGGCCGAGAAAGAGTACGTCCTGAACGGTCTTCGGGACCATTTGACACCAGCCCAAATACAGGAGGGCCTTCACCAGAGAAATCCGGAGAAACCACGCCCCTCGATCAAGATGATATATAATATGGAGGCGAAGTTGAGGGCGCAGGCGAGGGAAGGTCGTAATGCCATCGAGCAGATGATGGTACTAGCGCGTTGGGTTCTCTACGTCCACTTCTTCTTCGAGAAAGAGATTACGAGCGTCGTGGAACGTGTATTTATGGCTCACCCCGAGTCCATGAAACTATTTCGTACGTGGTCTTACGTAGTCACTATCGATGCGACCTACAAGACGAACATGCACGATATGAAGTTAGTGGAGATGGTCGGGGTGACACCCGTTGGGAAACCTTTTCTGATAGCCTACGCCCTACTTCGACATGAGGAAATGTTGTCCTATACTTGGGTGCTTGATAAGTTGAAGCTGCTCATTGGGGACCGGGCACCGAACGTGATTGATACGGATAAGGCTCAGGCGTTGATGACGACAGTATCGAAGGTCTTTCCGGCCCCGCAGACCCAGAATCTGCTCTGCACGTGGCACATATCTAACTGTGTGGAAAAAAATGCCTTGGAGAGGTTTGAGGGTCAGAAAGACCGAGTAGCGACCTTCAGGCATGCAGTGTGGTACCCTTTCCTGTATTCTACAAGTCTCGCGGACCTCCAAAGAAAATGGAACGACATAAAGTTTAAGTGGAGGCTGTCGAGATTTCCTCATTACATCGGTACCGTTTAGCGTAATTACTGTCAATGGAATCATGCGTACACGGATCGATACCTCCACTTAGGCAACATCACCACATCCATCGTCGAATCTGCACATGCGGCTTTGAAGAAGGCTCTTGGCACATCGACAACTTCCTTAGATCGGTTGTTCGATAGGATTGACAAGCTAATTGGTCCTCAGCAGTCAAAACTGCGGAAGAAGTTGAAGACCTCCCGCAGGAAGCGATCAACTAATCTGTTCCCGATTTTCATGAACTTGAGACTCCGAGTAAGTCGTAAGGCATTAACCTTGCTGACTGGGGAACTGACGAGGATGCACGAGTTGGTCGATTGGGTTTTTGAGGACTGCCGGTGTGTATTGAGGACGTCCATGGGTTTGCCGTGCGCATGTGAACTTGCCGGGCTGATGGCGCGAAATTCCGTAGTGCATTTGACCGACATGCATGTGTTTTGGAGGACGCTCGACTTTGCCGGGGAGAAAGCAATGCCCGTCAGCGACAAATTTCAGCTGGACGGGTTGATTGAGGAAATACGTTAGAGCGATCCAAGTATGTGGCGACATTACATTGATGTTCTGAATCCAGCATTACGTCCCGAGGAATCAGGCCTAGTTGATCCTTCTCCGAACCCGAACCCCAGAAAATCATCGGGGACGGGGAGGATGCTTATCGGAGTCGAACATGCGAGGAGGAGGTACGGCACCTCCGACACGGGAGCCACCCCAAGTAAGTCGGCCAGGACTACGCGCACGTCAGCGCCAGGGAGCAGTCAGTCGACCCGGAGCACCGAACCGCCCACACCGACCGCCAGCCAGTCCACTACGGGCACATGACAAGGGGTACCGAACGCACCCCTGGAGCTGAACTACATGGGGAGGGCCCTTCCGGTTCATTCGCGATCTTGTCGGTTTCATGTGTCCGTACCAAGTCAACTGGATAAATGTTATTGGGGACGGTCACAGCGGATTTCGTGTCATGGCTCATGTGATATACGGTGACCAGTCCAGTTTTACTCGCCAGAGAATGGCGTTGTGGGAGCATATCTAGTCCCCCATGTATGACCGTGTGTACTTGTCGTACGATGACAGAGGTCTAGTAGGCGCCATGCGTCGTGTAGGTACGACGACGACCCCCCATCTGGTAGGCACAGAGCATTATCTCCAGGGCTGCGATTTATACGGTTTTGCCACAATAAACAACTGGGTTATATGTCGAGAGTATCCCAATCCCTCGATTGCGGTACCTACTACCCATTGCGGGCCATGCCAGGTAACCGTGTACCGTTCGGCGTAATGTGAATAATGCACGTTGAACACGGATGAGGTAACTGGATTAGGTTGAGAATGGAGGACGATTGTCCGATGCCTCCTATACATTTCCTTTAGAGAGGCGCTCATGACGGTACGACGGTACATTATCCTTCCATTTTCCAGGATCATCGGGACAGGTGGGTCACTGAGTGGAATGAGTACTTCCTGAGGGCTCAGATTGATCCCAATGAGCCAGGTGGTGTAAACAACCTTTTTACCTTCGACGACCCCCCATAGTAATAGAACTTATTTGTGTCGTGTGTTTATGTATAAATTGTAGACTACTATAAATATTAGATCAGTCTTGTCGTGTATTATATACAAATTTTAGACCAGTATTGTATTTATTTGTAAATTTTTCGTAGGTACTCGCGAAATTATTTCCGATTTTAGTAAGCATGCGCGCTGATGCTGTTGTTGGGGCGACTGCAAATCTCGTAACGAAAGTCCAATCTTACTAATAAGAAACACACAAATGTCCAAATCATCTGAAACATAAAAAGAAATGAATATTCAAGAAGACATGAAATCCACAACACTCCAAACATAAACAAAGTACACATAAAAGTTAATCACTCAACGGCGACCTCGTTTCCCGTGGGATCGGTGTGGGCGCTCACTCGGGTGGGGTAGGATGGGACAGAACGACTCCAACAGCTGGTCAAGGTACGCATGCCGGGCTTACGGGTTGTCCAAAAAAAAAATTACGAAAAAATGGCCCAGGCGCCCAAAAATGGGGCCCAAGAGGCCCCCCATGCGCCAAAAACTGGCGCCAAAGAGACCCCCCAGGCGCTAGTTTTGGGCGCCCAGGAGACCCCCCAGGCGCCATTTTTGGGCGCCCAGGAGATCCCACAGCAGCCCAAACCCGACGCCCAACCCAGAATCCGCGCCCTTCTTCGCGGAAATCGATCCCAAAATCACAAAAATTGAAACCAAAATCGAATATAGCAAACAATAACTACTCAAATCGGGTATTACATGAATTAATCAAGCAAATAATAGCTACGAGGAACATAAACTATCAACCTAATACTAATTATAATCAAACTAATCGACCTAAAATAATCAAATACAAACTAAAAAGTAATACAAAATAGATACATGTACTCACTTGACTACGGATTTGGAGTGGAAGCGAAAGCGGTTTTATATTTGAAAAACTATTTTTTAAGGAATTATTTTAGAGAGAGAAAGAAGTGAAAGTGAATTGTGAGGAGAAGGGGGGTTTATATAGAAATTTCCTAAACATATTCCCGGGTTACATTGAAACACGTGTCTCAAAAACCGTTCAAAAATACAAAAAACCGTAATTTTAAATGAGTCGGGAAATAATAATTACATTAATTAAGAAACTTACTTAAAATCATTAATCACAATTATAGAAGGGTAAAAGAGTTACGTTGAGACACGTGTCTCAAAAACCGTTCAAAAGTACCAAAATCGTAATTTTAATTTAGTCGGAAAATAATAATTACATTAATTATGAAACTTAATTAATATCATTAATCACAATTATGGAAGGGTAAACGAGTAAATTCACGTATAAAGCGCCGACGACCTGGCTGAAATGACGACGACCAAATGTAGTAGGGTTCATTTACCCATCCAAATTAATACTCCAAAAAGTATCAGTTTTTCCTCTCTTTACTTCTCCAAAAACTGTCACAAAGAACTATAAAACACAACATAGGTCAGTTTGGTGCATTTAATACAACATTTATTATTAAAGCATGAGGGATACCAACTTAAGTGATGACGAGAGACATAGAATAGTGTGCACATTGCTAGAGAGTGTCATTAATTGCAAACCGAAACATGATTTAGTTAACGAGCTAGCATCAAAATATCACGTTTCACGAAGAACAATAACGAAGATATGGGGTGTAGCCCAAAATTAGAGAAATAGTGGGCTGGAAATTAATGTGAATTCCCGAATTCCGGGTAAAAAGGGACGACAAACTATAAATTTTCCACTCGAAGCCATAAAATCAGTTGTGTTACCTTTACAAAGCACAATAATGAAGTTGTCAGCGGCTATCGGATTCAAGAAGTCCACAGTTCATCGGTGGGTTTAAAAAGGGTTGATACGTAGTCATACATTAGCAATACATCCACAATTAACTCTACACAATAGGTACGAAAGACTCCAATTTGTTTTAAGTAAGCTTTACATTGATAGAGTAGAAAGATGCTTAAAGTTCAAGGAGATGGATAATGTTATTCATATCGACGAGAAATGGTTTAACATGACAAAATCAACGCAAAGGTATTATCTACTCGAGGAAGAAGAAACTCCTTACCGTTCTTGCAAGAGTAAAAGGTGTATCGTTAAAATAATGTTTCTTGCAGCAGTTTCAAGGCCAATTTATGGAGAAAATGGTTAGGTCTTATTTGATGGGAAGATTGGCATCTTCCCCTTTACATACGAGGAAGCAGCACGAAGAAACTCAGTAAACAGAGCAGCGGGTACAATGCTTACGAAGCCAATAGAGTCTATTAACAAAACCGTAACGAAAGAGTTTCTAATCAACAAGGTCATCCCGGCTATCAAAGCAAAGTGGCCACAAAATGCAAGTAAGAACATTGTAATTCAACAAGACAATGCACCGCCGCACATAAAAGGAGATGATTTACAATTTGTAGAAGCGGCTACAAGTGATGGTTGGAACATACAACTGAAATAACAACCAGCAAATAGTCCGGACCTTAATGTGCTTGACTTAGGGTTTTTTAGGAGTATACAAAGTTTACAGAACTCAAATCCAGCAAAGACGGTTGAGGAGTTGGTAAAAAATGTTGAAAATGCTTTTGAAACACAGAAATCAGATTGTTTAGACGATGTTTGGTTAAATTTACAAGCTTGTATGGTGGAAATTATGAAACAAAAAGGTCACAACAACTACAAAGTGCCACATCTCAAAAGAGGCAGCGCAAAGAAGAGAAGGTATTTTGCCAAGGAATTTGACTGTCACTGAAGATTTATCAATCGGTTGTATGGCCTATTTATTGAAAAATAGGAGCACAAACAAGCTACAAGAAACGTTGACAAAAATCGGTCTTAATATGGATTTAGTTTTATGATTAATGTATAGTAGGACACCTTTTGTTTAGCTACAATATGTAATGCATATCTATAATTAAAACAATTGTAGTTGTACTCTCAGTTTACATAATTAAAATATTTCTCAAATCTATTCATTTACATACTCATAAAACGATCGTAGGAGAAACAACAGTGTAGAACCATCAACCAAGTGTGAAACCATGTTGTCATAAAACGACATTAAACCTTTCCTGATAGGATTCGTTTCCGCTAGGACTCCGAAAACCATTTCAACGCAGCGGAGATAAACCCATCATACCGATAAAGCATAACCACACAAATAAACGAAGATCCAGTTTAAACCCAAAACAAACCAATAAACCCATCATCAACCGCAATGAATTAAGGGATTTTCTACGCGGTACCCCTATGTTTTTCACATTTTTCTACATTGTACCCCTACCTTTTCTATGTCTATACACGGTACCCTTGAAGTTTACTATTAATTTAACTAGCGCCCCGAATGTTTTTTTCCATCAAGTTTTGTCGTTAGATTATGTTTTTAGCTTAGAATTAAGACTTTAATATCATTTAACTTAGATAATTAACAAGTAATTGAGCTTAATTTAAGTGTTATCATTTGATTTGACAATATAATGTCAAAAATATAATATGTTTAGATTCGGAGTATAACTGCAAACACGTACAAAATTGTTAGTTTAAGTTCAATTAACAGTTAATTAGGTATGTTAAATGACGTTTAACTTTTAATTTTGAACATAAAAAGGTAATTTGTTACCAAAACTTGACGGGAAAAAAAGTTTAGGGGTACCAATAAAGATAATAATAAAGTTTAGGGGTAACAAAGAAACTTTTAGTAAAGTACAAGGGTACCATGTATACATGTAAAAATTGTAGGGGTACAAGGTAGAAAAGTAAAAAGTTCAGGGGTACCACGTAGAAAATCCCATGAATTAAATACAACAAATATATGAAATTTTAAGCATAACCACACAAATACTAAGACAATAAAACATCCAATTATAACGAAAAAGAAAACGATTATACAGGCATGCAACAAAAAACAACACGAGACATAAATACGAGTAATTTGTAAGGGAAGATAATTATACAGGGAAGACCTTATTTGGATATTGAATCAATTTCTCTGAATGGACCCATTTTAAGGTAATAATCAGCGTCTTCAACACTCATACCAAACGTCCTAGGTACGAACCACATCAACTCAATGTTTCGAAATTGCTCCGGCCCCGGGTAATTGAGATCGTACGTCGGATAAGAACAATTTAAGTCCCAATGGAAATAAGTCTTAGCAAGAGGAATACGAACAATGTCCTCCGCGAAAACATCGTTAGACATATTAGATGACTTAAGAGATGAGAGTTGGGGGTATTTTTGTTTTTTAGGTTGAAGAGAGAGAAAGTAAGGATGAGAGTGAGCACTGAACAATAAAGGGGGAAAAATGGAAGACTGGAAGTGGAAAATGTAGAGGAGTAAATTTAGGTTTAGGATAGTTCGGCCAAAAACGAAAATGAGGGTATAAGTAGTTCATTTATTTGGAGGGAAAGATTAATGGGTCTACAAAAATTAGTGGCCCAAAATATAATTTAAACTTATTTTAATGAAATTAAGTATGATGGCATACTTGTAAATACTGAAAAGAAAAAGGGTGATGTTGTCAAAGTTGATAGCTAAATAAGGAAATAAATCAAATGGGAATAAGATTGTGAGATTTTCTTTTTAGGAAAGTGGGAAGAAGTTAGTGGGATGGAGGAAGTACATTATATTCAGTTACTCTTTATAGTGATGTCAATGAAATATTGAAATCCCTATTTTTTTTGTCCATCTCCACCTTGCACCATTACAAATTTCCTCTAGAATAATCCATAGCCAAAGCGAGGGATAAATATTGTTTTGTCTTAGAATAATCACACGTTAGTTAATCGCCTACGAATTATTACTTCGAGGGTGCTATTAGGTACTGATTTATAGTCAAACAAATTACACTATCATCTCACTTAGCTCTAAGCCGGCTATTTAATTTTCCTTCCATCCCATTCAATAATTATTAGTCCCATTTTTGGGTGTAATATTCAATAATTTTCTATTCTCTTTTAGGACATGTTTTTATGATTGTAAATTGTTGAAGATAGTTTTTTGACAGAGGAAACAAGACCAAGCAATTACATGTTAAGAGCTAATACTCAAGTGTGTGCTTCTTTATAAGGGATCGAGGATAACATAATATGGAGTACAAAAAAAATTAAGAAACTTTAAAAAGGCCTAAATGAGAGGAAAACACATTGGCCAAAGGCCAAAGCATGATGATGGAAACAAGTAGAAAGGACACGAACTTTAGCATTCATCACATCATCTTCTAGGACAAAATACCAAACGATAGCTGATAGGACAACTGGCACAAACAAAATGCACTTATGCCATATAGACGTAGAAAAGGAAGGGTTGACGAATAAGTCCAAAAGACATGTCATCAATGGAGGAAAAACTCATGCATTGATCGAACACGATTAGGACAAGACCAATGCATCTTAGGAAAAAGTCATGAATCGATTCTTATAAGATGGATGGTTGAGATTAAAAGGTAAAACACAACTTTTATACAACTAATTAATACCCTCTCATCATTTCAATTTTCAGTAGACCTAATTGTAGACACCCAGATTTGGACTTGGTGGCTGCAGGCGTGCCTGACAAACACCCGATGATGATTAGACTGCAACACGACACGATTTTACGATGTTTTAGATGGGTTTTCTATAGAACGGATCAAATAATTACTCGGAAAAATTGATTCAACATCAAGGCGGTCTTAGTCGTGTCATTACGGTTGCGTCGACACTAGTTAGAGTCAATTATGACACCGGGGCTCCGAATCGGTCCCGAAATATGCAAAGTCAAACCCGAGTCAGTGCGTCAGGCCAAGTCGAGCCTCGAGAGGCGTGCCCGAGGCCCAACGGCGCACACGCTAGGGTATAGGGCGAAATCTTAGCAACCAAGAAAGAGCAAAGATTACGTATAATCTTCGCTTTGGAAATATTTCAAATCGGATCTTTAAAATCTCGATCGCCTCATCTCTGGCGCCTCTATTCTGCATCGCCTGGTTTAAGGCGCCCCAACACTGGTCGCACGATGTTTGGCGCCAGAAATATCAATTTGAACTACGAGAAAAACTATAAATACCCCCCTTCTCCGCTCCTAATCGACACAATTCAGAATTCATTTCTTCCTCTCCTCTCTACGAGCTCCACACAACTTGCAGCTCTTCTTTAGCGTTGCACTCCGACATTAGGCACCATCCACTCGATCGTTTTCTCTTTGATTCGCATTCCATGAATCAACACCACTCTTCGTAGTGTGTTGACCTGTCGACTCACCGTAGCGAACGAAGCTCTATCGGAATGACCGCAGGTAACTAGGAGGATCTGGCTGTAGAAGTCGAATTGTCACTACGTTGTCATCTAAACACAACTTTACATATCATACCTTTAATTATGCACTTCGATAACTCAGGGCTTGGGTAATTCCGATTAGTGACTTAGCTTTTTCACTGCGTAAGTGGGTTTTAGCGAGGTTGGGTAGAGAAACTGAAAGATGACTCACCCCTTATCAATTGTGTATCGTTGATTCGTTGTCTTTGTCTCCCGTTTCTGATTCCTCAACTCCTCCTAACGCCTTTCCTCTTATTGCTCTCCTTTTTAGCTATTTCATATTGATCTGACTACTCTAGTCTAGTTTTAATCCTACTCCAAACCCCTCTTTAGACCCCAAACACAATTACACTTAGACTTGACCAATTTCACATACTGTCCTTGTGGATCGATCCCGACCTACCGCTACTACGTAGTAGTTTGTTATGGTTGTAAATATTGTTTTACTGCGGGTTCTCGATGATCCTCATCAAAATGGCGCCGTTGCCGGGGACGGCGATTAATTGATTGAGTTTTCGTCTTTTTATGTTTGTTTTTTGCTTTCATTTTGTTTTCTCTCTACCCTAGTACCACTTGGTACTAGGAGCCTCATCGTCTACTTGATGTTTTGTCAGGAATACCTTGTTCTTTGGTTGTTCGATCCCTACTCGGAGAACGAGCACTTTAAAAACTTCGTGTGCCAAAGCATCAATTCAATACCGTGATTCCTCACCAATTATCTTTCATTTCTCAGCAACTCGCATTTATTTGTATCAGGTTTTCCTCCCCTAACCATCAAAGACCGCATGCATGGCCACACTTGGCTCCTATTCGAAACCATCTAATGAGGGGATTCCTTTCCCTGTTTTCATCGGAACCATTCCGGAAGGATTTGAGCTTAAAACCTCTTTGGTTAGATTGATACAACAATATACCTTCCATGGGCTTCCCGATGAAGATGTCATTGAGCATGTATGTCTATTTAAGGAGAGGCTAGTAGGTGTCAAGCTTGACGGACTCACTAGATTCCAACTTCACCGCATACTTTTCCCTCGAAATCTACGAGATAGAGCTTGGAGATGGCTCCAAAGCTTCCTCAACAATTCCTTTCATACTTGGAAACATCTTTGCAATGCCTTTCTTGAGAACTTTTTCCCACCATCCAAAACTAATCGATATAGGATGGAGATTCAAACATTCCAACAATGGGAAAATGAAAATTTAAGCGAAGCATGAGACCGATTCCAAGGTCTAGAAAGGAGAAGTCCTCATCATGGTATACCAAATTGGCTTCTTATTCACACGTTCTTCAACTCCTTATCCGACCACGTGAAAGAAAATGTCAACACGGTGGCTAGAGGAGATTTCTTTTACTTAAAGAAAACGTATCTCAAAGACTACTCGAGAAAATGGCAAAGAGTGATGCACATTCTAGTAACAATCAAGGCGACAAATCAAGTGATGGGTTAAAATCGTCAAATAGTGTGGAAGCTAGCCGTGAGGCGAGAATTGATGAATTAATCAAAAGCTTTGAAGCGTTTGCTTCTAGAGACATTTCTCGACTCCGAGAACGGCCGCAACCTAAGGAAATGACCCCACCAAGGGAGATAACTCCACCAAGACAAGCATCATCTTCGCCACCAAAGCTCTATAAAGTTGAAATACCATGTGACCATTGTGGAGAGTATGATCACGAGCCCACTTCATGTTCCAAAGGGGCAAGGGTTGTAGACACCTGCATTTTGCCTACTAGTGTCTATATAGCAGTCTCCAACAAAACACCCGATGATGATCGGACGTTAACATGCATCAATACGCTTGAATAAGGACTCAGAATCTAGAGTATCCGACGTGGGCACTTAGCGGAGTAAAAATATCTAAAAACCGACCTTAAACTCAGACTCGGTGGATCGTTTCCAATAAAATAAAGTTATTTTGAGCTAAAACTGTCACCGGGGGCAAAACCGTCTTTTGCGACCAAGCCAAAACCGGTCAAAGTGGAAACCCGAGAACGAAACTAGTCACAAACGCGTCCCTATACGCAATCAAAATCAATCAAATCAAATCTTTCCTAAAACAAACCCGGATTTCACTCAATCCGGCTGAGGGCACTCGATCGAATTCCTGGGCCACTCGATCGAGTGATCCCCAAAAAATCCACTCGAGGCCCTTTTACTAAGGCATTTGATCGATTCCAACAAGAGGCACTCGATCGAGTGACCCTAGACGAGGTCCAAGTCTAAAAATACTTCCCTCCATCCATCATTTCAAGGAGGACATTTTTTTCCACCATTTTTCAAGGTTCCTAATTCTCCAACCTTTTGGTGTCATTCCCTTATACAAAAACCGAGATCAAACCTCTCTTCAACCATTACTCCCTTCATTCGACAAGGGTTCGGTAATCCCAAAACATAATCATACACCCTAACTCATCCTTCATATCTCGAACCGCTCCCGTGTCTACGACGATTATGCGAATGGAGGTTGAATATTTAATGAATGTTTAAATAGTTTTGTATGTTATTAATACTTTCATTTTTTTAGAATGCCGGTACTGAGGAAAGTCACAGTCGTTACTGAGGAAAGTCACATTCGTGATTGAGGAAAGTCATAGTCGTTATTGAGGAAAGTCACGCAAGTCACATTCGTGAGGATAAATGAGTGTGACTTTCCTCCGTAACGAATGTGACTTTGCTCAGTAACGACCATGACTTTCGTCAATTACAAATGTCATTACTGCTTTATTTCATAAACTAATTGTCTGACAAATTTGTATACGACTGCAGATGTCGGATGATAACAATTTAGGTGAACGAAATGTTAGAATAGAAGTGTGATGTCGGCGCACCCATCCGATGCTATGTACAAAGACCTAAAGAATACCTACACAAGATTATTTATGCGTTTAAAAATGTTCGGATATATTCTCTAGGTATCATATTGTTTGTATAATGTTTGTACGATACATTTTTCAAATGAATGTTTAAATGTATGTTATATACTTTAGTTATTATAATGTTTTCCTTAATGTATGATACCACCTTTAAATGAATGTTTAAATAATTTAATCTATAAGTTTTAAAAAATATATTTCCAGCCATTTTAATACACGCGGGTCAGACCAATAGTCACACTTGAGCAGAGCATAAGTCACATTTTCATAGTATTGAAGAAAGTCACAGTCGTTACTGAGGAAAGTCACGCAAGTCATATAATCAAAGAGTTCATAGTATTGAGAAAAGTCACAGTCGTTAAGTCACATACATTATTTTCATAGTATTGAGGAAAGTCACAGTCGTTACTGAGGAAAGTCACAGTCATTACTAAGAAAAAGTCAATGTCGTTACTGAGAAAAGTCAAAGTTACATTCGTTACTGAGTACAGTCACATTCGTTACTGAAGAAAGTCATAGTCATTATTGAGAAAAGTCACATTTGTTACTAAGAAAAGTCACAGTCGTTTTTACAACAATCAAAATAACCACCTTTGAACGGTTAAAAATATATTAATTAGAATATTTTTACAGTCAAGCAAAATAATATTTCCAACAAGAACATATTGATTAGAATGTTTTTTTGTTGGATGAATGAAGTTTGAAGATGAAGTTGTTCTTTTTTTTATGAACGAAGCTTGAAGATGAAAATGTTTTTCTTTTTTTGTTGGATGAATAAAGTTTAAACATAAAGTTGTTCTTTTTTTGTGAGATGAATGAAGCTTGAAGATGGAGATGATGAAGATGAAGATGAAGATGAAGATGAAGATGAAGATGAATGAAGGTTGAAGAATTTGGGGTTGTGATGAGGAAGCATGTGGGAGACAAGGAATGAGTAATTGATTGAGAGAGTACTCTTTCTCTCTCTCTCAAGATGAAGATGAATGAAGATTGAAGAATTTGGGGTTGTGATGAGGAAGCATGTGGGAGACAAGGAGTGAGTAATTGATTGAGAGAGTACTCCCTCTCTCTCTCTTCCACATCTCACTTTTTTTTTGTTTATTTTTTGTTACACAAATCAATCTAAGCCATCCAACTAATACACAATCAATGGACACAAACAAAACTTCCCAACTTCTCAATCCTTACTCCACTTCCTTGATCCCATATATATATATATATATATATATATATATATATATATATATATATATATATATATATATATATATATATATATATATATATATATATAGTAAGGCTCTTACTCAATCAATCAATTATGTGCTCGAAATCCCGTTACAATGGATTCAATGACCGCGTCATCTTCTTCAACTGTTGATAAGCAATTGATTGAGTATAACAATGGTGAGTTTCAATATTTCTTTCATGTCAGTTTTCATTGTTGCTATTGCTTTCATTGTTGCGTTACTTTTTAACGTCAATTTTAATGTTGATATTGCTTTCATTGTTATTTCATTCATCATAGTTTCCTATCTATGGTTAGTTACTCTCTCGATCTGTATAGATTCCAAGGTTTTATGTTTCTTATTTAGGTTTTCCATGATATACACTGATACTATTGCATTGTTTTATATTAATGCAGAAACGTCATTGAAGTAACATACCTTCTCAGTTATAGTAACACTTAATTGCAATTACAGTAACACACTGAACGTTTAGAAAAAGGGTTTTGATGATGATATTAAAGTAACGTAGTGTAATAGTTAGGGTAACACAACTTATGAATTGATATAACACATTTGTTGCACGTCAATTTTAATGTTGATATTGCTTTCATTGTTATTTCATTCATCATAGTTTCCTATCAATGGTTAGTTGCTCTATCGATCTTTATAGATTCCAGGGTTTTATGTTTCTTATTTAGGTTTTCCATGATATACACTGATACTATTGTTTTGTTTTATATTAACGCAGAAACGTCATTGAAGTAACATACCTTCTGAGTTACAGTAACACTTAATTGCAATTACAGTAACACACTGAACGTTTAGAAAAAGGGTTTTGATGATGATGTTAAAAGTAACGTAGTGTACTAGTTAGAGTAACACAACTTATGAATTGATATAACACATTTGTTGCATGGGTGTAACGTTGTTTAATTTTGTGCAGATGGTATTGGCAAAGAAGCGAACGCACAGGACAGCAGTGGAAAAGGTGGAATTTTACTCATTTGATTAATCATGGATTAATAACAGTGGTTCATTGCTCTCGTTTTAGTATAGATCCCAGATTTAACGTATACTTTACTGATATTATTGTTTTGTTTTATGTTGAAGTAGATACGGCGTTGAAGTAACATACGTTATGAATTACAGTAACACCTAATTTTAATTAGATGAACACAAAACGAGTATCATTTTGTAACGAGTTTTAATTTTTTGCAGGTAGCATTTGCCAAGAACCGAATGCACAGAAATGGTGAGTTATTTTTTTCGTCATCACGTTCCGTCATTCATTCAATCAAATCTGAGTTCGAAATCCCGTTACCATGGATTCAATGAGCGCGACATCTTCATCAACTGTTGATAAGCAATTAATCGAGTATAACAATGGTGAGTTTTGATATTTTTTCCACGTTTTGCTTCAATTTTTATTCATGGATACGTCGTGCATCAATTTGCGTTCTTTTTTTTTTCGTCACTTTTCATGTTGATATTTTGCTTTCACTGTCATTTCATTCATCATAGATACATATCAGTGGCTAATTGTTATAGATTCCAGAGTTTTATGTTTGTTATTTAGGTTTTCCATGATATACACTGATACTATAGATCCCAGATTTAACGTAAGCTTCACTGATATTATTGTTTTGTTTTCTGTTGAAGCAGCCACAGCATTGAAGCTTCATTGATACGAACTTCTAAGGGCAGAAGACAAGGCAAATGTGAAAAGCTTGTGCGGATTAATTTTCATGTTGAAAAGCTTGTGCGGATTAATTCGGGAGTTCAGGTTGCAGAGACAGCCGGTTTCTGGGGGGGGGGGGATATTGGCAAAACACAGGAACTGGATTTTGTACACATTTTTTTACACATAGCGTTGTGCTACGTTGCAATTAACTATATATTTATTTAATACATGTGTATTTGGTTAGAGTAACATCTCATGTCTATTGGAGTAACATCATTCGTTAGTTACAGTAACAGACATAATGCATGAAAGTAACTGAGGACAGCAACGTTGTTTAAACAATTCATTACCAAAGTAACTGAGGATAACTTGGATTAGAACCATTCATTACCAAAGTAACAACATTTATTTTTTAAAGAACCATATATAATGCGCCATTGATAATAGCATTGTTTAACCATGAGACAAAGAATAACATCATTAATAACTTAGAGTAACATCATTTGTTCATTAAAGTAACAGTTATAATGCGTCAATGTAACACAATGATTATGAGACCACATTTGTATATTGGGTAAACTTCATTCATTCCCATAGTAACATCGGTCATTAATTAGAGTGACAGGAACAATTAGTCAGAGTAACAGAGTTTAACAGCGTTGTTCCATTGGTGATAATCAAAATACTAATGTACATAACAAGTTTCGAAAACGATACAAAGCATTATTCGTAATTAGAAAAAGATGACATAATTCGTTAGACACGTTATTTTTTTCGACCCTTTGTTGGCTTACTCTTGGGACCATCGATTATCTTTTGCCTAGCGTTCACATACTTATCTACGTTATCCAACAACCGCGATCGCACCTTGATTTGCCTCCTCCTTTTGCCATTTGAAAAGTACAATAATTATGTACAACTATTGTTACAGTTTAATCTGGTATATATAATTAAAGTACAACTGATACGAGTGAAACAAATACCATATGTACAGCTGATACGCGTTAAAGTAACACAAAGAAAGTGTTAGAGTAACATAGAGTGCAAATTAGAGTAACACGTCTACACAATTAAATGTACCAGATTACTAGCATTCAAAGTAACGCAAAGATGGGATTAAAAGTAACAATTTTTGTACATTACAGTAACACATGGTCGTCTTTAAAATAACATCATACATGTGTAACACTAACTGAACAACCCCTTACAGTAACACCTCAAGTTTATTACAGTAACTGAATATGCGCATTAGAGCAACATTCAATATATGTTAGACTAAGTATGAAGAGTAGAAGCATAGTAGAAGCATAGTATGAAGTAGGTGAATTCAATTAAACTCTACAGATGCATACCCAGATACCGCAACAATCTTTAGTGAAACCAATTAATTATAGGGCACAAACGCAGCAAAGTAAATCAGTCAATAATTAGCGAGAAAATTAATGAAATTAGATACGAATATAAACTAAACCTAGTTCTTTAGTACAACAATCGAGTATTAGCGAGTTACCTTGTATTATGCCGACTGAAGATTATCTTTGCTGAAGTTAGAGAGTAGGTTCAATGTAGCCTTGCTTGAGTTGAAGACGGGAGGATGCGCGGGTGTGTGTTGAAAAGAAACGGAAGTCGAGCGATTGTGTTTGGGATGATGAAGGTGAAGGGTTTTAGTTAGGATGTGAATGAAAAAATTGAATGTGAGGAAAAAATTGAATGTGAGGAAGTAACGTGTATTGGTTGGAGATAATTAAGGGAGGAGAGAGGATTTGATTTTATTTTTACCAAAATATGTTATTTATTGCCTTAATTACTAGAATCAATCACTACCATCCATGTCACTCTAGATCAATGGTTGTAGATAGGACTCATGGACTCAAAAAAAATAAAATGACTCACTTGATCTTTACTATATATATATATATATATATATATAGAGGATCCTTTGAGGCAGCTCAACTCGCCGCACCCATTGAGGCACAATCTCAACCATTAGATTAAAATCAAATTAAAGGCTAAGATTAAAACAAAAACTCGTACATAAAATTTTTTTCCCCAATTTTTTTCCCGGGGAAAAAAAATCAAAATTTTTCGGAAAAAAAAAAATTCGGAATTTTTTTTCCAAAAAAAAAAAAAAAAAGTTTTCCGAATTTTTTTTTATATATATAGTGAGTTTAATAGCGTATATAATTAGTTTTTTAGTGTATATAAAAGTTATTTGTATGTATTTTCCATTATTAATTAATTGATGTACATGGTAACTATTTGGGTGTATATAACAATTATTTTACTATATATATTAAGTTCTTAAGTGTATATATATACAGTGAGTTTAATAGAGTATATAATGAGTTTTTTAGTGTATATATAACAGTTATTTTGATGTATGTTCCATTGTTGATTAATTAACTGATGTACATATTAATTATTTGGGTCTATATAACAATTATTTTACTGTATGTATTTAGTTCTTAAGTGTATATATATATATGCAGTGAGGGCCGGCCCAAGAGGGGCTCCATTCGGTTCATTGAACCGGGGCCCAAAGAGAATAGGGCCTCAATATATGTATTATTCATACAATTTGAACATATAATGGTATAGTGGTTCAATGGATAAGACACTTAAACTAGTCATTGAGGTCATGATGAGTTCGAGTCCCTTTATCACCATTTTTCAAGTAAGATTATCTTATTTTTTAACTAAGATTATCTTTTATGAATTACTTAATAGTTTTGGATTGTATTAAAGGGGCCCTATATTAATGTTGGAACAGGACTTCAAAATTTAATGGGCCGGCCCTCTATGCAGTGAGTTTAATAGCGTATATAATGAGTTTTTTTAGTGTATATAACAGTTATTTTGATGTATGTTCCATTGTTGATTAATTGGTGTACATAATAACTATTTGAGTGTATATAACAATTATTTTACTGTATATATTGAGTCCTTAAGTGTATGTATATATATAGTGAGTTTAATAACGTATATAATGAATTTTTTAGTGTATATAACACTTAATTAGATGTATGTTTCATCTTAATCTAATGGTCTAGATTGTGCCTCAATGGGTGTAAGGAGTTACCCTGCCTCACCGGAGCCCTCATATATATATATATATATATATATATATATATATATATATATATATATATATATATATATATATATATATATATATATATATATATATATATATATATATATATATACACACACACACACACACACAACACACACACACCTTTTGAAAACGTTCTTTGTTTTTTTTTATAGGATCCGGTCGTGCAGTGCTGGAATAGTATGGTCGCGATGGACCGGACCAGAATGGCTTGCACTTTTAGTCTCCTTTACTTATGGTTAAGTAGGAAGCTTGGTAACAAGCTTAATCTTGTAAGGGTAACATAATCAGCAAAACTCTTCAAAGTTAAGACTCTACCACCTCAGCTTTTCACTAACTTTTAATATTTATTTATTCCTCAGACTTACCTCAGATTTTATACATTATCAGTCAGACTCTGCTCAGACTCCCCTTACCCATTTTTGGTTAAAAAATGAATTAATTTGGTTTAATTTGTTATTAAACAATACAATTTACTTGTTTGGTACAAATTACTACTCGTAATTACTTTACTATTTAGTTGAATTAAAAAATTTAACTTGTTTTATTTTAATGTTGTTGGTTTTGTTTCATATACAAAAAGACGGATAGACGTCTTTTGGGCTTCGTTCATACTTCATATTGTAGATTCGGATGAATTATGATACTTTGATTATGCCTTACTTATATTAATTTATGATATTTTAATAATTATTTTTTCATACATGGTCTTAGGTGTATGTATCGATTTAGGTTATTGACTTACGATTCCCATAGAATTAAAATGTACTCGTAATTGTTATTTTGCAAAGAAAAGTAAAAGTTGGTGGCAGAACGGTCATCCTTTTTTGTCTTTTTCAAAATAACGACTACATTAAAATAGTTAATTTCGTGTTTAATTAGCCAATTACGTATAATTACTTAATTGTATTTTTATTTGTTAAATAAGTATTTAATTACGTTGACTATGTTAATTAGTTAATTAGGTGAAATTGTATTTTTATTTGTTAAATAAATATTTAAGGGTTATTTCATGGGAATAATATCAACTATGTGTGTGTTTCTTAAAATAATCAAAATTATACGTAATCTCATCTATATATATATATATATATAAGCTGATTAGCAATTTTTATTTTTGGTAATATTGATGAGAAAATGTGAAGATGCATAACAGCATGCCACGTCAGCGAAGAAGCGCATCCACGCTGCCATGTCAGCAGTGGATACACTCAATTAGTATATATATATATATATATATATATATATATATATATATATATATATATATATAGATGACCAACACAATTCCTTTTATGTAACATTTATATAATTTATGTAATTAAATTATTCATATAACATTTATGTTAAATTATTATTCATTTAACATTATTATAAATATTAAATATATTTTAAAACTTTGATTTTTTTTCTTAAATATATGTTTAAAAAAACCTTATTTTTAGAATACAAAAAATTGACATAGTAGTATTAATTTTTAACACCAAAATTATCGTAATACAATAATTGTAATACAAATCAAGTAAATTTAATCATACTTATTTAATTTATTAAATATAATATCAATATATTGATGTCATTGAAAAATAAATGAAAAATAATAAATAAAATTAAACATGATAAGATACTGACAAGGATATAATAAAATAAAAGTAAATTTGACATTGACAACTTATAAGCAATCGGTAGAAAATATAAATTTTCTAAAGAAATACTCCGTATAACATACTCCCTCCGTATCTATATGTTCGTCCACTTTGTTTAATATATGTGAGAAGTATTATATGGAAAGTGGACGAACATATAGATGCGGATGAAGCATTATATTAGTTAAGATTTTAAAAAAAAAATCTCTTATCATTTTATAGTGGCGATATACGGAGTAATATTTAGCACATATAATATTCTTGCTCTGTATTTTTTATTTGCATATATATTCTATATTATAGAATATTTCTGAGTTTTATATGAAATGAAATATAAGAATAATTCACCCCTAATATTCTTTCACTTACTTATTCAGAACATAAAATTACAATTGCAATATTAATTTTTAATACTGAAATTCGCAAACATTAAGCAAAATCTATATATTTTAATTGATTTAACTTATTAATCATGTACGTATATATCGTAAATATAATAAGTTTGAAAAGAACTGAAATATATTTGTGTATTAGGTATATCTAATATACCAATTAAGAGTTCGAATATTTTTAATTGATTATATGTAGAAACGGGTCAAGTGGGTCGGGTCATATGGGTCAGGCCGCAATACGGGTGAGGTCGTATACGGGTCGCATTAGAGTTAGAATACAGGTAACAAAAAGTTATGAACGCCTAATTTTTTATCCTTTTTTAAGTAAAAAATATTTTTTATATTAATTATTTTATTTTTTTAATAGTATTATCATTATACTCTTTAATTATAATTAATGATTATATTTTAAATTCTATATTAAAATCAATTTTGAAATTTATTTTAATAATTATTTTTATTATTAAATGATTAAAAAAGTTATATTAGATTAAATATTTGTTTATCTTTGTAATTTAAAATATTAGAAGTATTTGTTTTTAATAATAAATTCAAGTATAATATTTAAATATTAATATTTTATTAATTTTAATAAATCCCCATTGACCAAACGGGTCGAATGGGTTGAGTTGGGTTTCGACCCTAAATTTATGGGTCATAACAGGTGCATGTCAAACGGGTTGCGGGTTGAAAAAACGGATTGATGACCCTAAAAATTGGATCCAGCAAGTCGGGTCAAGTTTTAAAAGATCTAATTACATCCAATACACCATATAGATATAATCATAATTGCTTATCTATATATAATGTCATTATTGAATTGATGTCATTGAAAAATAAATATAATAAAACAATCTGATAATTGTATATGGCGGAAAGTTCATGTGAATACTATAAAATATTCCTGATTTTTTTTACTAAAATCAAGATTAAGAATAACTCACACCCTAATATTACCTCACTTACTTAAGGGGTGTATAGTATAATTGTTTATGAATGAAAATGTGAAATATATGACATGAATGAATGATTATAAATACGAAATGACAATAATGTGTGAGATTATCGAGACTTCGACTTATATCTTATTGATTTTTTTTTTCTTGAACATGAGGGGATAACTGGATAAGTAACTCTCACAACGTCACTTTAACTCCGTTAATACTTCAAATTTTAAATACGAGTATATATCACAATTTGATATTACTGACCCGTGAATTTCACGGGTTTTAAAACTAGTTTTAATATGAACTACGCATTTATTAATCTCGTTTTGTTATGTATGAAAATATGACTTGCTATTACAGGTCATAGTGACATGTTGTAACTTTCTAGGATGTTATTAGGTCCGTTGCAGTCATCGTGAAAGCCAAAATAACAACAAAATCATTTTTTTTTCATAGTTTCTATAAGATTAAATGAAAAAGAAATGGAAGATGAATTTTCGAAAAATTAATTTTTTTTTCAATGGTCGAAAATGAACACGAAATGTAAATCAGAAGAAGAAGAGTTAGAGAAAGAGTTGAATAAGGGAGGTTCAACAGGTAGTCGGTCACTCATAGCAAAGCGAGGTTGATAAAGACATACTCCCTTCGATTCAGAATAATCTTCCCCTTTGATTAAAATATACCTCACAAATACTCCCTCCCTTCATAACCAAACACACCATTTGATTTTTCACATTTGCCGAGACGTGTTTTACATCATCGATATCTTTTAATTTGTATTTGTAAAAATTATAAAAATTTGACATTCTCAATGAACTCGTAGAGACGAATCAAACAAAATCCCAAATGACTATATTTTCTATTATAGATTGCCGAGAATACCGAAGATTCTCTTGACATGTGAATAGTATCGAAAAGAGATATGGTGTGTTTGGTTTTGAAGGGAGGGAGTATTAAACAAAGGGGAAGATTATTCTGAATCGGAGGGAGTAGTTCGTATAGTTTGTATTAATTTAAGAAGCACACGCATAGTTGGTATTATTCTCATGAAATAACCCAATATTTAATTACTTAATTAACTGAAATTTCTGAATCATTCAGTGCTTAATTAGGTAATTACTCTGTACGTTAAATTGGATAATTATGTGTTTTATTAGTTAAATATGTACTTCGTAATTAATAATTTTATTAGGGGTCGAACAACAAAAGGACAATTAGACAAAGACGTGAGACTTTAAAAACAATAAAAAATAAAAAAATTTGTATAAATACGAACCGTTTATTGGATAATACGTCGAGAAATATGCAACATGAGTCATGACCCACAAAAGTCTTAAGTTGAGTCTTTAAAATTCAAGACTCAACTTAAGACTTTGGTACATTATTGGTAGACCTCGCAGCTCGCCCGAGTCTTGAGACAAGACTCATCTCAAGACTACCAATAATCTTCTCAAGACTACCAAAAATCTTTAAGACTCCCTCAAAACTATCAAAAATCTTAAGACTTTGCTTAAGACTTTGCAACATTATTGGTAAGACTTATATGAGTCTTAAGACAAGACTCTCTCAAGACTCACCAATAATGTTACCCTAAGATAGAGTTTTGCTTCGTAAGTACAACTCAAGGAAGGGAATTTCGTGTTCGGCTTCGCTTGTTATCACCCCTCGCAACTTATCGACATTAAAACATAAATAAAACTTAGAATAAAAAGAAGAAGAAAAAAGCGATACGTAAATTATTAAATGTTTACTCTTTATTTGTGAAATTTGGATTGCAACACAAGTTTCATTACAATTGTTTAAAAGGATGTTAAAATAACATATGAATCTTCATTCTTAGACTTGTTGCCTTAATCCTTGTTCACAAAGAGATTTAATTTTCTTTCTTAGAGCGCATCAGTTTCCCCGTCAACGACAAAAACATCCCCATTGACGAATTTGAAATACTCCTCATTCCGGTGCAGAGCGGCCATGCGTCGAGCTTCTTTGACGCTTGGCCATACATTATACTTGAGCGTCACGGGGTTTTGAAAGATGAAAAAAGAGTCTGCCCCAAACTCTCTTTTTAGTGCTACTGATTCTCTTATCATCTCATTCTTTATGCGATGATAAGTGGCTAAGAGATTGGCATTGTTGTTGATACCTCTGGGCTGACTCTGATGGTCCATGATAATCAGTAGGAACTATTGATAAAGAGGTTTAAGGAGATGTGAGTTGATGATGTTTTGTGTAAACTTCAGTATTTATATATATACACACACCAATATCTATCTATATACTCCGTATATACACATAGGTAATACATACACAGCCACCTAATGTTTTTCAAATATGGGTTGTAAAATATTAATTTTATACCAAATATATCGTCACAAACGTAAAAAATGTTGTCCTAAATTTGATCAATATTGATCTTGTAACATTTTTGTGTTTATTGATTTCATTTAATGAGTACGAACTTTTGGTATCGAATTATGAGATACATTAGATTATTTTTTGCTATATTCAATATGCAAAAGAAAAGATAAACACGTCACCTATGTTTTACGTAATTACTCTTCGCAGTACGCATTTTACTCGACGTAATATTTTTTGCCAGAAAAAATTCATTGCATAGTCTTACCTAAAATACTTGATCGATCTATTTTTCTCAACTTCAAACAATCAATCCTTTTAAATAAGTACTAGTTTTTCGGGTCCGGCGATGCACGGGCTACATCTTCCAAGTCTTCTTTCAAAACCTTATAAGATGAGTGTCTTATAACGTTGTCGCATGTTGGTGTAATTAGTGAAACTTGAATTTTAGATTCGATGTGCTTCTAATCTTGCTTAAATATGTAACCGAGAAGAATGAAAAGTACTAAACGTAATGTAAGTAAGCATCCAACTCCCTCCGTCCCAATGAATTCTTTACGTTTGCTTTTTGACACTATTTATGAGGTAAAATAGGCTATAATATAATTTTTAATATATAACTTTAGACATACTCATGTGAGATTTATTTTGAGTTGTCTTAATAAGTATATTAAGATTATCAAACTTTTAGAATTTTTAATAATACGTAAATAAAGATATGAACGAAACAAAATGTGCATTGTTAATTGTGAAAAAAGAAACATAAAGAATTCATTGGAATGGAGAGAGTTTTTAATTACTCTCTTTGTTTATTATTCTTCGTCCCGTTTCATGATTATTTGTAAGGGTTATTTCATGACAATAATACCAACTATAAGGGGACTTCTTAGAATAATCCCAACTATACGTAATCTTGTTTTAATATGAACTATGTCTTCATTAATCTCGTTTCGCTATGGACAAAATTATGACCTGCTATAACCGGTAATAGTGACCGGTTGTGACTTTCTAGGGTCCTTTAGTGTTTCGTCGTCGTTCATGAAAGCCAAAAGAGCAAGAAAATTAAAGCATTTTTTCATGGCTTCTATAATACTAATCGGTAAAAAAATGGAAGATGAATTTTGGGATGATTCAAATTTTTTTTAATAAGGGCAATGCTGTAAACTTGCAAAGAAAAGGGGCATGTGTCTCATAGGCAGGCCCGTTGAACAGCCCGTTCACTCTGTTCCAAGAACAGGGGCCCATGAAATTTGGGGCCCAAATCTGATCATAGTAGTTATTATTAAAAAAAATAAAAAAAATCAATGACTGATTTCAAAGCTAGATTAAGAGGAGGTTAAAAGTTAATGTCTTCTTCCATTTCCGATATTTAATGCATCTTCTTGAAACCATTGAAATAGTGAGTCCCCAAAAATCACATAAATTATAAATTTTAAAATTCATCTCTAACTAATTTCTATGGAGTATTTTGTAGTTTCCATCTATTTATAAGAAGGATTGTTTTCCTCTCTTAATTCATTGTATAAATTTAAACTTTTTGTCATTTAATAAAAATTCATACCAAGTTTTGAGACAAAACTCCCAAAAAAATTCACCAGAGTATTTTTCTACTTTTATGAGCTCAAAATTGATCAAAGTGAGTTTTATTTTTGTTTTGACTTCAAATCATATGTGCACAATGAGTGAATGGTATGGAATAATTAAATTTAAAATTCCTAATTTGATTTCAAAGCTTTCGGTATTGAATAGTTGAAATAATTAATTAGTACTGTATGTATTTCATTATTTATCTATTTGTCATGTATAATTGTTATTTCCATTTTCCAGTTGCTTTGTGGATTTGGATTTTTTTATAAGGTTTCTACATTTCTTCTTTTCGAGTGAAATTTTGTAATTATTTAATTGTATAAAAAAAATTATTTTCTTTGATATGGGGCCTCATCTCGAAACTTAGAATAGGGCCACCTAATTTGATTTGATGGGCCTGCTCATAGGAATTACGCAAAGCAAGTCTTGGTGAAACTTGACTTGCCCTCTTTTTATACTCCGTATAAGTTAAAGAATTAAAATAGATTTACGTTTGTGTATTTGATACAGTACTCTTTTCGCCTCAATCATTTGTTACATTTCATACTCTATCCTTAAAAGATTTATGAGAAATATTTCACTCAAAGTGGAACAAATGATTGAGACAAAGAAATATCATATTACGCTGTCCTTAAAAGATTGAACAACTTAATTAATATGAGTCAATCATATTGTATTACGCTAATACATTTTCACTTTCTTGAAATAAAAAATAATAATAATAATAATAATAATAATAATAATAATAATAATAATAATAATAATAATAATAATAATAATAATAATAATAATATATTTATTATTTATTTATTTATATGAAAGCATTAAGATCGAAACAAATTACAATAAGTCATTATTATTATTGTTGTTGTTGTTATTAGTATTATTATTGCATTTCAAAATTAATACAAGTTTCTTTTTATAAAAAAATAATAATAATGATAATATTGTTGTTGTTGTTGTTGTTGTTATTGTTGTTGTTGTCGTCGTCGTCATCGTCGTTGTTGTTGTTTTTATTACTTATATCACTTAATGTTAATAATAATAATAACAAATTATTATTACCATCGTCGTCGTCGTCGTCGTCATCATCATCATCATCATCATCATCATCATCATCATCATCGTTGTTATTTTTTGCAAGAAAAGTTATTTCTCTTCATTCAAAAAAAAGAATACAAGAGACCAATCTTACAAGGCTATCCTCTATAATGTGTACATGCCACATTTACTTACACGAGTGTATAACAACTAAGATCTATATTTCTACTTCGTAGCTTTGTGAAGACTTCAAATTTCACTTGCTTAATTATAGCTGTACATTGCCTCTCATGGCCTTTAAAAATTCTTATATTCCTTTCAATCCAGATGTGATAAACCGCTGCAGCCATCGTTATACAAAACCAAGTATGCTTCCAATGTTTCTTTTTCTTCTTCTGCGTACCCCAAGCCATTTCCACCTTCAGCTCATTGCTCCTACTCCTTATTTGCATCCATTCCAATAGCCCTTGCCAAACCTAAGTTGCATAACGACACTTGAAGAAGAGATGGTGGTGTGTTTCTTCTTCTTGCTTGCATAAGACGCATCTGTTTACCATGACGAACCCCCTCCGTTTCATATTGTCAATCGTTGCTAACTTCTGCTGCCATGCCATAGACGTAATGAACCCATGTTTTGGTATAACCTTTGTCCCTTTTACCAACTGTAAGCATGGAATTGGCTTCTTCCTTTTCCTGAACCAGTCATATGCCTTATCTACACTGAACTTATTATGCTCTTCCCAAGACTTTACCAGTTGGATTGCATTCCCAATAGTGCCAACTTGTGCCATAATTTCATCTCTTATGACCAGAATGCTCTTCAATGTTGCAGTGAATCTTTCTTTCTTTTACAATGTCCAAATGGTCTGAGCATCTGTTACATATAATTGCATCCATTTAGTCCACATTCCTCCGGCTTTATTCACTAATTTCCACAACCAGTGACTTATCAAAGCTTTATTCCAGCCTTCCATGTTCCGGATTTGAAAACTGCCCTCCATCCAAGGAGTACAGATGCTGCTCCAACTTATATAGTTCATGCTCGTCTTTCCTGAATTACCAGTCCAGAAGAAATTTTTTCACATTCTTGTGATTTTATTCATGACATTTGCCGGGAGAATAGCATTGCTGAACCAGTAACTTACCACGCCCAGAATTACTCAGTTAAGTAATTGGATTCTACCTGCGTATGTAAGATGGTGAGCCAACCAGCTAGTTAGTGTGGTCTGAATCTTGGCTAATAACTCTGAATAATGAGTCAGTCTATTGTTTACATCATTTAGAGGGAGACCAAGATATTTGCAAGGGAAACTCCCCTCCTTAAAACCAGATTCTCTAAGTATCATATCCTTGACTTCCTTTTTGATTCCTCAGAAAAAAATCTCCGTCTTGTCTCTGTTAGCCTGTAAACCCGACTCCTTAGCAAATATATCCAAAGCCGCTGTCACAGCTGTCACAGAAGGTGCATCGCCTCTAGTAAAAACCATCAGGTCGTCCGCAAAGATGAGATGGTTAAGCTTCACTTTGTTGCACTTCGGATGCAAGGATACTTGTGCATGTTCCCCAATCTTCCTTAGTCTTCGAGACAATACTTCCATACTGAGCACAAAGAGATATGGGGATAAGGGATCGCCCTGCCGAACACCACTTTTTCCCTTGAAAAAACCGTGCGAAATTCCATTAACCTTGATAGAAAACCAGGACCCTTTTATACACCATTTCAGCCAGGTTATGAACAAGGGCGGAAAATTCAACCCTTTCATCATGTTGTCAATGAAATCCCATTGGATAGAATCAAAGGCTTTCCGTAAATCAATTTTCATCAAGCATCTAGGTTTCAAATATTTTCTACCATAATTCTTAATGAGAGCTTGAGTTAAAGCAATGTTTTCTTGAATATTTCTTTCCTCAATAAATGCTGCTTGCTCATATCCAACAAGCTTATGAATGACGGTCTTCAGCCTATTTGTAATTAGTTTACTAATAGTTTTGTAAAAAATTGAGCAGCACGAAATAGGCCGATAATCGAGCACTGATTGACACACCTGCTTTTTTGGAATTAATGTTATCAAGGTAGCATTAGCTTGCTTGATCATCTTACCCTTCTTAAAAAACTCTTGGATTGCTTCACAATAATTTGCCTTGATAGTCTGCCATGAGGCTTTGAAGAACCCTGATGAAAAACCATCAGGGCCGGGACTTTTATCATTACCAATGGAGAAGACCACCCGCTTTATTTCATCCTCAGAGGGAATAGCAATCAAAGCAGGCCAGTCCTGCTCCTGCACAGTATTTCCACTTGTTAAAATTGCATTTTCCAGCGGCTGAACTTCCTTATTTGTCCCAAGGAGTTCAGTGTAATATTCAATAAATCCTTGCGCCACTTCCTTTTCTCCCTCTCTTGTGTTCCCCTTTGAGTCTTGCAATGCACCTATTACCTGTTGTAATCTCCTTTCTTTTAACTTTGAGTAAAAGTAGGAGGTAGAGTCATCCCCCATGGTAATATTTTCCATTTTTGCGCGTTGCTGGAGGACACTCAATTCAGCTTTTTTTAAATCTAAACACTGCTTCGCTATCTGCTGCTCAGATGCAATCAAATATGCACAGAAAGGCGAAGCCTGCAGTTGCTGTTGACAGTCGTCCAGTGCTTCCTCCAGTTCTGAAATCCTTATTCCAATACTAGAATAGCTTTCTTTATGCATTTCCTTGAGAGCTTTCTTTACATTTTTTAGCTTAGCAAAAAACTTATATCCTGCTGTGCCATATTCCTGCTTACTCCAGGCTGCATTCACATATTTATGGTATGCTTGGTTACTAGTCCAACAATTCAGAAAGCTGAAACTTCGCACCTTTTTCTCCTCAGTAAACATATGCACTAGGGCTGGTGAATGGTCAGATGCCCCTGCTGGCAAGAATTGCACAAAAGAGTTTGGGAAAGAGTCAGCCCAATGGAGATTGATTAGGGCTCGATCAAGTTTCGTCCAAACTCTAGTTGTGTGTTCTCGTTTGTTTGTCCATGTGTATTCACATCCTTGGCCAGCAAGTTCAGTTAATCCATTAGCACTAATACAAGTGTTAAAAGCGTCCATATCCGTAATATCAGGTTCACTGCCACCAATTTTCTCACTTGCATTCCTCACAATATTGAAGTCCCCAACAACAACCCAGCTATGAGCATCCTGCCTTAATTGCGTCAGATCATCCCATAAAAATTCTCTTCCGATTGCATCATTCCTACCATAAACTATAGTAGCATAACAAATCTTTCTTGTCGCCAAGTGACACACAGAGCAATGTATATATTGCTCATGAACAGTCAGAGGAACAACCCTCACTGTACATGGATTCCAAATAAGCCATATTCTCCCATTGTAATGGGATTCATAATTGTATCTTATGCTATAAGCCTTGAATTTCCCCTTAATAATTGCTTGCGCATTATTAACTTTTACCCTTGTTTCCAATAAACCAAGAACATCTATACCTCTACCCCTTATTAATTTGATGACCTCGTTTTGCTTAAGGGATTCATTTCCACCTCGTATATTCCATGTAGCTATTATCATGGGAATATATCAGGTGGAACACCACTCACTACAGGAAGAATATGTTCTTCCTGATCAACCCCTATAGCCTGATCAGCCATCTCCTGCAACTGAGCAAATCTATTAGGCGTCTGATTGATCTCCACTTGCCAATCTCCCTCCAACATCTGTTCCACAACCCTCCTAGAGCCTTTCACCTTAAGGCCTATCCCAGAGCATTCTTGACGCTTTACAACAGGAGTGAAACCAGGATCAGGTAACACATAAGAAGCAAGACCTAGCTCCTTGCATCCTGAGTCTGCTATAGTCTCAATATGTTCCAGACCTTGCTCCAATCCCGTTGAGGTACCGCCTAGCTACTGGTGTCCTGAGCCAGTGATAATCAGGCCTCTAGGGGGTTCTTCCTCAAGGGGTCCTTGATGCATTACAATTGGAGGAGGGACTATGTCCCCCTCAATTGAGGTACCACCTACCCTTGAAGGGATCATCTTCTTTGGGGCAAAAATTGGGTGCTTCTGTTCATTGCCAGGATGCACCTTTGCTTTCTGTTTTTCTCTCTTACAGTTTTGTTTCATGTGCCCCAACTTTTGACATCCAACACAATAGAAAGGAACCCACTCATAGTCTATACGCTGTACAGACTTACCATGAAATGGTGTGTTGATTGTGACAGTAGCAGGAAGCTCCTTCGACACATCAACCTCGACCATGATTCTGGCAAAGGAAAGACGCTCCTTAAAAGTTGTAGTACTGTCAGCATACATTGGCTTCCCAATTTTGCTTGAAATTTTACTTAGAACCACATCAGTCCATAGGTATGGATCAAGGTCCGGCAATAGTACCCAAATAGGCACAATCGACAGTTTGTCCATTTCTTGAGAAAAAAGAGGACTCCATGGTTTCAAAATCAATGAATTATGCCCCATCTGCCATGGTCCACCCTTTAAAACCATATCCATATCCACTTGACTCGCAAATCTGAAAGAGAACCAGCCGCGCTTGAAGTATTGAACTACTGGAAGTCTGGCATGATTCCAATTCTTTGTAACAAACTCGGTGACCTGCTTTACTGTTGGTTTTGCCCCTAATACATTCCCCATAAGAGTGAATTTCCACATCTGTAATTCGCTTTCGAAGTCATCCACAACAATGTCGATCTCTGTAGAGTTTGCGCTTCCTTCATCAAAGAAGAGCCTCATGCCAATCTTCTTGTCTTTAAGTTTTGATGCCCACCCTTCTTTCTCAGGGTGACGAATACCAAGTATTCCATCACCCCCGACCGCCGGTTCGTCAGGATTCAAACCGTTTGCCTCAGAATGCCCAGGTGCCTCCATACCGTCCTTGGTTTCCAGCAAGTCCTGAGCTTGCTTCTTTGTGCCCCCAGACTTTCTTCCGCCCTGCAAATTCGTTGCAGACTGTAACGCCATGTCAATGAAGTCGTTAAGACTAGGGCCCTGTTTCTGAGAGAGCTGGGTTTTTGTTTTCTCTTCCAAATTCCCACCAATTGCGTTCAATTCAGTACCATTAGCATCACAATGTTCTTGCTCATCAGATTCTACCTTTTTTCGTGGTCTCCCTCGTCCCCTTCCCGTTCCCGCCGTCGCTTTTTGCATCGTCAATGGTGTTCGCAGGAGGAAAACCTTTTCCTAGAGAGAGAAGAGAGAGAAGTTTTGTTATTATTATTATTATTATTATTTTCTATTTATTTTTGTCATCATTGCTATTATAATAATTAGTAATTAAATTATTATGCAAATCCATAATATTTTTAGGTGTTGAAATAGATAACATTCAAATATTTACAACTCTGTCTCAATGCCATTACGATTAATTTACGTTTTTTTACACTATTTTTGAGTCAATAGAATATCTAATATATATATATATATATATATATATATATGTAGAGGTGGGTTCCGGTGAGGCAAGGTAACTCCTTACATCCATTGAGGCACAATCTAAATCATTAGATTAAGATGGGACATACATCCAAATAAGTGTTATATACACTAAAAAAATTTATTATATACGTTATTAAACTCACTATATACACACACTTAAGAACTCAATATATACAGTAAAAAAATGTTATATACACTTAAATAAAAAAATGTTATATACACTCAAATAGTTATTATGTACACCAATTAATCAACAATGGAACATTCATCAAAATAATTGTTATATACACTAAAAAACTCAGTATATACACTATTAAACTCACTACATATATATATACACTTAAGAACTAAATATATATACAGTAAAATAGTTATTGTTATATACACTCAAATGGTTACTATGTACACCAATTAATCAACATATATACACTGAAATAATTGGCATATGTAATTAATTATTTGATATAATAGAATTGTTATATACCTTAAAACAGTTATTATGTACACTGAAATTATTTTTATATACACCAATTTTATTTGAAATTTCGAATTTTTTTTTTTTGTTGGAAAAAAATTTTCGGATTTTTTTTTTCGAAAAAAAATTATTTATTTTTTTGGAAAAAAATATTCCGAAATTTTTTTTTTCCCGGAAAAAAAAAAAAACTCCCGAAAAATATCGATGTTTTTCCCCGGGAAATATATATATATATATATATATATATATATATATATATATATATATATATATATATATATATATATATATATATATATATATATATATATATAGTTCTAGGATCCTTTGAGGCAGCTCAACTCGCCGCACCCATTGAGGCACAATCTCAACCATTAGATTAAAATCAAATTAAAGGCTAAGATTAAAACAAAAACTCGTACATAAAATTTTTTTCCCCAATTTTTTTTCCCGGGGAAAAAAAAATCAATATTTTTTGGAAAAAAAAAAATATATCTGAAATTTTTTTAAAAAAAAAAAAAATTCGGAATTTTTTTTCCAAAAAAAAAAAGTTTTCCGAAATTTTTTTTATTTTTTTTCGATTTTTTTTCCCAAAAAAAAAAAATTCGAAAAATATTGAGTGTATATAACATTTATTTTACTGTATATATTGAGTTCTTAAGTGTTTATATATATATATAGTGAGTTTAATAGCGTATATAATGAGTTTTTTAGTGTATATAAAAGTTATTTGGATGTATTTTCCATTATTGATTAATTGATGTACATGGTAACTATTTGGGTGTATATAACAATTGTTTTACTGTATATATTAAGTTCTTAAGTGTATATATATGCAATGAGTTTAATGGAGTATATAATGAGTTTTTTAGTGTATATAACAGTTATTTTGATGTATGTTCCATTGTTGATTAACTGATGTACATATTAATTATTTGGGTCTATATAACAATTATTTTACTGTATGTATTTAGTTCTTAAGTGTATATATATATATATGCAGTGAGTTTAATAGCGTATATAATGAGTTTTTTAGTGTATATAACAGTTATTTTGATGTATGTTCCATTGTTGATTAATTGGTGTACATAATAACTATTTGAGTGTATATAACAATTATTTTACTGTATATATTGAGTCCTTAAGTGTATGTATATATATAGTGAGTTTAATAACGTATATAATGAATTTTTTAGTGTATATAACACTTAATTAGATGTATGTTCCATCTTAATCTAATGATCTAGATTGTGCCTCAATGGGTGTAAGGAGTTACCCTGCCTCACCGGAGCCCTTCTCTCTCTCTCTCTCTCTCTCTCTATATATATATATATATATATATATATAGTCAAGATCCGGTGGGAAACTATATCTCAATGAGAACTGTGAGAACCTTTTAGAATCATTAGATCTTATTCAGATCTAACGCTTGACATTACTCTTAAATTTTTTTACTCCATCAAATTTCTTTCAGATTTAACGCTCCTCTTTACCCCTCATTTTACAAATTTCTTTCTCTCTCTTCTTTCTCCCTTCCTTCATCTACCATGGATGAAATTGAAGAAAAACATTCAACAAAATTCGTCAAAAAAAAAAAAACAGATGAAGCTTTGTTCATCGCAAATTCAGAAGGTTTAATAAATTGGGTTTCTAGGGTTTCAAAAAAACCAAAAAAAAAAGTTGAGGATTTATATACAATTTGGGATTTCTTAAAATTAGGGTTCATATTTTTGTTGTCTGATCTTTTTAAGGTTATGACTTAAGAAATTCGATGTATCGATTGGAAGAGGAATCACTTATTTTAAGTATGTTGTTTTTTTAAAAGTAAATTCATCTTATTTCTCGATTTTAATTGATGGGTTTTGAATTTTAGATGCTACTGTATTTTTTTCTTGGATGATGATGTTTTAATTAGGAAAGTCAACTTGATTTCTTGTTTTTAGTTAATGGGGTTCTTATGTTTAACTGCTAATTTGATTCACTTATCATATCATTTTAGTTGAATCAAAAATGAAAATGTAAGTAGCTAGCTTGTCATGCGATGAAGAGGAGTTGATGAAGAAACAAATGTGAGCAACTTTATTTGTTGTTGGAAGCACACTAGCTAGCTCCACAAAAGACAGAGAAAAGGAGTAACTTAGTAGAGGGATGAATGATGATGATGAATTGATGATGATGACGACGACGACGATGGATAGATCCTGTTTTGAATTAAAGGCAAGGGGTAGACACTAATAAACTCAATTAACATTGCTATTGATACAAGAGTACACCAAGGGTACACTAAAATTGAAAAATGTATGTTAAAATTTGAAAAGGATACACCACAATTTAAAAAGGGTACGTTAAAAGTGAAAAAAAGGTACGCTAAAATTTTAAAAGGGTACGCTAATATTGAAATTGAAAAATGCCAAGTTAAAATTGAAAAAATGATACGCCAAAAGTAAAAAAGGGTACGCTAAAAGTGAAAAAGGGTACGCTAAAATTGAAATTGAAATTGAAAAGGTACGTTAAAATAGAAAAAATGTACACTAAAAGTGATAAAGGGTATGCTAAAATTTAAAAGGGTACACTAAAATTAAAATTAAAATTGAAAAAGAGTACGCCAAAACAGAAAAAATGGTACGCTAATAGTGACAAAGGATACGTTAAAATAGAAAAAATGGTACGCTAAAATTGAAATAGGGTACACCACAATTTAAAAAGAAAATTAAATCGAGTAGGGCTTGAAGAAGAAGTGTTTGTATTTCATATAAAATCCGTACAAAAGGAAATTAAAGAACAATATTTTAGATGAACTCTTAAATCAATCAGAAAATTTGAAAAAAAAAACGATAACAGACCATTGCTGAGATTATTGCAATTATATTTGCCGACGATAATACTGTTACTATTGTAATGAATTAATGAATTTAATTGAATAAGTTAATCATAAAATGATGGATTTAAAAAAATTAAAACTACTTAGGTTATTGGGGTTCAATATATACCCAATTGTGATGAATTAATGGATTGAAAAAAAGCCGATTGAAAATTTGTTGGATTGAAAAATCAGATTCAATGGTCGATTGAAGAATTTATGGATTAAAGGATTATGAGTCGAAAAAATTTGTAGAAAGAGAAGAAGTTATGGGTTGAAGGATGAAGCAATTGTGATGAATTAATTAAATTGAAGAATTTTGAAGGATCCAACGAATGAGATTGAAAACTATGATCCAATGACTCATATTATAGTTCTCACAGTTCTCATTGAAGGGGTGGTTCTCACATGAACCTAAATATATATATATATATATATATATATATATATATATATATATATATATATATATATATATATATATATATATATATATATATATATATATATATATATACACATATATACATATATATATAGAGGTAGGTTCAAATAAGGTCCACAATTTTTTTAAGTCTATATTGAAGTTACAGATGACATACGTTAAAGTTGCATTTGTTCAAAATTGATATATATACAAATGCAACTTTAGCGTATGTCATCTGTAACTTCAATATAGACTTAAAAAAATTGTGGACCTTATTTGAACCTACCTCTATATATATACATATATACATATATATACATAGAGGTAGGTTCAAATAAGCTCCACAATTTTTTAAGTCTATATTGAAGTTACAGATGACATAAGCTAAAGTTACATTTGTTCAAAATTGATATATATACAAATGCAACTTTAGCGTATGTCATCTGTAACTTCAATATAGACTTACAAAAATTGTGGACCTTATTTGAACCTACCTCTATATACATATATATATATATATATATATATATATATATATATATATATATATATATATATATATATATATATATAGATGAGATCTCATAAGGCCATCACTTTTTTTAAGTCCATAAGTCTTATTAGTGGCCATTAGATTAAATAAGATTAAAAGCTAAGATTAAAGTATGAAACAAGCCATTATGATTACCTAACCTAGCATTTAATAATGATATTTAACACCTAGAAAAAGTCATTGTTGCTCTCTAGAAAGAGTCATAATTGCTCTCCAGATAATCTAGATAATTGCATTGATGAGAGTTTGTGATTTTAATTGCATATATAACCATTGCTATGAAGAATTGAAAATTGTTGAGCATCTACCGCCTAATAATTCAATTCAGTTGTTATTTTATACCTTGTATTGCATGTGTCGAAACTCTAATTCAATTACTCCATCACTTCAGCACCATTTTTTAAAACTTCAGCTTCCGTAACTAATGAAATACTCACTTGAACCTAGTGAGTACTCCGTATTTCATTAATATGATATGAAGTTACAAAATATATGAACTGAAGTTACATGATATATAAACCGAAGTTACAAAAATATATAAACTGATTAATGACGCATAATGTAGTACGAATGAACAAAACAATTCGGAATGATCAATTTCCTCCCACGTTTCTCCTTAAACACATCAAAATCAAAAACGTTATTCACAAAACGCAAAAATTATTGAAATATTCAAGAAACCTAATTTGATGGGAAGAACATATACAATCAGATGTTCTAAAGCACAAAACTAATTGCATTTTCGTTATTGGTACAGTATAATTTTATTGATCTGAAGTTACAAAACATATGAACTAAAGTTGCAAAACATATGAACTGAAGTTACAAAATATATGAACTGAAATTACAAAATATGTGAAGTTACAAATATTTATTAAACTTATGTTGTTATGGAGATGAAGTTACAAATTTATCAGTTAAAGTGACGTTATAAAGTAACTGAAGTTGCATATTGACCAATTAAAATGAAGCTACAAACTGAAACAATTGAAGTGACGGATCAATACAGTTGAAGTTCCTCTAGATACACTTAGAGTTACGGATGCTGAAATTTCAAAACAAATGAGTTGAAGTTATAAAAGAAATGTGTTGAAGTTTCAATACATACAATTGAATGTTTACAACAGTACGAAAACAAAAGTTATGTTGTTATAGAGATGAAGTTACAAATTTAGCAGTTAAAGTTATACTATTATTTCTCCGCCTGTTTCTGTCTCTCATTTAGGCTCGATACAAGCAACGCAAGCCTACGCCCCTTACATTTCACAGTAACATTACCGACTTCTTCCTCCTCTTTTGCGTCGACACTCTCAACCTCGACAATTTCCTCTTCGGACGCCATATACGCTACCACATACAATGAACAAAAAATGCAAAGGAATTAATAAGCATGGTATAATCTAAAAACTAAACTATTAACAAACAAATGAAACAGAAATCTAATAACAAACCATGAAGAAAATTACTGACAAGCAATCAGAAATGCATTATTGTAGCATTATTAACTGTACAAAATCACAAATGCAGTATTAACAGTACAAAATCACAAAAAGAAATCAGTAAACAGACCCAAAAAGACCCAAAAATATGATGAGTTAGACACAAAAAGATTAATTAGCAAAAGTCATGACTCAACGCAAAAACCCCCAAATTGTGAATAATTAAAACCCTAATTTCGTTAATTAAACTCGCAACAATTAAACCCTAATTTCCCTAATTTCGCAACAATTAAACCCAAATTGTGAACAATTAAACCTTAATTTCGATATTAAACTCGCAATTAAACCCTAATTTCGCTAAAACCACCTAATTAAATATGATGAGTTAGACCCAAAAAGATTAATTAGCAAAAATCATGACTCAACGCAAAAACCACCAAATTGTGAACAATTAAACCCTAATTTCGTTAATTAAACTCGCAACAATTAAACCCTAATTTCCCTAATTTCGCAACAATTAAACCCAAATTGTGAACAATTAAACCCTAATTTCGCAATTAAACTCGCAATTAAACCCTAACTTCGCTAAAACCACTCAAACTCGTCAAAAAGAGTCTACGAAACTTTGATTATAGAACATCCCTTTACCTGCGAAAGGAGGAGAAATTGATCGAGAATAGGGTACTTCAACCAACAAAGAAACCCGATTAGAGTGAGCTGATGGATAATGGAGTGGGAATTGAGTGAGCAGGAATAGGGTGAAGTATAATGAAGGTGGGAATATTGAGGGGGAAGTAATGGAGTGAGAATAGAGTGAGCGGGAATAGAGCATGCTTTGGGAAATGTCAAGTAAGATCTCGGCCATCCATTTTATTTTAATCCAATGGCTCATAGTAAGCCTTATGGACTTATAAGAGGAGAAGGGACTTATATGATCCTCTCTCTCTCTCTCTCTCTCTCTCTATATATATATATGAATGACTATATGAGTATTATTAATATATACCATACAATATAGCATATGAGTATTATTTGTATTGTATTAAGATTTAAGAAAATCAAAATTTAAAATTTGTATATTACGTAATCAAATATATATACATAACAAATTTTCTATTTGAATTGGATGGAGTACTATGTTATTGTTACTACTACTACTACTACTTTATTATTATTATTATTATTATTATTATTATTATTATTATTATTATTATTATTATTATTATTATTACTGTATTATTTTAGTGAGACTACATAACAGTAGAAAGTAAGTGAAATAAGAATACGTCTAATATTAAGTGAATTTGTTTTTAGTGAAGTATATATATATGCGGTGAATCTCAAATCAAATTATAGACATTATGATCCATTGTAATTAGAAAGACTAATTAACTCACATATACAAAGTGTACATAGATACAAATATTATTTGTCTTATTTATGATATAAAATTTTATTCCCTCATTATAGTTTTTCGTTGTGGGATAGATCTATTTAACTTTATAGTCTTAGAAACTATTTTTAGAACTCAAAAGATTTAAGGTTTATATCTAAAGACGAATGATTACTCTTAATTATATAATAAAACTCCATCAACTTATTACCCTGAGTTCCTATATTCTTCCCTATTTCTTTTTGGACTGAGATTGATCTTCTTTCCTATTTTCATTTATGAAAAACTTCTTTACACAACTTTATCATCTTTAATTGATATAAAATCTCTTTCATACTTTTCTAATCCACTTTTTTCTTTACTTTTATTTGTACAATAAAATTTTATCACCTTATAATTTCTCGATGTGGATAATTTTACTTCAATTTATAGTCTTCAGAGCTGTTATAAGATTCAAAAGATTTTTGGTTAATATATAAAAACGAATCATTTCTATTACCCATAATTTTTTGGTTTATATCTAAAGACGATGATTACTCTTTCTTATACTACGTATAATAGAATTCCATCATCTTATCATAGAGTATATTTTTTCGATATGGGATAATTTTGCTCATACTTAAGTTTATTGTCTTAAGAGCATTTTTAGTATATAATAGAATTTCATCACCTCATTATAATTTTTCGATGTGCGATAATTTTTTTTAAAACAATGTGGAGTAATTTTGATTAAGCTTATAGTCTTAAGAACATTTTTAAGACTCAAATTTTTTAGCCGATTTCCAAGGACGAATGATTATTATTTATGATATAAATATTCATCACCTCATCATAAATTTTCATTTTTTTGATGTGGGATAATATTATTTAAGTTTATAGTTTGAAGAGCTCTTTAAGACCTGTAATTTTTGGCTGATATTTTATGGATGAATGATTACTCTTATTTTTATTGTAATATAATCTATCAACTTATTATTATTATTATTATTATTATTATTATTTATTATTATTTTTTTTGCAAGAAAATGGTATGCCTCTTCCATTCAAAAACAAGATTTCGAATACAAGAGACTAGATCTTACAAAAGAAAGAACCACTACAAAATCTTATCCTCAAAGCGAAGCCCTACTAATCTTCTATTAACACCTTACTCCTCTATCTCGCAATCTCGTAGTAATCTCAAATTTTATCTATGTAATCAGCTGTGTATAAGGCCGGACTGTATCCAAAAATATCCTCCTATTCCTTTCCCCCAAAACATGGTATACTACTGCTGCAATGGCTATTTGATACATCTTACTCTTCCTGTGCTTTCGCTGTTTCCTGTCCACACACCATCGTAGCTCTATCTGCAAATCATCGATGCGCCCCACCACACGTCCACACCCATCCATTCCATAATTCCATGCCAAATCCCTGATGCAAAGGAACATTTGAAGAAAAGATGGGAGTGACATTCATAGGCTCCCTTACAAAGAGCACACCTATTAACAATATAAACAACCTTCTTCACCATATTATCCAAAGTAGCAAGCTTTCTCTGAGCTGCCAATGCTGTTATCAGGCTGTGCTTAGGGATTACATTCCCATGTACAGCTTTCATCCAACCTCTCCTTTCATTTCACCCTGAACCAATCATATGCTAAACTAACTCTGAAAGCTCACTCAAATTGCCAACTCTTCAGTAAAGCTTCAGTAGCTTCCTCACTTCCTTCTTTATCTATTAGCACATCCCTAATCTGTATGATACTCTTCAAGGTGGTTGTGTAACGATCCTCGTTCTTTATAGTCCAAACAGTTTGCCCCTTTAAAGTATACTAAGTAATCCATCTTCCCCACACGCCTCATGTATTGTTCAGAATCTTCCAAAGCCAGATGCACATCAATGCCTTATTCCACGCTTTCATGTCCTTGATTCCCATTCCTCCTTTTTCCCAAGGGGCGCACATGCTCTCCCAACTTTTATGGGACTGATGACTGCTCTCTGCCTCTCCAGTCCAAAAGAAATTCCTGCACAGGGTAGTTATCCGGTACATTACATTACCAGGCAGCAAAGTGTTTGCACACCAGTAATTCAATACACCAAAAACCACTGAATTAATAAGTTGAGCCCTTCCTGCATAAGTCAGTCTGTTGGCAGACCAGCATTGAATAAACCCCTGAAGCTTCTGAAATAGCACTGAGTAATGTTCTAATCTGTTGTTGATGTCATTTAATGGAAGGCCTAAGTACCTACAAGGGAAAACCCCTTTCTTGTAACCTGTTTTAGACATAATACACGCCCTTACATCTTCATGAACTCCTCCAAAGTAAATTTTTGTCTTCTCCCTATTAGCAATCAGTCCAGATTCATTTGCAAAAGTTGCCAGAGCTCTATTAACAGCCTCAACTGAAGGTACATCTCCCCTAACAAACACCATAAGATCATCAACGAATATAAGGTGATTTAGCTCTAATCTTCTGCACTTGGGGTGGTATGATACTTGCTCTTCTTTAGCAATCTCCCTCGTATGTCTTGATAAGATTTCCATACTGAGCACAAACAAATAAGGAGACAGCGGGTCGCCTTGCCTTACTCCACTTTTCCCCTTAAAAAACCCATGTGTATCCCCATTAATTTTAATGGAAAACCATGAACCTTGAACGCAACCTCTGATCCACTGTATAAGAGCCTGAGGGAAGTTAAACTCCTTCAACATATTATCCAAAAAAAGTCCATTGCAAGGAATCAAAAGCTTTCCTTAGGTCGATTTTCATTAGACACCTTGGCGTCAAGTATTTTCGACTATACCCCTTTATCAAAGACTGAGATAAAGCAATATTCTCCGGAATACTTCTCTCTGCAATAAACGCAGCCTGCTCTTGGCCTACAATGTCTTGGATAACTAATTTAATTCTGTTTGTTAGTATTTTACTAACAGCTTTATAAAGCACCGAACAACAGGATATTGGTCTGTAATCCAATACAGATTGGCATACATGCTTCTTAGGAATTAGAGATATAATAGTTGTATTGGCTTGTTTTATCAACTTCCCCTTGCTAAAGAATTCATAAACGGCCTCACAGAATTCCTTTTTAACTATTTCCCAAGCCGACTTAAAGAATCCAGATGAAAACCCATCAGGTCCTGGGCTTCTATCCGAACCAATTGAGAATACTGCCCTTATTATTTCATCTTCAGTTGGTAAAGCAGTTAGAGAGGGCCATTTATCCTAAGTCACCTTTGGTCCATGACTAATGCAAATTTTCTGCACCTCCTTTCTTTGCCCCAAGAGTGCTTCATAGTAATCTATAAACCCTTGAGCAACTGCATCAACTCCCTCTCTAACTCGTCCATGAGCATCTGCAATAGACCCTATGACCTGCTGTTGTCTTCTTTTTCTCAACCTACTGTGGAAATAGGATGTTGCCTCATCATCTAATGACAGCTTCTCCATTTTTGCTCTTTGCTGAAGAATGCTAAGTTCAGCCTTTTTAAGAATTCGCCACTCCTCCTGTAGCTGTTGGTGGTCTGCAATTAGATAAGTATCCAATGGACTCTTTTGAAGGGAGCAAGCACAAGTTTCCATATGCTTCTCTATCTTTGCATGTCTCAGACCTACACTTGAGAAATTCTGTCTATGCATAATTTTAAGGGTCATCTTGACATTATTCAACTTACTAAAGAGCTGATATCCTGCCGTTCCATGAACCCTCTTCCCCCATGCTGCTCTAACCACTGACAAATATGAAGGATGCTGAATCCAACAATTTAGGAAACTAAATCTCTTATTAATTTTTTTCTCTTGAAATACATTGACCAGAACTGGGCAGTGATCAGAAATGCCTGAATGAAGAAACTGAGCACTTGAATTAGGGAAGTTGACCACCCATTGATGATTAATAAGAGCCCTATCAAGCTTCGTCCAGACCCTTGACCCCGGTTCCTGATTGTTTGTCCAAGTATACTCAAATCCCTGCCCTGTTAATTCCTGCAAATCACATTGTGATATACAATTATTGAAAGCATCCATTTCTGCATCCTCAGGAGTCGCCCCTCCTATTTTCTCATTAGCATTCCTGATTATGTTAAAATCCCCTAAAGCAATCCAGCTTTGATTTATGCTTTTTATGCTAACTAGTCTCTCCCAAAGATTATCTCTATTAACAGCACTATTAGCCCCATATACCACAGTAGCAAGAATCTCCCTTCCTGTGGCATTGTTCTTAGCTAAACAATGTATGAACTGATCATGCTCTTCTACAACTGTAAGATGTACAGTGCTTGACTACCAAAGAATCCAAACTCTTCCATTATAGTGGCTTCCATAATTACAGACTACTGCATAATCCTGAAACAACCCATTAATAATCCCCCTTGCTTTATTCTCCTTAACTCTTGTTTCTAACAAACCCAATATATCTATTCTTCTAGTCCTCATCAATTTTAGTACAGCTTGTTGCTTGAGAGGCTCATTTCATCCTCTAATATTCCAAGAACAAATAATCATATTGGTATATCTGTTGGAACATCCCCTCCTACTGGAGGAAACAGATCCTCCATACTCATATTCCTTGCTGGGCTTTCTAGCCCTTCCTGCAGAATAGCGTATCTGTTTGGTGTGTGCAACAAGACCAGTGTCTCTGAATGCAATTCCTCATGATCTGTACCGGAGCTTCTCACCTTTAAGCCTACCCCAGAGCTTCCTGGATGCCTTGCAATAGAGATGAACTCAGTCTCTGTACCATCTGTAGCAGCCTGACCTCTCACTAGATCAGCTACACTATCAGGCTGGCCTGTGGACTGTTTACTTTCTATTGAGATACCATCTAGCTGCTGGGATCCTGAGCCAGTGTTAATCAGGCCTCCAGTAGACCCTTTTTCATGTGGTTCTTGATGCATTCCTACCCCTGAGAGCCAACCTTTTTGGGCGTGTATCGCATTGCTTTGTTGACACGACCATCTCCTTTATCTTGATGCTTGTCCTTCTTACAAGTTTTTTGAACATGACCCAATTTCCCGCAGCCATGACAGTAAAAAGGGAGCCATTCATACTCAATTTTCTGCACTGATTTCCCCAAAAGCGGAATATTGATTGTAACAGTTTCAGGCAGTTCATTGGAGACATCCACTTCTACCACGATTCTGGCAAAAGATAGACGCTCCTTGTATGTTGTTGTAGCATCTGCATACATTGGACGCCCTATCTTGCTTGCCATTTTGCTCAGTACCAAGTCAGTCCATAGATATGGATCTAATTCAGGAAACAAAACCCACACAGGCACAATAGAAACACGATCCATTTCCTGAGAGAAGAGCGGACTCCATTGCTTTAGTATGATGGTGTTCCTTCTCAATTGCCATGGCCCTCCTCGAAGAGCTTGATCCATTTCCTCTTGATTACAAAACTTAAACGACAACCAGCCTTTCTTGAAGTACTGAACAATTGGGTAAGCATGGTTCCAAATTTTCTTAGCGAAATCACTCATCTGCTTGAGTGATGGTTTAGTTCCAATAACATTGCCCATCAACGTAAACTTCCATTGCTTCAATTCATCCATAAAATCATCTAACTCTATGTCAATTTCATCTGAATTAGCACTAGTTTCATCAAAGAAAAGACCCATACCAAATTTTGTGTTCTTCATCTGCTTTGCCCAGTTTGAATTGGTTGATTCCTTCATGGCCGGTTGTTCCGTCGCCACTGGTTCCAGAGTTTTAGTAGCCGACTGTTCCGTAGCTACCGTGCTAGTAGCCGGTTGTTCCGTCGCTACTGGCTCCAAAATTATAGTAGCCGACTGTTCCGTTGCTACCGTGCGTTTTATAGTAGTCGGTTGTTCCGTCGCTACTGATTCCAAAATTGCAGTACCTCCACCATTATCATTCTTATCCACTTCTGCGTCCTTTGAATGCTCCTTCTTACCACCCGATGAATTATCTCCTCGAAAATTGCGGATTGACTGCATCGCTTGATTAATCAGATCATTCACTATCGGAGTGCCTTTTTTTCACCTGAAACTGAGACTGTAAATCGTCCTCTTCACCATTATTTACCATTCCGGTACCAATAGCTACATCTTGGTTATGTGTTTCCAATTCCCTATGTTTTCGCGGCTTCCCTCGACCCCGTCTCGTGCCGCCGTCGTTTTTTGCATCAATCAGTGCAATTTCTTGGAGAGAAAACTTTCTCTAGAGAGAGAGAGCAGAGAGTGGTTATTATTATTATTATTATTATTATTATTATTATTATTATTATTATTATTATTATTATTTTATTTTTATTTTTTTATTTTGCAAGAAGAGGTATCATTACACTTCAAACTTAATCAGCTTTACTAGACTACTACACGGCCTAACAGAGTTTTGAAAAATTCTGAAATTCCTCTCAACCCATAGGTGATACACAGTGGCTGCCAAAGCATGACAATACCACCTGCGTTTCCAATGCGTCCTCCTTTGCCTATTCCAGCTCCATTTCATCTCAGTTTCCAGGCCATCTCCTCGTCCCCTTATTCGTAGCCATGCCTTCACATCCTCCCATACCTGCCTTGCATAAGTACAATTAAAAAACAAATGGCTGTGATCCTCATTTGCATTACAGCATAGAGCACATCTGTTAACCATAATCAACCCCCTCTTCCTCATGTTATCAATGGTTGCCAACCGTCCTTGTGCAGCCAAGGAAGCGATTACTCCATGTTTAGGGATAACCATTTGCCCTTGCACCAGCTTTAGCCATCTCTGTTTGGGATGGGGAAGTCGGAACCAATTATAAGCTATCGTGGATTGAAATCTGCCATTCTCCTGCCACCCCTGTAGCAATTATTATTATTATTATTATTATTATTATTATTATTATTATTATTATTATTATTATTATTATTATTATTATCACTGGAGCTTGCATTAATAACGAAACAAATTACAAGAAGTTAGTGGGTAGTCGAGATACTATATGGGCACCCACTCCCTTAGCGATAGAGCTTGCATTTATTATTATTATTATTATTATTATTATTATTATTATTATTATTATTATTATTATTATTATTATTATTCATTGTGGCATAATTTTACTTAAATTTAGTATCTTGAGCATTTTGAATTACTCTCAATTATTATAATTTTTCAGTGTGAGATAACTTTAATTAAGTTTATGATAATTGTAAGAGCATTTTTAAGACTCAATTTTTTTTGATATCAAGGACGAATGATTACTATTTATAGTATAGAATAGAATTTCATCACCTCATTACTCTTATTTATATGAGTTTTATTATATACAACACTAAGGGTTGGGTTGTATTTAAGGATTAAAATCTTCCAAATTTAGTATAAACATAGAATTTGAAGTCCAACTTATACATACATCCATGCAATTAATACATGTATTGAAAATTTATTTTCTCTTATGATGTCTTCAATACAGCCCTTAGGGTTGTATAGATGTATTTATCATTTCCCTATTTATATTATAATATTTCATCACACTATTAGATGTGAGATAATTTTATTTAAATTTATAGATTTAAGAACTTTCTTACCAAAAAGAGCTCCTTTTAAGACTCAGAATTTTTTTATTTGATATCAAGGTACGAAAGATTATTTTTATTTATAATATAGAATTTCATCACCTTACTTAAATTTTAGATTTAGGATAATTTTACCCTTTTTATGATACGATATAATATGGTCACCTATGACTTTGTCTCGAAGGATCTCGACCATGGTCCATCGACAAATAATCCGTGACACGTTTACAATTTATCATTTACAACCTTGTTATCTTAGCTAATAAAGGGAGTCTTAATTTGTGTCATTTAGTTTCCTGTTTAATGTTACTAATAAGGAGTCATAAGTTAGCATAAGTAATGGCTTGATTAGCTACTTTATAAGGGACTTTTCGTTGCCTTTGGGTCGCTCGATCAGTCACCCTTGTTGGCTATTTATAGTCTCGGGTTATTTGTAATATACATACATTGATGAAATAAAAAAAACTTGTGCCGCTCTTAAACGTGTGTTACGTTTGGGTGTGAAACTCGGATTGTTGCGATAATCCAAAACTTAATAGTGATTATTTAGGACGCGATTCCTAATTGTTACTCGATTGGAACCAATAGGTCTTGGTTAGCCAATCTCGTTCATCAAGTTATAGGTCTAACTTGGTGTTTGTCTATTCTTTTTATTTATTTCCGTTGCGTATACGCATCATATGGTATCAGAGCGAGATCATATACGCATCATATGATTTACTGTTTATATAGTGGTAATTTTTTTAATCTTACGTGTAGTAGATTGTTTTTTATTATATGAATCTAATATCGCTTGACTCCTAGATGTAATAGGATTGATGTTTTTCCTATAAAAATTCTTATACTATTTTTTAAATTAAAAAATATATTAAAATTTTAAATTAATTAGTTTAAAAAACTTGGACCAATCATATCGCTCGAAAAGTTCATACTTTATTAATATATATTGATGATTGATTGATTGATTGATTGATTATTATTATTATCATTATTATTATTATTATTATTATTATTATTATTAATTGGTGTTATAATTTATTTATTTTTCATTTTTTAAAATATATTTCATAATTTATATAATTAGTTATTAGTTTCAGCTTCTTTTGGTTCAGCTCAGCTCCTATCAGTCCAGCTCGGCTCCTATCGGACCAGCTCAGCTCCTATCAGATCAGCTCAGCTCAGCTATGTTTCAGTCGAAAAGAACAGGGCCTAAGTCCTCTCACATGTATGGTGTGGTGATTATTTTCCATTTTAGTGTAGGATAAATTATGTCTTGCATTATTGGGATGGTCTCCGAAGAAACCTTATCTTTTAATGAATCACTTTTAATATTCAGCATTTGTGTTTAATATTTTCATGAAACTTGTATCGTTATTAGATTATATTTTAAAAAATATATACGACGGTCTATTTTGTAATAATTACTCGCATATATTTTGAAATTGATTTCAATATCTCGCAATTCTCTCCATTTTTTTTGCTTCACACAGTTGAACTATTGATATGAATTTAGCCCAAGATACTTCTAATTCTTGGATCCGTCCTGACTTGACTCTCTATTGTTAGATCTATGAAACATAGATATGTTGTGATAGATCTATGAAACATAGATATGTTGTGATAAAATATGAGGATGTGTGGTTATTTTACTCATTTTTTTTCGTCATCATACGATAACGTTATGGAGTCGCTTGTGGTGGGGAAGAAGACTTTGGCGCTAGAAAAGATGAAGTATTCACTTTACACTAAGAAGTTGCGCAAGAAGGGAACTAACTATGTGGTAGATGTTTAGAGATCCAGTTTGGTTGCAAATCCCGGGAAATAAAGGGTTTCGATGTGTTAGGAATAAGAAGAAATCTTCTAAGTCTAATCCTAGGGGATCAATTTCTTGTGAGCCATGCCATAAGTGCAGTGAACGCGGTTATTGAAGGTTAGAATGTCCTACGGAGTACGTTTAAAAAAATAAAGGGGATTATGTCGTCTATGCAGCATCACAACGACAAAATGATGATTAGACCTCTAGTTATTGTGGTCCACGACAAGGAGCATCTAGGTGACATGTGGGTTCTTTAAAGTAGATGGACATTCACGGTATCTTCAATAGTAAGAATTACCAAAGTTGTAAGACTCGACCACCTCAACTTTCCACCCACATTTAATATTTATTTATTCCCCAGACTCACCTCAGATTTTACACATTATCAGTAAGACTCTGCTTAGACCCACCTTACCTTTTTTTGGTTAAAAAGTTAATTAATTTTGTTTAGTTTGTGATTAAACAATACTATAATTTACTTGTTTGGTACAAATGATTACTCCGTATTACTTTATTTACTGTTTAGTTTTTTTTTAAATTAACTTGTTTTATTTTATTTTTGTTGATTTTCGTGTGATATACAAAAAGACGGGTAGACGATCTTTTGGGTTTCGCTCATATTATAGATCCAGATAGTTTATGATATTTTAATTATGCTTTACTTATATTAATTTACGATATTTTAATAATAATTTTTTCGTATATAGTCTTAGCTATATTGATTTAGGTTGACATATGATATAAAATACTAACATACATGACAAATTAATTAGTCTATCATTAAGATTTAAAATATTAGATTACTAATTTAAAAATTAAAATATCACCTAACTAACGTCTCCTCCGAAACGAGTCCAAATGTGTTCCACTTAGTCGTGTTGGAGTTGATGATGTCTTGATCGGTTGCGAAGTCGTGTACGATTCTCGAAGAACCTACCCTGATTAGCATAGTAATTTGGAAGTATACCAGTTTGAAATTCAGGTATTAATTGTGAATCATTGCTTCCGTCAAATTGGATATTGTTGACCAAATTATTGTTGAAAAGAAAAACTTGTATAAATGAGAGTAATTTATCGGGTCGTATGTCGAGAAATGTTTGTCACAAATCACGACCCCACAAAAGTCTTAAGTTGAGTCTTTAAAATTTATTTACTCATTTTATTTGACGGCCCGATTATTCATTAATTTTATTAATTTGTTTTAATTCGATTTTTTGGTTAGTCAACTTATCGTACGGAATTCATCTCCTACCCGATTCAATTAATTAATCCGTATACAACGTATACTTAATGTCTCGGAATCCGTACACTTTTTTTGGTGAGTTAAATTCATCCCACTATTAACATTCATCTCCTTTTTTCTTTTTGTGTTCCACCGTTTGCTTTCCCACTTCTTCTTACGTACAACCCCCTTTCCATCTTTTCTAATTTTTTTTCCACTGTTCCACTTCCTCTGCTCCTTCATCATCCTCACGCATCCTTCTCATGCATCAAACACCATCATGCCCATCTACCAGTCTCGATCCTCAATCTTTCAGCCGCTCTCCCCACCTTCTTTATTCTTCTTCGTTCAGCCATCACTATCTATCAGCCATGTCGATTTTCGTTTTCCCTCTGCTCTTGTTGATCCGTTCATTTTTGCCTGATATTGTGAGGTAAATTATGTTCATTTCCCTCTCGTTCGTTCGTATGTCGTTGCTGGATTCGAATCCACGCTTTTGTTCGTATTTCTATTGTGTTTGTTCGTGTTGCCCACTGATGTGGCTGTTATGCTTATAACATGACAGGTATTTGCTGCTGAGTTTTGGGTGTGAGCTAGCGAGTAGCGTGGATCCTACTCTAACTTTTTTGTGATTTCTGGATTTGTATTTACCCTTTACAAAAATTTAATTTTTAGCCATTTTGTAAAAAGTAGCATTTGTATTGACTTACCATTTAATAAGATGTAGTTGTTGGACGAGTGACGAAAACAGTAATGGATGAAAACCGTAATGAACCGAGAGGCAGCACGGGCAGAAGTCAAATCGATGATTGAGGGGCAGAAAAAACCGAGAGGCAACAACAGGCAGCGGGTTACAGTAAAGGCAACAAAACCGTAAATTAAGAAACTGAGGCTACGAGGGACAGTAAACCGAGAAGGGACAGTAGGGAACATTTTACTGAAACCGAGGTAGCAAGTTCGGGACGGCAACAATCTCGAGACAGAAACGTAAGAATGAAACAAAGGCAGTAACGTGGTATGTTAGCAATTGACTTGAAAACTATATCGGCACAACACGGTGGTTATCGTCTACAACGCCGTAGCTCCCCAAGGTTAACACTGCAGCCCGCTTACTCGACTACTCAAGTTTGCGGACTTTGGAACAACCAACCGAACCCAGGAATATACAAAAATATATGTGAGAGCAGATTAGTAATAGAAGAGGGAGAGAAGCTGAGTATTTTTGTGTGTTTTGGAAGTGACGAAGGGCCTGGTATTTATAGGCTAAGGGATCAGCCAACTCAAAAAATAACAGCCCAATATAAAGCAAAAGATTATGGCTCATTAAGACATCATAACAGTCTGATTTGACTGAGTCCAATTCACACTAGCGTATGAACCTAGACAAGCCCAATGAACATAGACGCACAAAACTCAAGGAGGCCCAAAAGAGTAAAAGTCAACCACAGCCCACACCGCAGGTGCTTAACCTGAGCCCGAGCCAAGCCGGGCCGCACGCGCACGTGCGTGTTTAGGGATGTCATTTGGTAGGGGCGGGTGCGGGGGATAGATACCCCGCACCCGCACCCGCGACTCAAAAGTAATACCCGCACCCGCCCCACTACCCACCGCGGGTACAAAAGTTCTCACCGCCACCCGCTCCGCGGGTATACTTAGAGGCCCATCCCCGCCCCGCTATCCACCCATCACTCGCCTTTACCCGCCAAATTTGCGGGTATCCGCGATACCCGCCAATAAAAATAATTAAATAGCACTCTCATTAACTTTTTGGTTAACTAATGACATACAAAATTGCAAAATAAATGTAATCAAAGTCAATAATAAATTGCGGATGCGGTGCGGTATCCGCCTTTCACCCGCCCCATTGACATCCCTATGCGTGTTCTCTAGAAGCCCAATCCCCACTCCTCAACATAAAAGGCCCACTCCAAATTTTTAGGGATTACACCTCGGTAGGTTATTTTTCTTATTTCTTCATCAATCATCATTCACCACGCCATTTATTATTTCTACTCCATTTCTTATTTCTCAATTCTTATACTACTTATGAATTCCAAATTCAATCCAAATTACCTATATTATTACTAATTTCTACCAAATCCAACTTATATCAATAAAGCTCTTTTTATTTAATGAATTTCTTATCCAAATAATTAGTTAACAAATTACAGTAATAAGTTCCTTAATTTTACTAAATTCAAGATTATATTCGCAATGAAGTTTCCGGTGAGCATGTGGTTTTCTGTTAGATTTAAACTACGGTAAGTAAAAAATACAATAAATAATTTATGTTTATATAATTTTTCAGAATTCATATTTTATCAGTTTTCTTTTCAATTTCATACAAATGATATAATCATACAAATTAATCAATATTTTTTCAAAGAAATCAAAAACTAGTTTCGAAATATTACCTTTTAGTAACAATTTTGCAAATTCAAAGGATAATTGTTCTTCTTAGTCGATTGATTTCTCCAATATACTCACCAGCAGACAGCAGTCCGTTCCTTTCTTTTCGTCGATTTGTCGTGTTTTTTTTTTCAGGAATTCTTTATTTCTTTGTAATTTGTTTATCAATATATCCCTAATGATTGTTTAAATTCAGTATATAAACTTAGGGATCTATTTTAATTTTTTAGGAAAGGATAAAAAAAACATTTGAAATTGTATGAAATTAACTATGGAATCCAAATAAAAGAGTCATTTATTTTGTTTTGGAACTTGTTCCATAATTACTGCTATCAAAAAATATAATAAGTGTCAATCAAAAAAAAAATGGACCTACTCTACATATTTTTTCCTGAAAAATGACCTCGGACCATGGCCTACGACGGCCTACTAGTGGCTGCGTCCCTGGATGGAAGAATCATTAGGTAATCATTCAATTACTGACAACCCTTCTAGAAACCGTTCCATCTCCTCCACTATCAGATTCATTCGAATTTGGTGCCATCGAGGTATAAAGCGTATCAATACTCCCCCCTTGAAAGGATCCTTGACCCCAAGGATCAAATTTTGGATACTTCTTCTGTAGATCAAATAAAAACTCCCATTTTGCATCTTCCAAAGCTGTATTGCTCCACTTGACAAGGACCTTAGTGACCTTGATCAGGCCCCTCTTGACTGACTTTCTAGCAAGAATAAGTTCAGGTGTTTTCTTCATGTAGCTCATTGTCTTCCCAAGGTGAGGTGACAGGAGGGTTGTGTCTCCATAGTATGCTTTCAGAAGAGACACACCTACAACCATTATTGAATCCCTTCCTATGGATTTGGGCAACCCATCTATGAAATCCATACTTATGTCGATCCACACCGCATTTTGGATGGGCAAGGGCTGTAACTTTCTCGGATACGCTGACGGATCATATTTGCATTGTTGGCATATGTCGCATTTTTTTATATACTCTTGCACATCCTTCTTCATGCCTCTCTAATAAAATTTTTGTTTAAGTCGTTGGTAGGTGTTTTCTACACCCGAGTAACCTCCCTGGAGGGTATCTTCATTCTTTATATAAAAGCAAGGACCAAAAACCCTTATGTGACACCCTCATTTTCCCCCATTTGAGAATAAGTCAGTTTTTTAAATATTTTGTTTTGCAAGGTTGATGCAGTAGTGTAGGATAAGTTGTGTATTGGTGAGCCTAGGTCGTATGCTCCCAAAGATAAATAATTAAGTCCTATTACCTTTAACAATATAATAGAGGTAAGTCGGGTGTCGAATCCGCAGGGAAGGCGATGCAAATTAATGTGTGAATAAAATAAATAAACGTAACAAGAATAATGGGGGTTTTGTGATTGAATAGACTAATAACTAAAATAAGGAAAGTAAAATAACTAATAATGATAGAATTCAGATGATTAAGAAACTCGACTCAAAGAAAATCCAGTAACTAGTTAAACAATTGATCAGTGACTACTAACCTTTATTTAATCCTTGAGTATTCTATTGTGAAACTAAAAGTCTCAATTGTTCCGTAGATAATATTACTTAGGTCGAAACGCAATACTAATCAACCTAATTATTGAACAACCTAATCCACGCGTCTAGATTTAATTCAATAACAGCATGAACGATGTGAACAAATCAATAGAAATAACGACCTTTAACACACGCGGTTATTGGTTCGAATTATATGTTCATTCCCCCTTTACCCAATTACGATGAAACGCATACAAATAATTAGGTCTAAAGGTTGCAACTTTATTTAGTGAATTGAACAATTACGGATTCAAACAGAAAGAATTGCAATAGATTGAAGATTGAAATAATCAATTGGTCAAAAAGATTAAACAAACAACAATCATAAAATTAGCACAAGGAATAAACAATACTCAAGTAATTAAATAAAGATTAAGAAAGTCTCACAATCAATTAACTAGAAGGCTTCAAATCTTTGACCCGAGATGGAAGATTAGTTACACATGAGAAAATTAGGGTTCTTGTTTTTGATATGAATGAACGTAACCATGAGTAATGATGAATAATAATATCTAATAGTATATAGTCTAATAATGATATAGGAAATTCTACTAATTTCCTAAATCTAATAATAATATAATAATAAATAATAATTAAGCTGACACGGAACCCGAAGTAGTTCCGTCTTAAATTCCCGAGCTGCGCTTTGACTTTTCACCCGGTTTTGTCGGGCTTGATCTTCATACTCTCCATCGCGAGCCCAAAATCATATAACAAGGAATTAGAATTCTAAAAATCGTCTTTTCTTCAATAAAGCACAATTTCTTATATCAAACCAATTAGACGATTTCCACTCTAAATCCGCATCCTTAATCACCAAATCTAGCTTAAATCTCCGTCGTAAAGACATATAAAACACGCTAGATCAACTTCCCCACACTTAGACCTTTGCTCGTCCCGAGCAAAACTCGGAAACATCAACAATAAAACACCAACGGTCTTGCAAACGACACATGGGAAGCTCGACATCAATCAATAAACTCATCCCTTCAACCACCCTCCTTATATCGTCCTCAAAGTTTAAGCACAAGGTCACAATGACATGAAAAACACACAACAACAAAAACTGTGACCACAAAACAACACCAAAAATCATTAGAAAATGACACTACGCCCCTTATTTCTCTGATTCCTAAACAAGATCACATGTGCTACAAAATATCACCAATGATAAAAGATATATACCACTATTCTCCACAACCCACACATGAGATCGACCTAACGCCTCTAACACCTCACTACAACACAAACAATACTCCAATCGCATAATATTTAGTGCTACGACTACACCGCACCGCGATTCTTCTCACCTCAACCAACTATCCTACCCGACCGACCTTCTATGTCACCCTTCTTATGACACCAACACCAAGAATGGAGAAAGAATATGTGAATTTTTTTCCTAAATCCCTCATTTTGCCTAGAGTGTCCGCCCTTGCGGATTTTCACTCTAGCTTTTCATTTTTTTTTCAAACTCATACTACTCTCGTGGCACGCAACTCGATTTTTCTTTTTACCCGGAGCGCCCTTTCGGGTTTTCACTCCGTCCTCGGCCACTTTTCCCCTTCTTGCCTAGGCGCCCTTTCGGGTTTTCACCTAGCCGGGTATTCTTTTTCTTTTTTTTTTCTTTTTTTTTCCTTCTTTTTTATTTTTATTTTTTTTGAATGATGAATTAATGAGAATAAAGCATATCACACAAGTACAAAGCTATTACAAATCAGACCGATTCTCCTCCCCACACTTGAATGAAACATTGTCCTCAATGTTACAAAGGACACAATAAGATGGAAAAGGAGAACTCATTGAATCATCAAAGGATATGGAGCAACCTAGTTCCATAGCTTCTCCCCACACTTAGTCATTCGTATAACGAAAATAGCACAAGGGCCTCCCAAATATGAGCTAGAACAACACCATGAACCATGTCAAACAATAACAATGCGAATCATTGATACCCTTAATCCCACATGAGTACAAAAAGGAAGCTAGCAAACATAGCACATGAAGAACTTCAACTCCAACTTCAACATTCACAATGTACTCCACCCAACAACTCAAAATCAACCAAAATCTCACTTAACATTTCCTCGAACACCTTATATGCATCGTTGAAATACTCTTCTTCAACCTAACTATTCTCACCTCCAATACCAACCAAGTGCACATAATCTTTGATTCAGCAAAAATAGACAGCAACACAATAACCAACTCAAACTCGTACCAAAACTGACACAAATGTGAGACAGCTCAATTAATTGAGAACAAGAGGACACTTACAACTCAGGCACGAATCCAGTTTGGACCAATGGCCGAATCGAACCCTCGGAAACCTCGATTTATGCGGCCAACTTCAGTCCTGCTACTCAAATCAATTAGTTCGAAACCCTATGCTTACCCATTAAAAATCGTCGAACAAAGTTGCCACGAGCTGTTTCCAGAAGGTAGCCTGACTCTGATTCTGCTGCTATGACCACGATCCCACGCTTTCGATTGATACTACCAAACCTCGACCAACAAAGTGAGACATCACAGACCGACTCCTTTATCATCGAGAAATCCGTCAAGTTCCGGCACCAAGACACTCCAAATCGCTGATTCAGGGTGGAAAACAACTTCCAAATAGGATTTATGGAGAAGATTGAATTTGAGTAGGGTAATGGTGGATTGAGTTATGGATGTAAAGGAAAGGGAATTTAGTGGAGGGAAGTGAAATTGTAATGGGTAATAAGTTGAAGAAAGATGAAGATGGAATTAATGGAAGAAGAAAGGATGAAGATGGGATAAGAAGATGAAGGAAGGAGGGTGTGGTGATATGTGTTTTGATTTTTTTTGAGTATTTTTTTTTGTCTTAAAATTCAGAAAAATAGACCTGTAAGTGGAAGAAACGCGCGACTCGCCCGGGTTCCACGCTACTCGCACGGGTCGCTGGAACTTCGTCCCTTTTTCGATTCTTTTTTCAATTTTTGCTTCGATTTCGAGGGACCGCCATGCTAGTCGCCCAAAGCTCGCGCAACTCGCCCCAACTCCTGAAATTAGCCTATCTCGTTCCTACAAAATACTAAAAAAAATCATCACACTCAAAATTAAAAATAACATCTACCTATTCGACAAAAATACGAAAAACGATTACTTAACTAATATTATAAAACACGACCCTTAATAAAATAAAATAAAATAAAAAATTATATATAAGAAGCGGGTTGCCTCCCGGAAGCGCTCTTGTTTTACGTCGTTGACCCGACGTGGAAAGCGGAATCTTCATTAATTGGGTCGAAGAAATCGATTCCCTCGACTGCTCCGTCCATCCAACTTCAAGTGAAGTCCACAAACATGCTTATTCGAAAACAAAAAAATCATCAAATAACAAAAAGCGGGTTGCCTCCCGTAAGCGCTGATTTAACGTCTCACACTACGCTAAGGGGTCACACAACACTACCCCTTTATAAAGTAATCCAATTTATATCAAGATCGGAACAAGTTAATGCCCGTAGAAGACGGTCAAACAAGTTAGCAAAAGAGTTTGTGAAAACTATATAAAAGATTATAATGAGAATATACCATACACACCGCATAAATATAGAGGTACATAGAACGTCGGATTCATGGTATTGTTCTCTAGATAACGGTGTCATCTCAAACAATTTTTCTGTGTCCCTACTCCTTATGGATGTGTCTTTGAAATTCAATAATATATCACCCGATTCACCACCCAAAGAGAGATCAATAAAATATGTAGGTAACGGTAAGTCTGATACGGGTTCTATATACGGCACAATCAATAAATACGAGTCACCATCCTCTCCCTCATCATCTAGTGGGGCACCCTCTGCATGAGTAAGGGAAGTAGGATACTCGATTTCGGTCACATCATCACTAAAAATCAATACATGATCAGGAGAAGTCTCGAAGTATTGGGGAAGTTCAAGAAATAAAGTGGATATCTCTAATTCTCGAGCATTGTTAACCAAAAGATCAATCACATCCCATTTTTCATTACGACCTAACTCAAGAAATCTACCATCACTTTCAACTTGTAAATCGATTTGAGTTGCACGATTAAAGTTATGGTAAATCGCTACCAAGAGTTGTTCGTTACTCATAGGTAAATATTTGCGTTCTAGCACATACTCTGTGAGTCTTTCCAAATAGTGATGTAGTAACTCATTATCAAGTTGGGGACACGAAAAACTCATTTCTAGATGACAAACAAAAAGACCCTAAATTAAAATATATATTTACAAGAGACACAAAAACAAATAATCACACAAAAGCAACAAATTGCCTTCCCCGGCAACGGCGCCAAAATTTGGTGAGCCTAGGTCGTATGCTCCCAAAGATAAATAATTAAGTCCTATTACCTTTAACAATATAGTAGAGGTAAGTCGGGTGTCGAATCCGTAGGGAAGGCGATGCAAATTAATGTGTGAATAAAATAAATAAACGTAACAAGAATAATGGGGGTTTTGTGATTGAATAGACTAATAACTAAAATAAGGAAAGTAAAATAACTAATAATGATAGAATTCAGATGATTAAGAAACTCGACTCAAAGAAAATCCACTAACTAGTTAAACAATTGATCATCGACTACTAATCTTTATTTAATCCTTGAGTATTCTATTGTGAAACTAAAAGTCTCAATTGTTCCGTAGATAATATTACTTAGGTCGAAACGCGATACTAATCAACCTAATTATTGAACAACCTAATTATTGAACAACCTAATCCACGCGTCTAGATTTAATTCAATAACAGCATGAACGATGTGAACAAATCAATAGAAATAACGACCTTTAACACACGCGGTTATTGGTTCGAATTATATGTTCATTCCCCCTTTACCCAATTACGATGAAACGCATACAAATAATTAGGTCTAAAGGTTGTAACTTTATCTAGTGAATTGAACAATTACGGATTCAAACACAAAAAATTGCAATAGATTGAAGATTGAAATAATCAATTGGTCAAAAAGATTAAACAAACAACAATCATAAAATTAGCACAAGGAATAAACAATACTCAAGTAATTAAATAAAGATTAAGAAAGTCTCACAATCAATTAACTAGAAGGCTTCAAATCTTTGACCCGAGATGGAAGATTAGTTACACATGAGAAAATTAGGGTTCTTGTTTTTGATATGAATGAACGTAACCATGAGTAATGATGAATAATAATATCTAATAGTATATAGTCTAATAATGATATAGGAAATTCTACTAATTTCCTAAATCTAATAATAATATAATAATAAATAATAATTAAGCTGACACGGAACCCGAAGTAGTTCCATCTTAAATTCCCGAGCTGCGCTTTGACTTTTCACCCGGTTTTGTCGGGCTTGATCTTCATACTCTCCATCGCGAGCCCAAAATCATATAACAAGGAATTAGAATTCTAAAAACCGCATTTTCTTCAATAAAGCACAATTTCTTATATCAAACCAATTAGACGATTTCCACTCTAAATCCGCATCCTTAATCACCAAATCTAGCTCAAATCTCCGTCGTAAAGACATATAAAACACGCTAGATCATGTATGCAGGAAGTTTCTCACTATGTTAGCCTCGAAAATTTAATTGCATTAAAGAGGACTTATTTAATGCGGTAAAAGTTGCATTTATCGAAACAATGAGCCATAATCACGGTTTATTTAACCAAATTGAAATTGAATAGCATTGAATTAAATATCCCGAATATTGAAAGTCCAATTACAATTAAATTCCTTAAATAGTGCACCTTTGTCATTCACACTTCTCTACACCTCCAGACACTCCCAAATTCTCTCTTTTCCATAAATTTCCCCTCTCTCATATACAAAGTATTTCTTCTTTCTATCTCCCCTTCTCCATAAATATACAACTCTAGAAGATCAGGTAGTATCTCTATATTTTGCATCTCTCTCGATCAACTAATTTTAATATTTCGATTGCCTTTTGGTTTTGTTGGTGTACTCTGGAAGAAAAGTAGAATAAATTAGGTTATAAATTTAACTAGAAAAAAACTAATGACAATTTACATTTGGTGTTATAGGTTACTAACCTCAAAGAAGTTAAGAAGAAAATGGTAAAGTCTTCGATTTTTCCCAAAGGTAAGTTTTCAGCATTTTTGCCCTTTCAATTTGTACTTTCTCGGTTTTTTTTTTTCCGCTTAATCATGCATATTGCAAGTCAATTCTTGGATTCTTACTGTTGATTATTTGGCATTGTAGGTATCTAAGATTAATTGGGAAGATGTAGTCTGCCTTATGAAACGATTGTTACATCTTTTACCTATAATAATAAATGATAAGATAAGAAGAACAAAATGTAGCCAAAAAATGAATGAAATTACTTATTGTACTGTGTATATTGTCGTGTGGCAGGAAGTAATAATAAGGTGCTGATAATCTCCATCTGTGAAATTACTTACAGTCTGGTATATTCTGTGAACTAGAAAATTCACTCATTGAATCCGATGTTTACTCAGACTTCGTTCAGGTGATTTACTGTCACTAACCTTCACTAAATTCCGACATTCTGTTACACGATTTTCCTTTTTAAATTGCATTCTGCTGCATTCGCAGGAACATCTGGCTCCCAGTGGCTATCTTAAGATCCCCAGTGTAAGTACGATTCATCGGATTTTTGCATTTCTGTACAAAATCATTCATGCTAAACCTTATTTTCTCCTGTAATTATTACCAAAGATCGAAAGTAATGCTATTTTTAGGGATATTGTATTGTTTTATTGCATTCCTTAGACTCTGGATGAACCGTCATGAAATCGGGGTTTTCAGGATTTTTACATTTTTATTGCATTCTGTAGACTGTAGATGAACTGTCATAAAATCAATTTTTCCAGGGTTTTTGTACTTTTTGTTGCATTCTATAGACTGTAGACCAACTAGCATGAAATCGGGTTTTTCAAGGTTTTTGCATTGTTTTATTGCATTCTGCAGGCTGTATATGAACTGTCATGAGATGAGGTTTTCCGTGTTTTTGCATTGTTTTGTTGCATTATGTAGACTGTATATGAACTGTCACAAAAATTGGAAAATCAGGTTTTCAAGGATTTTGTAATGTTCTACTGTACAAAATTATTGGTAAAGACATAAAATTGGGTTTTCAGAGATTAAGGACAACAATGTTTGTATATACTTACACAACATTCTCTTCGAACTGTCAGTTTTAACATAAACAGCTAATTTTTCGTCAACTGTCAGAATATCGAAGGCTACTTGGACAACTATAGCTTTCTTCCGAAGCTCAACAATGAGATATCAGGTGCAAGAAACTCGAACTACAAAAACCGTTTCAGCAGCTTACAGAATCTAATACTCATAATGGTCAGTCTACTCAAAATAATATGAGTATCTCTATAGTTTTCACAATTGGAGGAATGCAGGTTTGATAACCGGCAATTGGTTTTTAATTTTGACAGTCGGAGCAGGACAAGGTCCTGGTGCCTAAAGAAACCCTGTGGTTCGGATATTACCCTGATGGCGCATACAGTCCTTTGCTTCTTGCACAGAAGGTACTAAACAGTTATAATCAAAATTGTCATCAGTCGTTACAGCGAGTAACAAGGAATTGACAGTCATGTAATATGTATGTGTGTTGCATACAAAACTGTACACCGAAGATTGGATTGGTCTGAAGAAACTGGATGATGTCGGGCGAGTTAAATTTATCAATGTGACAGGAGGACATCTCGGAATTTCTGATGAAAATATGAAAAAGTACATGGTGCCCTACTTGGTGAGCTAAAGCTCGGAAATGTTAACGAAAAATCTCAGTCTCTTGAGATTGAATGCTGAAAAACAGCAACTGATAGTTTTGAAAACTGAACCATGGGATTGTACATCACTACATCATATATTCACATTACAACATATTATTATTGATTTACTAATGTATGAAATATTAACCTCTCTGTAAAAAAATATTTGTATAACATGATTCGTATTTTTCACAACTTTTATTGCATCCGATTTCCGAATATAAAATAAAATAATATTGCAGCTATTCACCTACTCCATAATTAGTTTTATTTACTTCCAAATTTTAAATATATATATATATATATATATATATATATATATATATATATATATATATATATATATATATATATATATATAATCTATCTAACCTAACCCAAATCATTGGTTTAAGGTAACAAACACGATAATTTTACTAATTTTTTAAATTGATATCTTTTGCATTTTATTAAAATAAACCAAATGAAATAAAAAATTATCTCCCAACAAAATATTTAAGAACACAAAATACAGTGAGAGACGGTCTCTCAATAACTTATTAAGAGACCATATTTCAGTACCACCTTATGTCCTATTCGTACCTATATTATTATCAGATATACTTTTAAATGACAATTTTGTTCTATAAACGTATCATTTTATATTTGTATATTCTTTTATGTTAAGCGTATATATTCTATTAGATTTGGTATATATCACCGTCTCTGAGTAGAAAGAAACTAATGACAATTAACATTTGGTGTTATTGGTTACTAACCTCAAAGAAGTTAAGAAGAAAATGGGTAAAGTCTTCGATTTTTCCCTAAGGTAAGTTTTCAGCATTTTTGCCCTTTCAATTTGTACTTTCTCGTTTTTTTTCCTGCTTAATCATGCATATTGCAAGTCAATTCTTGGATTCTTACTGTTGATTATTTGGCATTGTAGGTATCTAAGATTAATTGGGAAGATATAGTCTGCCTTATGAAACGATTGCTACATCTTTTACCTATAATAATAAATGACAAGATAAGAAGAACAAAATATAGCCAAAAAATGAATGAAATTACTTATTGTAATGTGTATATTGTCGTGTGGCAGGAAGTAATAATAAGGCGATGATAATCTCCATCTTTTAAATATAGGTGTAAACATATTAAGAGGCGGTTTCACAAACTCATTTGCAAAGGCGAGTTATAAAGAAAGAAAGCGTCTTATTGAATCAAGATTACAAAGGAAGTATGGAAATTAAAACATGAAAGATAAGATGGAGGATCACTGATGATAGTAGTCAAATGACTCATACAGAGAGAGTATCGGACAAGCCGAAGTCAAGCCCCCATAGCTCGAATGCTCCTTTCACAAAGTCATAATATTCACCCTTCAATGTCAATGTCTTATTTAGCAAACCTTCCCTCACAAATGGGTAAGTCAGCAAAATTTCAAGCGAATTGTTCGCCGATTCCTGCTATCAAATATTCATATCATAATGTATATACAATGAGATTTTCTAAAATGTGCTCAATGGACACATGATAAGAAAAATATTATGGTAATATTTACAAATATAATTCTCCAATTATGGTAGTTTTAAGTTTAAATTTTATTTTCTCATGAGATGTGCTTGTGATTGTTTTCCATAATAGGTTTCTTATCATGTGTCCATTGGGCACATTTTGGAAAAAACCCATATACAATTAATAAAGTTGATTGATGGTTCACCCGATGAGAAAGTTGATTGATTTTTGTCTCGATCATTTATTACCTTTTATGTTTTTTGTCGGGAATATTTTAATCAAAAATAAATAAAATTAATGACCGAGACGAATAGGCTATGTATTAGTTTAGGGTTTTAGAGGCGGTTTAAATAAAGCTCATACGAAGTATAATTAGTACCGAACATAATACTCCGTAGTTCATTTACAATATTGGAGTAGTATTTTGTTTACATAATTGCATGGTTTAATATTTGATGTGGGTGTATATTATCCAGCACCCAAAATGACATGTTTGAGCCCGTGTCTTACGTTCCTTTCTTCAAAAAAAAGTGTGTTACATTCAATCAAGCAAGTATACTACTCCGAATTACATCATGATCCATTGTGTGGACTCAACATTTTAAATGCATCGTATAATAACTCTAACCCATTTAGTCAATTCAATAACATGAAGTAGGTGGCAGGTCAATGCAAGGTCGGTACCACATTTTCGATTGGCAAGTTCTATGACTTCTATCGATTTGGGTCGGGTTAAGTAATTACAATTTTTTATTTTCAATAGATAGTACTCTATAATAGTGATTTCATATTTCAAACTTCCTCCGTTCCATTCGATTGTTTGCGTTTGCTTTTTCACACTTGCCAATGCACGTTTTCTTTTGTCTATATCTTTAGTTATGTATTTCTAAAAATTATAAAAATTTGATATTTATACCGTTCTCGATTAGACAATTTAAACCAGATCTCACGTGACTATATTTTATCTTATACATTGTAAGTTATAATGACGATTTCACTCACCTATGAATAGTGTACAAAAGACAAATGCAAACAATCAAATGGAACGGAGGGAGTATTTCATAATATTAGAGAATATTATTATAGGAAAACTTAAGAAAAATAATACTATTCTACTAAGTATGAGTTGATATCCATGTACAATACTATGTTTTAGAAAAAACATAACTATTCTTCTCACGGATACTATATTGTGATCGTGTATTAGTAAGTACTATTTGGCATTTCGTTAAATACGTTTAAGATAAATCAATGCCTCATACGGGCTAAGTAATCGACTTACACTTTTTAACTACATTTACCATATCCTTCTACTTCTGCTCATTCTGAAGCGTAGTAAAATTAAGTAGTCAACATGGTTGTGACTCTATCAGTTATGTCTATTAAGTTGACACCGTCTTAAGGAAGTACGGAATACATCGCATTCCAATTTACAAATTCTCACCTACACATTAACCCACTATTATTACTTCTTCCAATTTCTTGAGAAACTCATCTTTAAGTTTTCCATAAAAGAAAAGTTGATCAATTAAATTTGTATCTCACCATAAATTACTATCTTCCCATAAATTACTATTATTGCCATAATAAAATGACAGGAGTTACAAGCTAAATGACCAAATACACACAATTGTTCAAATTTGGTTTACAAGTGACAAAAGTTGACAATAAAATCGGGAGAGGAACATATAAGTACTATTCTGTTGTAATATGATGAGAGAAAAGTAGAGAAGGAGAGAGGTGCCCTTTATTGCATTATGAGTAAAGTATATATACATATACAATCTAGGGTTTTAAGGAGTTCTAGAATATTCTGTAAAAGATACTATATCGTCATAGTGTCGACATAAGGTGGACATCCACTACATAGAATATATTATAACACTCCCCCTTGGATGTCCATTTTGCAAATGCGTACAAATAGTTGCCTTGTTAAAAACCTTACCAGGAAAAACCCAATGGGAGAAAACCATGGTGAAGGGAAAAAGAGTGCAGCACGCATATGTTCCCCCTCATAACTACATCATTCTAAATTTCTAAGTTGTCGCAATCCAATATTGTGGACTAACTTCTTGAATGTTGCGGTTGGAAGTGCCTTTGTGAACAAATCTGCCAAATTATCACTTGAACGGATCTTGAGAACACTTATGTCGTCATTCTTCTGGAGTTCATGGGTGAAGAAGAACTTTGGAGAGATGTGTTTTGTTCTATCGCCTTTGATGTATCCATCCTTGAGTTGTGCGATACATGCTGCATTATCTTCATATAAAATCGTTGGAGTGTTTTTCTCAGAAGATAGACCACAATCTTCTTCTATATGATGGATCAGAGATCTTAACCACATACATTCACGACTAGCCTCATGGATTGCCAAGATTTCTGCATGGGTAGAAGATGTAGCTACGAAGGTTTGCTTCATGGAACGCCATCAAATCGCGGTACCTCCACATGTAAACAGATAGCCAGTTTGTGATCGAGAATTATGAGGATCAGAAAGATATCCTGCATCTGCAAAACCAATCAAACCTTCTTTCGATATGTTAGGGAAGAATAGACCCATATCTTTAGTGCCTTGTATGTAACGCAATATGTGTTTGATCCCATTCCAATGTCGTCGAGTTGGGCATGAGCTAAACCTTGCTAATAGATTCACAGAAAATGATATATCTGGTCGGGTATGGCTGGCAAGGTACATTAATGCCCCTATGGCACTTAAATACGGTACTTCAGGACCGAGAATTTCTTCATTCATTTCCCGAGGACGGAAGGGATCATTATTCACATCAAGTGATCGGACCACCATAGGACTACTCAAAGAATGTGCATTATCCATAGCGAATTTGCTTAATACCTTTTCTGTATATGTTGTTTGATGCATGAGGATTCCATTCTTTAAATGCTCGATTTGTAATCCTAAACAGAACTTTGTTTTCCCGAGATCTTTCATTTCAAACTCTTTCTTTAAATATTCAACAGTCATTGAGATCTCTTGAGGAGTTCCAATTATATTCAAATCGTCAACATACACAGCAATTATGACAAGTCCGGACCCGAATTTCTTTATAAAAATGCATGGGCTTATTGGGTCATTCTTATAGCCTTCCTTTAACAAATACTCACTAAGGCGATTGTACCACATGCGCCCTGATTGTTTCAATCCATAGAGGGATCTATTCAATTTTATTGAGTATTGGTCTCGAGAGCCTGATTTTGCTGCTTTAGGCAGTTTGAGTCCTTCTGGGACTTTCATGTAAATGTCATTATCAAGTGGGCCATATAAATATGCTGTGACTACGTCCATTAAGTGTAGGTCGAGTCTTTCTCTAATTGCCATACTAATTAAGAATCTGAATGTAGTTGCATCCACCACAGGAGAGTAAGTCTCTTCATAATCAATTCCGGGTCTTTGTGAGAATCCTTGGGCCACTAGTCGAGCCTTGTACCTCACTATTTCACCATTTGCGTTTCTCTTCCGCACAAAGACCCATCTATGTCCCACTGGTTTAACACCCTTAGGTGTTCGTGCTACCGGCCCAAATACCTCTCTTTTAGAGAGTGATTTCAATTCTGACTCGATTGCTTCTTTCCACTTTGGCCAATCATCCCGTTATCTACATATTTCGATAGAAAGAGGTTCATGATCCTCTTCATTTTTCATCATATTTAGCGCTACATTATATGAAAAACTATCGTCGACGTTGATTTGATTACGGTTCCATTTTAATCCAGACATGACATGATTTACTGAGATCTCTTTATTTTTAGGTACCTGAATTGCTAATGGCATTTCATTTTTACTCATGTCTAAATTTTCTTCTGGAGCTACTTGTAAAGTCATTTCATCCTCGATTTGGCCATCATCATTCTTTGCTCCTTTTCTTTTACGAGGATTTTTATCTTTGGAACCTGTTGGTCTGCCGCGCTTCTGGCGTGCTCTAGACTCATTTGCAACATTATTTTGTTCTTTGGAGGTTTCAATTCTTGATGCAGCATTTACAGCTGGAATATGTGACTTGGTCACTCTTTTAAGATCAGTAAATGCGTCTGGCAACTGATTTGCTAAATTTTGGAAATGAATTATCTTTTGAACCTCTAGTTCACATTGTTTCGTACGAGGATCAAGATGAGATAATGATGTTTCATTCCAAGAAATTTCCTTTTCCAGCTGTCGATTCTCTCCCCCTAGGGATGGAAATACCGACTCGTTAAAATGACAGTCTGCAAAACGAGCCGTAAATAAATCTCCCGTAGTTGGTTCAAGATATTTTATTATTGATGGGGATTCGAAACCAACATATATTCTCAACCTTCTTTGAGGACCCATCTTTCTGCGCTGTGGTGGAGCTATTGGGACATAAACCGTGCATCCAAAAATTCTTAGGTGGGAGATATTTGGTTCCTGACCGTGAACCAATTGTGATGGGGAGAGTTTATGATAACTTGTTGGTCTGATGCGAATTAGTGCTGCTGCATGTAATACTGCATGTCCCCAAACTGAGATTGGGAGGTTCGATTTCATGATCATCGGTCTAGCAATTAATTGAAGTCGTTTGATTAATGATTCCGCAAGACCGTTTTGTGTGTGAACATGTGCCACAGGATGTTCAACGCTTATCCCGATTGACATGCAATAATCATTAAAGGTTTGGGATGTAAATTCACCAGCATTGTCAAGACGAATAGTCTTGATAGGAGTGTCTGGGAAATGTGCTCGAAGCTTTATTAATTGGGCAATTAATCTCGCGAATGCCAGGTTGCGAGTTGACAACAAGGATACATGCGACCATTTAGTTGATGCATCTATTAAAACCATAAAATATCTAAATGGTCCACTTGAGGGGTGTATTGGTCCACATATATCTCCTTGTATACGTTCCAGAAAACTAATAGATTCGAAATTTATTTTCGCTAGTGATGGACGTATTATCAATTTGCCCTATGAGCATGCAGCGCATTGGAAATTATTTTGGAGAAGCTGTTGGTTCTTCAATGTATGTCCACAAGAGTTTTTCATTATCCTTTGCATCATTGTTGACCCGGATGGCCTAGCCGATCATGCCAAACAACTAAGTTATCAATAAACTTCTGGTTTACTATAGCATAAGATTCAATTGTGTTAATTTTGGTGTAGTACAAACCAGTAGAAAATGTAGGCAGTCTCTCCAATATTTGTTTAGTGCCTTGGGTTGTACTAGTGATTTGTAAGTACTCGACATTTCTGTCACTTGTTGTCTCAATGTGGTATCCATTCTGGCGGATATCTTTAAAACTTAACAGATTTCTTTGAGACTTTGGAGAATATAGTGCATCCAATATTTCTAGTTTGGTACCCATATGCATCAATAAATTGGCTCTTCCGGAGCCTTCTATTATCTTTGTACTGCCTGCTATTGTACTCACACAATTCTCTTTCATAACTAGTTCGGAGAAATATCTTTTGTTTCTTAAGATGGTATGAGTAGTGGCACTGTCTGCTAAACATAAATCTTCATCATTCAATTGATCTTGATGGGTATCCATTTTTTTCAAATCAATAAAATAAAATAAATAATCAAATACTCCCTCCGATTCTTTAGGTTTGCAACGTATTCCACATTTGGCAAATTCATCAGCTTTGCAACATTTCTATTTCGGGCTTTATTTTTCTCATAAAATTGACTAACATACCCTTCACTTTTCATTATTATATTCCAATATACTCACTTTAACTTTTACTCACCCAACCTACTTTATATCTAAGGTGGTCCACATTTACTATTCTTATTTTTGGTGTGAACAGTAAATGTTGCGAACCTAAAGAATCAGAGGGAGTAACAATTATGAATTAAGATGAAAAAAACCAAGCAACTTAATAATAATAATTATTCGAGTAAATAGTAAGTATTCAAATATCCAAAGCATCAGAGTAAAATACTATAATAATGTCCATAATAAAATAGCATATAACTAAACTTTATTCTATAATTAAGTATAAATATAATTTGATCTTAATAGATCATTTATGCCTGGGGAGGGAAAAAATCTTCTGTTTCCAAATGAGTTGTCTTATTAGCATCAAAATCTCCTTCGCCATCTTCAAACACCATATTTGTCTCTACATTTTTTCCTTTTTGAGACACCTGGTAGAGATCAACAAAGTATATTGGGGTGCGGCATACACGATTCCAGTGACCATGTTGTCCGCAACGGTAGCATTTGGTGGGGCCCACCTCATTTATGTTTTTCTCCGATTTATGATTATTTTCCCACTTCTGGTGGGGATATGACCTCTTGAAGTTACCACCTCGGCCTCGTCCGTATCCCGGTGCATTTCCACGACCACGACCGCGACCACGTGCTCGACCATAACTACTGGCATGGTCGTTTCCCTTTTCATATCTCCCTTGATGGGAGACCGCATTCGCTTCTGGGAATGGTTTAGTACCGGCAGGGCGATATGAGTGATTTTTCATCAGCAACTCATTATTTTGCTCAGCCACAAGTAAACAAGATATGAGTTCAGAGTATTTCTTAAAACCTTTTTCACGGTATTGTGTCTGCAGGACAATGTTACTTGCATGAAAAGTAGAGAATGTTTTCTCTAGCATGTCAGCATCACTGATTTTCTCTCCACATAATTTAAGTAGTGAAGTAATTCTAAACATATCTGAGTTATATTCTGTCACAGACTTAAAGTCTTGTAACCTCAAAGTTGTCCATTCGGCACGAGCACTGGGTAACATCACACTTTTCAGGTGTTTGTACCTTTCATCTAATTCTACCCAAAGAGTATAAGGGTCTTTCACAGTTAAATATTCAATTTTGAGCCCCTCATTAAGATGGTGGCGAAGGAAAATCATGGCCTTAGCCTTTTCTTGATCTGATGACTCATTCCCTTTTTAATAGTTTCACCAAGGCCCTTTGCAGCTAGGTGAATTTCACAGTCCAGTACCCAAGCCAAGTAGTTCTTTCCACTTATATCTAGGGCCTCGAAATCAAGTTTTGCAATGTTCGACATGATGAACTATACAATAGAATATATCACATATTAGTTATTCAAACCTATATGGCAAAACATTCTTAATATACCAATTTTAGAATATGTAAGGCTACTAAAACATGATATGAATCAGAAATAATGTGGTATAATAATAATTACATTTAAAGATTATCACGTTTATATAAATAGCTACTATATTTATACTTGCCATAATATAAAAGCCCTATTACAGGTAACTAATAATTCATTATTACGTGTGTTGATTAAGATATATACAGTTGTATAATTTGTGAAGTTATATAGTGATTATTGCTAATGATTATTGCTAATTGATACTATATTTATATATGCCATAATATAAAAGCCCTGTTACTATATTTATTGATAATGGTTACGTATGGCTAATGATTATGATAATGTCTAAGATTTATAAAATGATTTTATTGCTAATGTTTTACAAACATAATGTTATGTAATTTATCCTTCATTATTAGTGATATGAATTTAGACATTATTATATACACAAAACAATATGACAAATATTATAGTAACTGTAACATATCAATATGACAAATATTAATATCATTATGGTAAATATAAATATGTAAAATTTAATAAATGTGAATGTTTTATTTGATACCATGTTATTAACAAATATAATACACAAATAAGGATGACAAATATAATATTGATACGCATAACGAACATGGACAAACAATAGCATTTATTCATAACAATGGCAAAAAAATATAATATGTGTGTGACATTAAAAGTGTCGTTTTAGTCCGTGCACAAGAGACAATAATACGTGAAGATGACGTTAAGATTTGAGTAATATAACAAGATTAACAATTATTATGTTAGCCTACTATGCATATGATTAACAAGATTGACTCATAAAGTATGTAGAATAATATAACGTATTAATGCTATGAGTAACAAGATTAACAATTACACGTATTATGTTAGCCTACTATGATTAACAAGATTAGCAAGATTAACTCATAAAATAGAATAACGTATTAATGCTATGATACTATAATAACGTGTCAACAAGATGATGTATAACATGAAGATAACGTGGTAATAAGATTAACATGATGTGCGGTTTATACAAATATCAATTTATATCGTGACATGTTATACGTAATCGAGTAACAATATTGTGATATATATATATATATATATATATATATATATATATAGAGGTGGGATCAGGTGAGTCCCCTTGTATAAGTTGAGTCCGTGAGTCCCCATATCAGCCATCGATTCAATGTTAGATTAATGGCCAAGATCTAATCACATAATTATGGAAATAACCATAATATCTTTGAAAATATATCTTATTTTCTCTCTCTTCCTTTGATTTCTCCCGCCCAACCTCTTGTAAACTCTTCAGTTTCACCGCTTTACTTCACACGGCTTTACTTCACACCACGTTTCATCCAGAGCAGCGCTATTTTGATCTTCTGAAACACTCCCGCCTTCATTTTCGTCTTCTCATCTTTGCTCATCTTCGTCTTCCCTTTGCTCATCATCGTCTTCTCTTCGCTCATACCTACTTCATCCACGCAGCTACACCATATTTGAACTCCAAACTTAAGGTAAATTAGGGTTTTTTTTTCTTTTGTTTTGATAATTTTTATGGTAAATTAGGTCTTGTTCGTGTTACTAACTACCTTTAAATTAGGTTTTTTTTTTTTTTTATTTCTCTCAACCTGTATCTAGAATGCACGATTGATTGTATATATTTCTCCCCTGCATGTTATTTTCGTTACTGTAATGAACATTATTTGTTATTTTAACTGGTATCATTCGGAATTTTAATGAATAATCTATAGAGCTAAGCTTATCCTTGTACTGATAACATATTAATGTATTGTATACAGAATGTATGTGTTTTTGTTACTTTAATTCATATATTATGTTACTTTAGTAAATAATTTATGTTACTGCTATGCGTAGATCCATGACAAGGATCCTTTTTCTAGAACTTTTTTATTGGGTTACTTTAATTCATATATTGGGTTACTTTAAATCACATGACATGTTACTTTAGTATAGTACAATGCGGATGAGGGGTATGTTATGCGGATGAGGGGTATGTAATTCTGTAGTCAGTTTGTATCATTGGCATTATTCTCATAATAATATATCTTCAGATGGCAGAAGAAGGTAAGATTGTTGTTGCTGGTGAGAAGGAGGGGCAGGTTAAGAAGCGAGTTCAACGGGCAAAGAAAACGACTGTCAAGCCATCGAAGTTGAAGAAACTAGCTACCGGTTTGACAGATTCAGCCAACGTCGACCGTTCGTCTTCTGTAAGGTGCAACTCGCAGCTCCTTGTTGATCTAATATCTAATTTAAACCAGAGGCAGCGGGAGGCGCTTTCAGCGATCGGATTTGGCGGTGTACTTGAAATGCACCTTAAGAGCTTCCCTGTAAAGTTTGCTGCTGATTTCATGACTTTATTCAGCGATGACGCGCTGATTTTTAGATGCGGTACCAATCAGTTCCTCGTAAGCAAGCACGATGTACATGACTGCTTCCTCCTTCCACTTGGACCGTACCCTGTTGAGCTGCTGCCGATGGGTCGATCGAAGGCGGCCGAAGAGGAGTCCGTCGTGGCGCTGAAGAAAAAGTGGAGGGGTGACTTTGATGTCGGCAATGAAAGCGATGCAATCCCTCTGTCAAAGGTCCTTAGGAAACTGCAGGATGATGTAGGGGGTGGAGAGACGATGTTCTGTAGGATGTTCGTTCTGTACAGCATGTCGATATTCTTCTGCCCGACGTCCAACCATGGGGTTGATCTGAGACTACTGAAGGCTGTGCAAGATGTACAGCAGATTAAAAACCTTGACTGGTGCACGTTCATACTGGATGGACTGGCGCAGGCGGGCGAGGATTTTGTGTTCCGTAACCGATCATATTTACTTGGTTGTGTGCCGTTTTTAATGATTACATACTTCCAGCGGTTTGCCTACCGCAATCTCCCGTGCCCGTGTGATCTCCCTTTGATCAAGCACTGGGATCATAAACGCATTCTTGAACGGTTGGCCGGCGAGTACATTTGTGGTGGGCTGGGCCGGCTTACCCGATCTGATGTTGAGTACCCCCGTTGTTTACATGCGGTGAAGGAGGGAGAACCGTCACCGCCGTTGAAGATTACATAGAACCGTCACACTGACGATGGTTCATTGCCTGGACAAGAGGACGATAAGTTCACCACCATCAAACTTTCTCGTGGTCTTGAAGATGATAGTGAACTGAGAGCCAAGGCGGTCGACGTAAGTAATCATGTCAATAATTCATTAATGAATCTATTTGTGTCTGTGTTGGAAACCATGGAATCAGTAAGGATTTAAATCTGTGATGTCTGTAACTCTGCATGTTACTCTAACATATCTTCTGTTACTTTAGTGATCAACATGTGTTACTTTAATTCTTACAATCCGTTACTTTAACCTGATTCGTCCACATTATTGCTCCAACATATATGATGTTACTTTAATCCATACCATTTGTTACTTTAGTTGATAATATCTGTTACTGTAGTGTATACTCTATTTTCACTACACATTCTTTCAGTTTATCATTCAATGTTACTTTGGTACACGTTTGCAACATAATTATTCTTTCCTGCAGGAGGTCCATCACATTCATCTGATGATGGGAAGGAATGCAATCGCATTCCATGATTGGTGGGTCTCACATGCTGCGAAGATCAGGAGGATAACTTCGGGCAATCCATTACCCGAAGACCCGGTGCCATCACAAGCAACCCAGGCATTCTGGGGAGGAGCAGAGCTGCACCGGGTGGTGGATGAAGTTTGTGAGGCGCTGCGTCGCGCTAGGGAGTTGTCGGAGCAGGGGCCGGTACTTGAGGCCAAAAATACTAATCAAGCTGAGGAGGATGATCCTAACATTCAGCCATACTCGACGGCTGAGGTTAATGATATTCAGGGGGGACTGAATTTAAGCAGTGACCGCCAGATAGTGCTTTTTCTGTGGAATATTGACAGAATTGGAGACGAGGATGTCGGTGAGTGTTTGTCGGTGGTGGTAGACGGAAGGAAGGTCTTCCACCCTTTCTTTTTTCATTCTGAAAAGCTGTTGGGATGCATGCAAGTCGTCGATGAGAGGCTTGGGTGCTCTTGGGACTGTGACGTCCCAGATCCTGACCAGCTCACGGTGTCGGACTTCCTGGGTGGGGACGGCAGGCTTTTCAGGTCTGTTTTGTCTGTGAGGAAAGACGTAATTGACTACGTCTTCTACAAAAATGAAAAATACAGTACATCGTAAGTGGTCTACATCACCTAATTCTTTTTTAGTGCGCATTATTGTCGTTTTTTGTTAAATGTTTCATAATCCTTTCGATTATTTGCAGGGAAATGATTGTGAGGTTCAGTGACTTTTTCAACATACCCCGTGGTGAGTTGGCCACGCTTGCGCCCGGAGAGCAGCTCTCGAATGCTGTGATTGACTGCTGGTGCATACTCATGAATCACTTGACAGCTGCCCAGTCTGCACCGCGTCGGACATCACGATGCGTTTTCGGTGTCAGCCACAGCGTAAGCTAATTTATTTACTTGCTTATCCCAAATGATAACTGTAGTTCTATGGCTGTGTTACTGTAATGTACTCTCTGCATTACTCTAATGATAGCGACCTGTTACTCCATGCAGGATACAGCTCTCCAGATTTGGAGAAATAGAAAGCGTGGTTTGTTTGTGGACATGAGCGAAGCATTGTTCAACTTCTGGAACATATGGGTCGATGCAAACGAAGGGAATCTCGAGCTAGATTCTGACCTGGTATTTTTGATTTTAGATCACATATTTTGAAAGACTTGAATGTCTGCAAATCTGCATGTTACTCCAACATATCTTATGTTACTTTAGCAGTTAATCGACGTTACTTTAGTGAACAATATGTGTTACTTTAATCAATGAGAACCGTTACTTTAACCTGCATCATCTACATTATTATCAGTATATATGATGTTACTTTAATTCATTCAACTTGTTACTTTAGTTTATATTATCTGTTACTTTAGTGTCCACTCTCTTTTAACTACACCAACATGATACCCATTTCCTACCTACAGGTATTCGTTCCGATGCTGTCAGAAAACAATGACCATTACAGCTGCGCGTGTATCAATTTTTTGGCAAAATGGATTGAATACCTTGATAATAGGTCTTACGACGAGGGGGAGTTTGAAAGTCTTCCTTACGTTGGGATGGCACGGCTCTCGGTAAGTCTGCTTCATTTTGGTATATATTTAAACATTCCTTCATTTTCTCGGTCTTTTATTTATTTACTTTATTTTATCTAATACCACCAAGGCTGAAGAAATGGGCAAGTACATGGTTCAGCGAGGCATCAACAAAGGGGCCAATGTCTCTTCGTTCCCTCTCGTCAACGTCCCGTTCAGATGGCAGGGCAGCGGGTTCTCGGCTAACGATTGCGGCGTATACCTCATGATACACATGATGTTGTACGCCGGGGAGGCCTTTGACTGTCCCTTGGGCACGAGCGAGGCGAACAATCTGTACAGGGCAGAAATCGCAGCGACGCTTTGTCTCTGCGACATTAACAAGGAGAGGGACTTGTTGATTTCGCGGGTGTCATCCTTTGTTACTGACAAAGCCAACCTTGCCATCAGTAAGACCATGTCAGATGTCGCCACGCCCGTCAGTGAGTCCGAAAAGAGGTCACGAGAGCCGACCCCCGACGTGCAACCGTCTAAAAAGAGCCGCGTGCTACCATCCACTCCAGGAACACCTGCTGTAGAAGCCGCGTATATATCACCGGACACTGCCGGTGAATTATCTATTCTTGGGAGTCGATCTAGGGGGAACGGGGACGGCTTAGGCTGCTCCATTGACTGTGGCAATCCAGATCCCAATGCACCCATGGCATGTCCATTCCTTTCAAACAACAGGACCCTGTTGGGCTTTGTTGAAATCTTGCGGAAAAATGTCGTGGACTACTGCTTATTTCAGCACAAAAACTACAACAACAGGTAATAAGGCGAACACTACACATATTTGGAATATATAGTGTTGTTTAAATTTTTGTCACCTATCTCTTGTCTGCAAAGCATACTGATCTGTCCTGAATGCAGCGACATGGTTGCGGAGTATTCACCGTCGGCTGTAATGACCCGGGGTGATGTGATGTCCATGCTCCCGGGTAATGACATGTCGTCCTCTGTCGTCGAGTGCTGGTCAATGCTCCTGAACAGTCTCGTCGCGAACGGGAGCGGGTCGGATGATTACCCTAAGATGGAGTTCCTTGGTCTACGGCAGACGGTATGTCTAACGAGTTACTTTGTACATATGCATTATTTTTGCCTCATATTCTGATTCTTTTTAGAAAACTCTTGACTAGAGTAACACTTCAACTGCATTGAAGTAACACTCTGCAACTGTTGCGGTAACAAGGATACCAACTAATTACTGTGTAGTTACTGCAAATATTCACACAATCCTAACCTTTTTACAGGATGCGATCATGAGGATTATTGCCGAAAATCAATCAGCGTCCTTAAAGAACGCAAACGCATTGTTGAACGAATGTCATACTTTCAAGGATAACTGTGGTGATACATTCCAGGTGGACGCTGATCTGATCTTCGTGCCCATCAACGTTGACGGGTACTTCTCATGCGTAGCCGTCAACCGAAAGAAGAAGACAGTCGATTTCCTCGACCACCGTCGATACACAGCGATCAGAGAAAGAGATCTATTTGCAGCCATCAAGACAATTGTTAGTCTCTCTATTCTTCATTTCATCAGTTTTTTATCACAATCTTGTGCTCCAATGAGTGATTTCCTTGACCACTATCATCAATGATTTTCAGGTGGCGTCAATGAGTGACTTCATTGACGCCTATGAAGTTCCTGGTGCGGCGGATATTGTGTCTTACAAGTTCCGCTCTATTAAGCTTGGCTGGCAGTCCACAGTATGTAACAAGGACGAGTCAGGGATATTTCTTCTGATGCATATGCTACTGTACGAGGGCCGCGAATTCAATAACGATGACCTCCACAGGAAGGTTAACAGAAGATACTTGGTCGTCCAGCTTGCAGCAACCATCCTCCTAGTAGACCTGAACATTTATCGAAGGCGGCTGATCGGTGACGTAGACAAGTTTGTGGCAGCTAGGCCGAAATTAATTGAAGAATTGAAGGGTACGCGAGGAAAGAGCCGGAAACGGTAGTCAGTAAATGGTTAGATTAACTGAGTATTATTTTGTACAAGGTTTAACCAAAAAACTAAGTGTCATTTTGTACAAGGTTAACCTATACCTTAAACTTTGTCACTCTATCCGTCAAACTTTGTTACTCTAACCCCCAGAATTTGTTACTTCAATGCATGTCATGTGTTACTTTAATTCTTACATCTTCTACGCTGCATGTTAATTTATATCTGCCATTCGATCAACAATTAAAAGATGATATCCCGTGTTATTCCAACTCATGTATCACGTTACTTTAATGAATAATGTTTGTTACTCTAGCTGAATCTTCCTTTACCTACTATATTCTCCAAGGAATGAATATCTGTAAGGAATTTACATCTGCAATGCGATCAACACTTAAAAAATGATATCCCGTGTTACTCTAATTCATCTATCGCGTTACTTTAATGTATAATGTGTGTTACTTTAACTGAATCTTCCTCTACTTATTATAATCTCCAAGGAATGAATATCTGTAATTCAATAAACCTTTACAAAACATGTTACTGTAATGTTCCCAAATTAATACCATAAAGAACAAGCTATGTTACTATAAGGAAGAAAATTTCACTAATCAGAATACTGGTTCATCTTCTACATCTTCCTCGTCCTCATCTTCTTCTGATTCTGACTCTGATTCTGATTCATCGTCAGACGGTATAGGTGGTGGCGGCCGTGTTGCAAAGGGATTGGGGCAATTTCTCTTGTCGTGGTGCGCCATCTGCTTACAATTGTTGCACATGCGCTTTGGCTTCTTTGCAAGTGCAATTGATTTCGCCTTGCTCGATAACAACCTCTTTCCGCTTCCTTTTGTCTTGGAAATCTTCGGCGGGAGTATCGTTATCTCTGCTATTGACGTACATCCTAGCATCTCTTCCAATTCTTGGGTTTTATTCAATGTCTCGCTACTCCCAATCGGCTTAAGCTTCACCCTGAATTCGCGGATCAAAGCGGACATGTTCTCCACATCTTCTTTATTAGCAGACCGTAGAATACCCATCGTCTCATGAACTTCCGACCACAGTTTAGACATCTCTATCTGCTTTCCGTCTATGTTGTCGATTTCTTCGCCTTCCACACCGTCATCAACAACACTATATTTGCGCAGCGCATCCCTCGACCACCTTCCAGCTACGTAGTTATCGGGTATACTAGTCAGGCCCTTCGAGGAATATATCCAAATTATGTGTTGACACAGTATTCCCCTTATCTCAAACAATTTACACGTGCAATTGACGTCCGACGTTTCTGCAGGAGGTTAGTATAGCATTAAGATACACAACCCACCCACTCACAAATCAGTTCGCGTTACTTTAACTAAAACTATGTGTTACTTTAATTCGTGATTTTTGTTACTTTAATACTGCATCCTGTGCTTTATCTACAACCTACAAACCGCGTTACTTTAACTGCTAAGTTATGTTACTCTAACACATTCATCCCGTTACTTTAACCCATAAATCCTGTATAAAATAAGACAGCAAGCAGGCAACTGCGTACCTTGTTTGTAGTGGACTAGAAATTCTTTACCCCTTGTGGCGTCCCTCACCGTAGTTACTTCAGCCCCATCCCTTTCAGCAAAACCTCTCACACTGCACGTCCCCACTGAACACTTTACCTCCTCTTGAAATTCATCAAACACCACGTGGGTGTATACCCTTGCAGCGTGCTGTTCTATCAGGAGGTGGGTCATTGTCTTCGGCAGAGATTGTACATTCTCGCTGTCAAGCTTTTTCTGGTTATACCTCTGCTGATCCATGGCGCTCTCGAACAGCATCCAGAATTCAACCAACGTTCCATGCTGGTTCTCAAACCGCTTGAAGAAACTGTTTTCGCTCTCCGATCTCTGTGTTGTTCGCATTAAGCCTCCCATCTTCAGACCCCTGCAGTGCGCCATTACCCACTGCTTCCTAATCGAAAACGCAGTTTCGAACCACTGAACATCCCCCACGTCGTGCTCCTCCATTATTTCCATCCACCGCTCGTCGAACTCCGCTTCATCGATCTCGTCATCCCACACTATTGCATTCAATTTCTTTAGGAATTCCTGGTAGTCGGCCCGCGAGGCGCCGTATTTAGTGGGTACCTTATTCATGATATGCCACATACAAAATCGTTGCCACGCCGATTTAAACATCTTCTCAAACGATGCAATGATACCGGGGTCCTGATCGGTGATGATGTACTCAGGCTCCTTGCCGTCCATAGCCGTCAGGAACCGTTTGAACACCCAGTTGAACGATTTCTCATCCTCGTGCGCGATGAGAGCGCCACCGAAAGTCAGCGATCGTTTGTGGTGATCGACACCGGTGAATGGGGTGAATATCATCTTATATTTATTCGTCCCGTATGTTGGGTCGAACGAAACTGCGTCACCAAATAACCTGTAGTTCCTCCTGGCAACACCGTCAGCCCAAAAGACCCTGCTCAAACTACCATCCTCATCCAGGTCGTAATCAAAGAAAAATCCCTTGTGATTGTCCGCCATACTCCTGAAACGATCGATGAATAACTGACCGTCCCTCTCATGGATGAAGCACTTTATATCTCTTCCAAAGTTTTTAAAGTCGACCAGGCTGGCACCTACGTTTGCGAACCCTTCAACCTGCTCCTTACATATCTTGTAAGTCTGCGTTGCACCAATCTTCAGCTGCAACAATTCGTTGATTAAAGTAACGTATGACAAATGTTGAAGTAATAGTTAGACGTCATTAAAGTAACATGTTGATTGAGTAACCAGAAATTGGTAATTAACAGACGGCTTTTCATTAAAGTAATGGACTACATAAACCACAGTAACACAGAATCTGCATTAGAGTAACGAAATACCCGTGAATGTGAACTAAACACGCAGTGATCTCAATTTAAATGATTGAACCTGCAAGAAGTTACTCAGCACATACCCGTGAATTATTCAGTATCATTTGCTTGTGGTACTTCGTGAGGTTTCTCGATAACTTATGGAACTCTCTATCTTTTGGTGAAATTAGCTCGTGGTTGTGCCCGCTGTGAAACTTAATAATTCTAAGAGGCCCGCCTTCGCTGAACAACTTAATTCTTGCCATACAGCCAACACGACGGACCTTTGTTTTCCTTTTTGGTTCCTCCACAGCGACTCCCTCTGTCTTCCCCTCAGCTGCTTCCTCCTTCGACGTGACCTCCTTGGATGCCCCATCTCCGTTGACTTTTTTTTTTTGTAAAAACCCTGCCTGTTGCATACTAGCAGCTTTGATTTAATCTCACCACCTCGCCATCTTTTTGTTGTGTACCTCCTCACATCGAACCCGCAGGCCAATGCGTAGATTTTATAAAAGTTTACCGCTTCTTCCTGGTCTTTGAATATCTGCCCTAGGTATGGCGTGAAAGTCTCACCTACATCCCTGCACCATTCGTGTGCTTCTGCATCAACTGAAAAACAAAACAGTGCAGTGAGGTAATTAAATTAACAGAAGATGCGTGTAAGATAGACATACAGTAACAGATGTATGGCTTCACAGTAACGTCTAGTGTTCATTAAAGTAACGAATATTGTGCACCAAAATAACTCCACGCATATTTCATCCACGTATTTAAAAAGTATGTGATGACATGCAGTTTACATACAATGAGCTTAAAATCTAATAATAAGGAGCATTTTAATTGCTTCCGTCTACAGAATAAATCACTAACAAAAAACTTACAGTTTGTTTCTTTGACAGGTTGAATATCAGCCATAGAAGGAGATGTTGCAGCGGCAGAAGGTTGAAGATTAATGGCCTAACGTCTATTATGATTCGTTGACTGCAATCGTGTACTTTGATTTCTAGGTTATTTTGAAGCAGTATATTTCTTTGAATGGGCAGTTACTCTCTTTATTTGTTTCCTATTTTGTAGGTAATCACGTCCCACTATTATAGGAAACAATATCTTTTTTAATCATTAGTTTAATACGGCGGTTACATATATTCCAATAGCTCTTTAATGCGCTACAATAACTGATGCTAAGAACTAAAGTAACAAATTTATGAATTAAAGTAACAGACCATAAAGTAATGAAGCTTTGGCATTAAAATAACAGACATTCTACACTAAAGTAACACATTATGTGAACTAAAATAACCCAATATCTTTATGATTTAGCATGGTGGTTTAGTATCATCTTAATGACTCCCGCTATTACAGGAAACAATATCTTTTTTTACAACACTAATGCGTTACGATTATAGACGTTTCAATCTAAAGTAATGGAAGTTTGTCACTACAGTAACAGACATTATACACTAAAATAACAAAGTATCTGAACTAAAATAATGCAGCATTACTATAGTTCAACGTACAAAAGTAGAAACTAAAAATTTAGTATCATATTAATGAATCCATATCCTTTCAACTATAAACTACAATATATACTCACAGTTTGTTTTTTCCACGATTTGCAAATCAGCCATTGAATGAGAAGTAGAAGGCGGATTGAATCACAAGCAGCGCGATGAAAATAAATGGTTATTGATTGTAAAAGCGGATTGCCTGAATGCGTTATTGATTGCGTGGTATTGAAATAAATGGCAGCGACGTGATTAAGATGATGAAGCCTGAATGTGATTTTGATGAATGATGATTGAATGGGCGAGAGAACGATGAAGAAGAATGGGCGAGAGAACTACGAAGAAGAATGGGCGAGAGAAGGATGAAACGTATATTCAGAATGAAAGAGGGAATGAATGATTGAATGATGGAGAATGTTACGTTACTGAATATTCACCTTCCTATTTTGTAGGATGCAGTATCTTCATATTTTTTTTTTTTATTAAAACAGCGATTTATCTCGTCCCTTGATCCATCTCCCATCCAACGGATGGGATGAGGACTTAGGGACTCAACAAGTATATAGGGACTCATTAGAACCCCCATATATATATATATATATATATATATATATATATATAGAGTAAGGCTCTTATGAGTCTCTTACTCTTTGTGAGTCCCTAAGTCCTCATCCCATCCATTGGATGGGATGAGGATGGATGGACAAGATGCATCCAATTAAAAAAAAAAAAAAAAAAAGGGAGATTTACGTTCCTAAAATAACTCACAAGAATTTAGGAAACAAATAACTTCCTATCATTCACGTTCATTTTCATTCACGTTCATTTCCATTCCACGTTCATTCACACCTAAAAAACCAAAAAACCCTTTCTTCATTCACGCTAATTCATCGTTTTTGATCTCGAAATTCTGCTACAATGGATTCAATGACCGCATCATCGTCTTCAACGGTTGATAAGAAACTAATCGATTATAACAATGGTGAGTTTCAGTGATTCATTCACGTTTTTATTCGTTTTTTCTTCACGGATTTCAATAGTAATATTGCTTTCAATCTGCGTTTTCATATCAATGTTTTATCGCGTCAAATTGCGTTTTTTTTACGTCGATCTTCATGTTTATAGTGCTTTCATTGACATTTCGACTTTATTTGCATCAAATTTGCGTCTTTTTAATGTCATTGCGTTTTGATTCATAGTTTCGTATCAATGGTATTTTGATATCTCGATCTCCATAGATTACAGGTCTCTATGGTTTTTTTCAAGATTTTCCCTGATATCCATTGATACTATTTTTTTGATATCAATTAACGCAGATTCGTCGTTGAAGTAACATGCCTTCTGAATTAAAGTAACACTTAATTGTAATTACAGTAACACAAATGAACGTTCAGGAAAAGGGTTTTGATGATATTGATTCCATTGTTTTATGTTTGTTATTTGGGTTTTCAATGAGGTCCACTGATAATATTGTTTTGTTTTCTATGAACGCAGTCATCTCATTCATCATAGATTCATATTGATGGTTAATTGATACTTCATGTCGATTTGGCTTCCCTTTTTACGTCAATTTTCATGTTGATATTGTTTTCATTGTCATTTCATTCATTATAGATTCATATTGATGGTTAATTGATATTGATTCCAGAGTTTTATGCTTGTTATTTGGGTTTTCAATGAGGTCCACTGATAATATTGCTTTGTTTTCTATGAACGCAGTCACGACGTTGAAGTAACATACGCTCTACATTACAGTAACACTCCATTGCAATTACAGTAACACACTGAACGTTACGAAACAGTTTTTGATGATGATGTTAGAGTAACGTACTTTACCAATTAGAGTAACACAACGTAAGAGCTGAAGTAACACATTGACTGCATGGGCGTAACGCATATGTATTAACGTTACAGTAACACTTAATTGCAATTACAGTAACACACTGAACGTTGAGAAACAGTTTTTGATGATGATGTTAGAGTAACGTACTTTACCAGTTAGAGTAACACAACGTAAGAGTTGAAGTAACACATTGGCTGCATGGGAGTAACACGTTGTTTACTTTTGTGCAGGTGATATTGGAAGTGATGCGAATGCACAGGACAACACTGATAAAGGTGGATCAGGATGAGGAGGATGAAGTGGATGACGACGACGACGAAGATGAGGAAACTGAGGAAGACACTGAAGAAAATAAGGAGGAACATGTGTTTTGAAAATACTTGTGTTTTGAGAATACTTGTGTTTTTGGTCATGATAAAAATATTTTTCTTTTTTTGTTTACAAGAATAACTGATTTTGTACACATTTTTTACAAGTAGCATTGTGCTACGTAGCAATTAACTCTATATTTTATTTAATACATGTGCATTTGGTTAGAGTAACATCTTTGTTCTATTGGAGTAACACCTTCCGTCAGTTAGAGTAACAGACATAATGCATTAATGTAACTGAGGACAGCGGCGTTTAAACAAATGATTACCAAAGTAATTGATGATAACTTGGATTGGAACCATTCATTACCAAATTAACGATTGTCGTTCTTTAAAGAACGATATATAATGCGTCAGAGTAATTGATGATAATAACATTATTTAACCATGAGACAAAGAATAACACCATTAATTACTTGGAGTAACATCATTTGTTCATTAAAGTAACACTTATAATACGTCAATGTAACACGGGTGTGTAGCCTTGCTTGAGTTGAAGATGAAAGAATGAGCGGGTGTGTGTTTTGAAAGAAATCAGAAATCGAGAGATTGAGTTTGGGATGATGAAGATGAAGAGTTTTAGTTAGGCGGGTGAATTTGAATGAAAAAATTGAATGTGATGAAACATAATCAAGTGAGTTAGGTGGTTGGAGATAATTAAGGGAGGAGAGAGGATTTTATTATATTTTTTTCCTAAATATGTTATATATTACCTTAATTACTAGACTCAATCACCACCATCCATCCCATCTAAATCAATGGCTCTAAATAGGACTTATGGACTCAAAAAGAAAATGAGGACTCACTTGATCTTTACTCTATATATATATATATATATATATATATATATACTTGATATGAACCTTAAATTAAATTTATACGAGAAAGTACCCGAGTAACGTAATAAATAAGGTCTGAAGATAATAATAATAATAATTACGACGATAATTGTAGTTGCTCGCTCGGTAGAGTCTCGTGCTGATAACGTGTTGTAATATGATGAGAGAAAAGTAGAGAAGGAGAGAGATGTCCTTTATTGCATTATGAGTAAGTATATATATACATATACAATCTAGGGTTTTAAGGAGTTCTAAAATATTCTGTAAAAGATACTATTTCGTCATAGTGTCGACATAAGGTGGACATCCACTACATAGAATATATTATAACATATTCCATATATATGAAAGGGTATTTCACGGGTATTCATAGGTATTTCACGGGTGTTTTTTTATAAATACTGTCAAATACATATCATACAAGTACTTTATCATCATTTCATGGGTATTGTGTTTAACATTTATCACACACTATCTTCAATAGTTCTTTATCAACCTACTAACCTTTGATTTCAATGTTGAACACCATATGCGTCAATATTCACTTCTTTTACATTAATTTTAAACCAATATCGTCTTTCTGTTCATCCTCATATGGATTGTGTTTTGTCTTTTGGATAAAAAAACGTTTCAAACCCCGTGATTTCTCACGAGTACCATACTAATAAAAAAACGTAGCAACCCCGTGAATTTTCACGGTTATCATACTACTTCAATGTATTCTACATTGTTCAATCTTTCGTACATATCTATTACGTGTATGGATGATCACACTCTTTCGCATAATTGAAGACCAATCTTCCCTTCCTTCATTATGAAATATCAATAAAAACATTGCCATCCGTTCGCGGGTATCACACTATTAACACGCGTATGGATGATCACACTCTTTCGCATAATTGAAGATCAATCTAGCCTTACTTCATTAGGAAACATCAATTAAAGAACCACAACCCGTGAAATTTTCACGGGTATCACACTAGTTGTGCATTATAGAAAGAAGTTTCCGTCGTAGACCATCATATGATCCCGCTACAAGTCTGCCCTTCCTCTTGAGTTGGTTTCCAGTCCAAATATAAGAAGATTGGAATGTCAAATGAAATATAATCAATCTTCCATCATTCTTCTGCTATTTTTCCATTTATTATAGGATTATTTCATAGCAATAATACCAAATATGGGGGTGCTTCTTATATTAATACCAACTATACGTAATCCCATTTTAATATGAACTATCCCCACATTAATCTCTCTTTAGAACAAGTTACCGGCTACCTGATGAGCCGGTTCCCTTTTCCTTTTAATTTCTTTTTGAATTAAAATCCCCCTCCCACCATACTCTGTACACTTCCTCTCTCGTTACTACGTACTCTTCTCTCGCCATTGTTGAACTCGACATCTCCTATCGCCATTGTTTTTCTTAAATTTTTTGAAATTATTTTAAATAAATTAGAGCAACTGACGTTTGCAAAAAAAAAAAGGGTTATTTCATGGGAATAATACCAACTATGACCACCCTTCTTAAATTAATACAAACTTTGCGTAATCCCAATTTAATATGATCAATGTCTTCATTGATCTCATTTTAGTATGGATAAAAAAAATGGCCGGTTGTTACCAGTCACTCTAACCGGTTGTTTTCCCCCTTTATACCTTCATCTTCTTCCTCTCTTCAATCTCCATACCCATTCACATTATTCACCATTGACACATCGACCACCAAAATAACCACCACTTTCCACCCACGATGCCTCCACTGTACGCCTCCAGCTTACCAGGCAACCACGTGGGCAGCCACCACACGAGACACGACCACCAGTGAGGACCCACCTTCTCCGGCGTTGTACCACCGCGTCTCAGGCGAGGGCAGCCACCATAACAACTAACACATTATCGACTATTTTCCTAGATTTCGACCGCCGTGAACCATCTTCATCTCCTCCGTCATTCTTTCCTAGATCTCTAATCACCAGCCCAACAACTACTTATGCTCCAATGTGTATGACTGCGACGAAGTAGCTTGTCGGAGTGTGGTGGTGCTTGTGGAGTTTACTGCGTCATCCTTCAGATCTGGGTAAGAATGACGGTTTTGATTTCTCAATTTCGTTGATTTCAATTTCTAGGTTTGAATTTGATTTTCATCTCAATTTCATTGAAAATGGTGGTTTTCATCTCAAGATTGATATGGATGATTGATGAAGATGAAGGGAAGGATGATAATGTGAAGATGGAGATGATTAATGATAGATGATTAATGATGATGTACTTATTTGATTGTGAAAATGGTGAAAATGACCTATACTTCAGGTAGCCGGTAATCCAGCTCGTTTTGAGAGGGAGTTAGTCAAATTTCATATTATTTTGAGATTACGTAAAATATGTATTAATTTAAGAAGGGTGGTCATAGTTGGTATTATTCCCATGAAATAACCCAAAAAAAAATCTGACATTTGAAGGATACAAATTAGAAGAGGATCCAGATGAATAACCACATCTCATTGTCTCAATGAGGGTTTTGAAGGTTGATAATGGAGGATGACTTTTAATTTGATGAATATAAAGGGGAAGAAGAAGAAGAAGAGGCGCACCAAAACCTAGCAGGTCACAATTACCGGTTTTACAGGTAAAAAAAGGCATTGGTTATAAAGAGAGATTAATGAAAGGATAGTTGATATTAAAACGGGATTACGTATAGTTTGTATTAATATAAGAAGCACCCCAATAGTTGGTATTATTGTTATGAAATAACCCTTTATTATATTGTTCTTAGCCAGGCCCGTCAAATCAAATTAGGTGGCCCTGTTCTAAGTTTCGAGATGAGGCCCCATATCAAAGAAAATAATTTTTTTTATACAATTAAATAATTACAAAATTTCACTCGAAAAGAAGAAATGTAGAAACCTTATAAAAAATCCACAAAACAACTGGAAAATGGAAATAACAATTATACATGACAAATAGATAAATAATGAAATACATACAGTACTAATTAATTATTTCAACTATTCAATACCGAAAGCTTTGAAATCAAATTAGGAATTTTAAATTTAATTATTCCATATCATTCACTCATTGTGCACATATGCTTTGAAGTCGAAACAAAAATAAAACTCACTTTGATCAATTTTGAGCTCATAAAAGTAGAAAAATACCCTGGTGAATTTTTTTGGGAGTTTTGTCTCAAAACTTGGTATGAATTTTTATTAAATGACAAAAAGTTTAAATTTATACAATGAATTAAGAGGGGAAAACAATCCTTCTTATAAATAGATGGAAACTACAAAATACTCCATAGAAATTAGTTAGAGATGAATTTTAAAATTTATAATTAATGTGATTTTTGGGGACTCACTATTTCAATGGTTTCAAGAAGATGCATTAAATATTGGAAATGGAAGAATGACATTAACTTTTAACCTCCTCTTAATCTAGCTTTGAAATCAATCGATTGATTTTTTTTTTTAATAATAACTACCATGATCAGATTTGGGCCCCAAATTTCATGGGCCCCTGTTCTTGGAACAGAGTGAACGGGCAGTTCAACGGGCCTGTTCTTAGCCAATCTCCGGTGATTCTTCCATTCACCGCAGATTTGCTTAGTTGCTGCTTATCAATCTTCGAGATTGAACGGCCGCATCAACAAGCGTAGAATCATTATCATGATCATAGCTTAGAAATGCATCAGAATCGAACCTGGGTCTGTAACAATACTATTCTACAAGTAGACCACTGGTGCTTTTTGTTTCTTCTTTGATGCTCTGTTTATATTGTACATTATACCAAAGCTAACTGACCCGTAACTGGTGAACTGCCTTAAGTCAACACATTGATATACAAATTTTTACTAAACTTTCCGTTGCAGTAACAGTTATGACCAGCATTCTTCTATTCTGTAATAGTTTACGAGTACATGAGTGACGTTGATCAACGATAAAAGCATTCTTTACACATTCAGACCGAATGAGGAAGAGACAATCCTAGCCTCCAAGAGGAAAAAACATAGGTACAAGTCTAAAACTCTACAAACGATAGTGCCATACCAAAATACCCATATCATATCATATGGGGTATTCACACACATGACATCAGTAAAACAAGCTTTACTATAGTCTGCTATAGTTACATCAAGGAATACATTGGACCACCATGCTTCACCCATCTCCCTTGGATAATCGTCGTCCATTCATAGAATATGTAGTACAAGAAACGCCCAGGCCACAAGATGGGGCTTTCGCCTTTTTATATTATAGTATTGGTCGCCCTTGTGGCTGTGGTCACCACCGGGCTCTGTATTTCACACAAACTTCACACGACTGGTTATTCCCGGTCTCAAGTAACTGGCTCCAAATTACTAGTGCTTTGTTCTGTTGGTGAGCCAGGGACAAAGGGCACAAAGCCTCGCCCGCCAAAGACAGGGCGCATGAAAGAATCGTCAAACTTACGCCAGTAATAGTGGACAGTGTGGGTTGGAGCATTCAGAAGCATCCTGAGGCTGCCGGGCTGACCCCGGCTTCTGACAGCGCCGTTCCCATCTTGGTTGCACACGTCACTTTCCGACTCTCCCCGACTCTCAAGAAACGGCAAAGTAAGTGACTTAGGACTTCCCAAATCAGTTGATGATATACTGCTTGCACTAGCGAAGTGTTTTGGATGAGGGAGCAAAAACCTTATTAAGGGCTTTGTCAACAACCCAAATACCTGCAAGGATTCATCGCGTGTATGACAACGGTTTTCACATAACTATTAAATCTACCATCCATATTCCATTCTTCATAGTTGGTTGAGTTACTAAGCCATATATATGCTAATTTGACTGCAAAGCAAGACCTAACCCACTCTATCAGGTTGCCGGTACGTTGATTACATTTACATTATTGAAGTTATGTTTTACTCCGTATTAGACAACTTTGAATTGGGTGCATTATTTTGCTCCAGGAAGAGAGAAAATTGGTGTCCCCTAACAAAAGCACAACTCCAACCACCAACGAAGCTTATATTAACAAGATGACTTACCCCCGTGCTCACAAGAACCACTGTTATTGTACTTGTGATCATGATTGCATTGCCTCTTAGCTCTGTGTGCCCTCCCCTCGTAAACTGCACAAGGAAGTCACTAACCTCAGCACTTGCACAAACAAACAGAGCTGGTATTATTTCATGATTAAGGCCTTATCGGCAGTTTGTGATCGTCCAAAAAATAAACACACACTACTTTGGCTCATTTAGGATTACTAGATTTTCATTTGTGAATCATTCAATTCAACTCACGTAGTCACATATTTTCCACTTAGGAAATATTGTGACTGTAAAGACAATAATATCCTTTTCTGTAGTGAATCCAACGATAATGACAGCCCTTATATACCTGATTATAAGCAAGAGCCATAGAGACGGCCCCTCTCATGAGACCAGCCCACCATATGATCACCTTGAAGAATTAGATGAATGTTAATGCTTTCACTATTTCACATCAGATGATAAGGACTGATGTATCTCAAATGAAAAGGAAAAAAGTTGAATTACCTGTTGCCTGAAAGAGATCTTTTCACTAGGGTTTTTCTTGGAGAAATTCACTAAGAAGGATAAGGGAAACACGAAAGCGGCTCGCCCAAGCATGAGAAGACCCAGCAAGATGGAACTCACAGCCACTGATATGCCGGGACTGCAACAAGAACATAAAAAACAGATCGTTAGCTGATTTGATAGCTCCAGAGATTATTTCAATCACCCTTCTGACATAGGCATACCTACTACTAACAAATTTCCACTTCTCGATGTCTAGAGCATCCATACCGACATACAGAAAAAGGAAGGTCTCAGCAACAAATGACAGTGTTGCAAAAGCATGCCTGTGATATTAGAAGAACAAGGGATCCATGAATCTGGTTAGCCATAATTATTTTTAAACAGTGAGTGAGACAGTCCCACAGTATGAGACTAGCCTGAATAATTATGTATTGCTCATATAATTGCAGCCTTTCAGAGTTAATGGGCTAGTTTCACATGTAAGATCATGTCGTATAAGTTTTTGTGATCTTTTAAAAGGAAATAGAGAACAAGAAGGAATAGTACTTGGTTGTCACTCTTGAGCTCTCAGTTACATTGTGCCATGTGTAATGGGACATGACAATCCCGCAGAAAAATACGGTAAGAATTCCACTGAAATAGAATAGCTACAAAAAATGCGACATATTTAGCTGCTGACGGAGTAAGAAATGAAAAATTTTGATACGTTTTCAGAATTAAATGGTCACCTCGGCAAGAATGTAGGATAGATAAGCCATAAGAATCATGAGAGCAACCTCACGGTCAGTAGAGTGCCTGCAATTTAGTTATCAATGAGAGACATATAGCACTTACAAAGATGAATCTGATAGAGTTTAGGCCTTTAGGGAGATAGTATGAGTTTGTGATTGATTATCATTTATCATTCCAATATTAGGTACGGCATATTAGAGATAAAGATACTAATAATATAGATATAAGATAATATTGTTATATTTTCCTAAATTGTATAAGATTGATATCTTAGTGTTTAGGTAATTGTATAATTCCTGAGATATTAGGTTACGGCTAGCTATTGTAGTTGTTCTCATGTTCACAACTGTATTTATACATCTGTTTACAATCAATGAAATTATTCATTCAAGCTTTAACTTTTACATGGTATCAGAGCAAAACGCTCCACCAAAACCCTAATAAACTCCTCCCAAAATCGTCCCACCCCTCTTCTCACCATGACCGGATCGGCAACGATTTTTCCGAATCCTCACAATGCTGCCGTGCCATTCATCTCTATTGAAGTGGCCGGTATCGCAAAACTCACCCCTCTCACTTATCGCTCTTGGTCAAGCACCCTCTCCGACCTATTATTTGGTTACGATCTTATGAAATACCTTGATGGAACTCTTCCATGTCCTAATGAGACCGTCACTACCACTGAAGACAGCAAATCAGTTACTACTCCGAATCCCGCATATCTTGCCTGGATGCGTCAGGATTCCCTCCTGAAGGCGACTCTTCGTGGCTCTGTCGATTCCACAATCGCGCCTCTACTCAACTCTTGTACCACTTCTGCTGCAATTTGGAAATATCTTAGCACAACTTATGCTAACCCATCTCGTGGTCATATTATGCAGATTAAAGATCGTCTTAATTCTATTTCCAAGGGCGATCTCACAGCTACTGAATATATGCAGGCTATCAGCTCAAGTGTGAATGAATTAAGTCAACTGGGGAAGGCCATGGATGACGAAGATGTTATTTCTCGCGTTCTCAATGGACTCGACTCTGTCAAATATCGCTCGCTTATTGATGCTGTAAAGCATCGGGACACTACTATCTCCTTCGACGCTCTTCATGAGCGTCTGATTCAATACGACCTATCTCTCAAACACACCTCACCCCTTACCCACCATCACTCCCCCGCCTCCGCCCACGTCGCCTACAATCGTCCCGCATCCCGACAGCCCCCACGTCCATCGACCGAGCCTCCTCTCCTCTCTACCCCGACCGACTCTACCCTACCTCCCTTTAAAGGAAAGTGTCAATGGTGTCACGCCCCCGGTCACTACCTTCGCAATTGTCCCTCGTTCAAAAATCTTTACCCGACCATAGCTGTTCCACTCCGCCCACCACCCTCTAACCGTAACCCACCCCGCGCTCACCTCGTCTCCACTACCTCCTCGTCCCAACCGGAAATTCATAATCAGGCTCCTTGGATAATAGATAGTGGGGCTACCCATCACATCACCCACGACCTTAATAACCTTTCCCTTCATGCCCCTTATGACGGGACCGATGATCTTTTAGTTGGTGACGGGTCACCACTTCATATATCAAATATTGGTTCTTTTTCTATTCATCTCTCTTCTAAATCTGTCAAATTTAATAATGTTCTCCATGCACCGTTCATCTCAAAAAATATTATCTCTGTCTCTCAATTCTGTCTTGACAATAATGCAATAGCCATGTTTACTCATAATTCGTGTGTGCTGCAGGATCGGCTAACGGGTCAGGAGCTTTTACGGGGACACCTTAAGTTGGGCTTGTACGAGTGGGCGAAACCGAGACCAACCTCACCCGCGGCGTTCCTCACCACCACGGATCACTCACACCTTTGGCACCATAAACTCGGTCACCCCTCGTCTACTATAATTACTACTATTTTTAATTTGGCTAATATTAAAGTCTCTAATAAATTTTCCCATTGTAATGCGTGCTTGACTCACAAAAGTCACAAACTTCCTTTTGCTACAAATTCACTAGTTTCTAATAAACCGCTTGAGCTTATTTATTCCGATGTTTGGACTTCTCCGTCCTTTTCAATTGATGGTTTTAAATATTATGTAGTTTTTGTCGATCACTTCACTCGTTATACTTGGATTTATCCTTTAAAAAATAAGTCGGATACGTTTCTTGTTTTTAGTCGTTTCCGTGCTCTCGTTGAAAATTTTTTTAAACTACCAATTATTCAAATTTTTTCTGACAATGGGGGTGAATATCTCAAACTCACCCCCTCTATCACATCTGATGGTATCACTCAACTCACTTCACCTCCTCACACACCCGAACATAACGGTCTAGCTGAACGACGTCATCGTCACATTGTTGAGACCGGGCTTGCACTTCTCACTCACGCTCATATGCCTACCTCTTACTGGTCCTATGCCTTCACCACTGCGGTTTATCTCATTAATCGCATGCCCACACCGGTTCTTAAGAACATATCCCCCTTCACTAAACTCTTTGGACATAGTCCAAATTACAATAAACTACGTAGCTTTGGGTGTCTTTGTTACCCATGGCTACAACCCTACACGAAAAATAAGTTAGAACCCAAGTCAAAATCTTGTGTCTTTATAGGGTACTCCCCGACTCAAAGTGCGTATCACTGTCTTGACACTTCGACTAAACGTATTTACACCTCTCGACATGTGAAATTCGTTGAGGATGTCTTCCCATTTAAGTCTGGACCATCAACCACACAAATACCCTCCCCGGATGAATGGTGCACCGTATCTCTTAATATTGTTACCCCTCCCCCTGCCCTTTTATCCCCTGTTACAACCCCCCCCCCCCTCCCCTGTCACGCACCCCCCCTCCCCTGTCACTCACTCTCCCTCCCCTGTCCCGGACCCCCCTTCCCCTGTCACCTCACCGCTTCCGAGTCCCCTGCGAGTCTATACTCGCAGGCCCCGCCCTCCCCCCGAGCCCACACCTGCGGCTGTCCCTCCTCTCGGGACCACCACCGCAACTGACCACCCTCCTTCTCCGCGGCCCACTTCCACCTCTTCCCTTGAGTCTGCCAATGTCACGGCCCCGGTTGCTTCTCGACCCACTACTAGGTCGATGAACCAAATCCGGGTCCCAAATCCTAAGTATGCCGCTCTCACTCATGTGTCCACCACCTCGTCCCCACCCATCACCGTTAAATCAGCCTTGGCTGATCCTAACTGGAACTCGGCAATGCAAGCCGAGTACTCGGCTCTCCTCGCTAATCACACTTGGACCCTTGTCCCACCTAATTCCTCCTATAATGTCGTCGGTTGTCGTTGGGTTTTTCGTATTAAATATAAACCTGACAATACCATTGACAAATACAAAGCTCGTCTTGTTGCCAAAGGTTTTCACCAACGCCCGGGGGTGGATTACTCGGAAACTTTCAGTCCAGTCGTCAAGCCCGTCACAGTTCGGTTGATCCTTGCCTTAGCTCTTGCTCGTGGTTGGTCCCTCAAGCAGCTTGATGTCAACAACGCCTTTCTTCAAGGTACGTTAACTGAAACTGTTTATATGACCCAACCCCCCGGGTTTATAAATTCTTCACATCCTAATCACGTGTGTCGCCTCACTAAAGCCATTTACGGTCTTAAACAAGCGCCTCGTGCTTGGTACACTGAGCTTAAAAATTATCTTACTACATATGGTTTTTCTCAATCCAAATCTGATCCTTCCTTGTTTCTGTTACATCACTCACAAAATCCTATATACTTACTTGTTTATGTAGACGATATAATTGTCACCGGTCCTACGTCACACGCACTCTCCACCTTTTTAAATGCTTTTTCCCGTCGTTTCTCTCTAAAGGATCTTGGTTTCCCGTCATACTTTTTGGGTGTTGAAGTTACCCCCACCCCATCTGGCCTAACCCTAACTCAAACAAAATATACTCATGATATTCTAACCCGGTCTTCGATGCTTGACTGTAAACCTGCAGCCACGCCCATGACAGCGTACCCGCCTCTTCTGCCGATCAGTGGCTCGCCCATTGCCCACCCCTCTGACTATCGTACCTTAATTGGTAGCCTACAATATCTTTCCCTTACTCGTCCTGACATTGCTTTCAGTGTCAATAGGCTTGCGCAATTCATGCAGGATCCTCAAGAGTCTCATTGGTTGGCTTTGAAACGACTTCTGCGTTATCTTAAAGGCACTCTCCAGGTTGGTATTAATTTATTTCGCTCATCTCCATTATCTCTTCACGCATTTTGTGATGCAGACTGGGCAGGTGATAGAAAATCTTACGTCTCTACCACCGGGTTTCTAATTTATCTTGGTCGAAATCCCTTGGTCATCCCGAAAACAACAAGCAGTTGCATTATCCACCACTGAAGCAGAATTTTGTGTCGTTGCTACAGCTACTATGGAACTCATCTGGGTTCGCTCTTTGCTCTCCGAACTTCAGCTCGAAGTTACGTCCCCTCCTGCTATCTACTGTGACAACTTGGGTGCCACAACCTAAGCGGCTAATCCAGTGTTTCACTCGAAAATGAAGCATGTGGCGTTAGCTTTCTATTTCGTGAGGGAGCATGTTCATAATGGTCGAATTCGTGTACAGCATATCTCCTCTAAAGATCAGCTTGCTGATGCTCTCACCAAACCGCTTCCGCGTCCTGTACTTGAACCAATCCTCTCCAAGATCGAACTCTCTAGATCGTCCTCCTTGAGGGAGCATATTAGAGATAAAGATACTAATAATATAGATATAAGATAATATTGTTATATTTTCCTAAATTGTATAAGATTGATATCTTAGTGTTTAGGTAATTGTATAATTCCTGAGATACTAGGTTACGGCTAGCTATTGTAGTTGTTCTCATGTTCACAACTGTATTTATACATCTGTTTACAATCAATGAAATTATTCATTCAAGCTTTAACTTTTACACGGCATACCTTCCAAAATACAGCTTTTTGATGACATAAGCACTAAGCAAACCAGTCTGTAAAATAAACAAGTTAACATCAAATCAGGCCAGAAATAACCATTACGCGCGTAATAAGATACTTGGGTGTAAACTCTAAGAAATCTGGTTTAGTCCAGATTCAAGTCAGGTAGATCGTATTCCCGGCCTCCTGAGTCGAGTCTTTAACAACATTGCATTCCCTAACTTGAGACATTTTACGAGTATTAAATCCATGAAAGGAGGTAGAAGACTTACTACCGCTCCAAGCAGTGTGCTTGCAAAGAAAAGATACAGGAAATTGCCAAAGAACTGTAACGCTATTCTGTGATCAATCTTTGTGAGGTCGAAGTTCTGAATCGCATTAAAAAGCACCACCGATGTGGCATCATTTACAACACCTTCACCAAAGACAAGACTATAGAGCAAAGGGGTCTCGTCTTGATTCAGCACCTGCTCCATCAAAGATAATTTATTAACTCCTACGCAATTATTAGTGTTTCTCTCCAAATTCGAAATGTACTCACTTGCAATGTGCAAACGGAATCGGTTGCAGCAAATATCGCTCCAATTGCTGAAAACAGAGTTCAAAGAATCAATACAATCCCAACTTGATGAAGAAATGAGGTCTAGAAACATCAGACACTGAAATACCAAGATAGTCTCCCAATTCCAGAAAGCCAATATCCAAGTTCTTGAACAACTCCATAGCCCCTGCATCAAAAACCACAAATGAACATGCTGAAGCAAAAGCAAGCATCATCAAACACAAGTCTAAAACGGTCTAATTATCTTTCTTCAGACAGAGCATATTTTCTTCGGCATACACTACTGATAAAATCGCATAGTAGTAGAGTGGTGCAGTACACAGTGCTGCACATGAGTAGTTTTTAATATGATTTACATTGAAGAAGTTAAAGATAAGGCTTCTTAGAAAGGAGGACATGATATTATGTTTTGCCACTGTAATTAGTGAAAGACGCTCTATGTAAACGTCCTAGAAGCTACTATGGAATTGCAAGAAATTTGAGATGCAGTGGTCAGACTTACCAAAAGTAATGATGAAAAAAGATACTAATGTACCAAGAGCTCCAAACATTACAATAGTAATGAAATTACGGAAAAATTGCTTCTTTTTAACCTGAAACCTGAGGAACAAGAAAGTAAACCATGTCAGTGATCGGATTTAACATTCAAAACAAGATCATCCTTGAAGATCTTTTATACATACTCCATTGATGCAAAAAAATAAATTTGCCAACTTCTGTATTCGCACAATGTTTAAGAAAATTCATAGAAATCTTGCAATCCTTCAGGTGGGTCACATTACGTTTTAAAATCACGAGAAAAGGTCCGCCTACAACTAAATGGACCGGAAAGTAAATGGAATTCTTCTATGAAGCATCTACAGATTAATTGAGAAAAATAGAAAGCTTATATGTATATATACACGATTGAGTTAAGCAAAAACAAACGAGTCATTAAGCAGAACCAAATCTAGTCCATTGATTAATAACGATATCAGAAGACTTTAAAAGTTCCATAACAACCGGTAGCCCGTCATATAGCATTACGCTGTCATAAAAATAAAGATCTAGACTTTGAGTACTAAGAATTCAAGTCTCTACTTACTACTTCACAAATCACAACTGACACCCCAAAATTCGTTTCCTATTCAAAGAATGCATTGAAGATAATAGGCTTACTCTCATATACATTCTCAATTGGGAACAAGCTTACCCGGCATTAAATATAATTGGTGGAAGAAGATAAATGAAGAAAAGATCTTCACTGAACACCAACAAATGAGAACTCTTTCCTCCACTGATAAGGAGAATCAAAACCCCCGTGGCCGAACCCTACCACAACACAACACAAATCACAACCAAAATACACAAGTTAAACTCAACCACAATAAAAAAAATCTTCAAGATGGACGAACAAAATCAACACAGCGAATGAACAAGGCAACTCACTATAAGTAGTGCAGTGATGGACTCGTTCATCCATCGGTTTTCCTCGAGCAAATGGCCGATGACAATGCAGCCACATAATAGTGCTACAAACAAATTCATTGAGACCACGGAACTGTGATCGGAGGTAGACAACATTCCCATCTTACTTGACAACAGAGAACTTAATTGAAATGCCATGGCTAACAACTACTCGATCTCAATATGGCATACGTTCAAGTTATATCTTTGTCCTACCCTCCATCTCACATCTCACAACACCTGAAAGTCGTCACATCTGACTATCTGAGATTAGATTGTCAAACGCCATAGAGCATAAGTGTCAGAAAAACAACTAACTATAATAATGACGTTGATAATCAGGAAAGTTTAACATTATTACATTAATTACCATAGCAACATGAGAAGATTCAAATAACATGGGTAATATAATTTACAACCAAATTACAAGATCATCAACTTAAACTCGATAGCAAGACCAGCTACAACCAAACTGTACCACCATTGCCTCGCATTTGTTTACATTTGATTAAAACACTCCTCGCAAGCGCAAAGTAAGCGGTTATGAATTTATGATCACAATCACAGGCGCAAAATAGAATAAAATCATCTAACTAGATGGACAAACATCTTCTTCCTAATAAAATTGTGAATCGTAGACTATATTACTCTCTGGTTACAGAAAAATTCACAGCATGAATAAATATCAAAAACAGTAGAAAAATCCGGGAAAATTGGAACTGAAAAGTTTCGAATGTTTCATTATTCAGGGGAGCACTACTGATTGAAAAGGATGAATAATCATATAGCAACATGATAAAAAAAACGAACCATGTTCAATTGTTCGTCATAAACGGTTAACAAACTATCTCAACCAAAACCTTAAGCGATGGTTTATATACTCTTACACGCAATAATACAAATCTCTTTATATTTAATCATAAACATAATCAAAACTTACCAATTATTAAGAATGTCAGAGAGATTTGAAGAGTATATAGCTTGGATTAATTTCACAATCCCGCCAATAATAAAACACAAAATTAAGAGATACCCAGATAAAATTAAGAAAAGGGATTATCAGCAGAAAGTTTCCTTCTTTGGATAGATAAGTATGAATCACAAATACCCAGATATTACAAAAAACTGATACTTGAACGAGAATTCAGGTAGGAGAGAGGAGAGGAAGAAACAGAGAGATTATTATGAGTTGAATAATGAGAGGGAAAATATTTGCATGTAATGGCAATCATGTGAAACCACAAATAATGAAGTACAGTACAATTATTAATGATGTAATTATGGAAGAAATAACACGCGGAAGAAGATGATTAGAAGTGTTAAATAATAATGATTGTAAAATTGACGCATCAAATATAAATGGAGGAGAGAGCTGCGAAGTGTGCGGATGATCACGGAGATAAAGGAAGGGACTGACTCACTCAACAGTGAACACACAACATTACTACATCCATGCTCATTCTTGTGATTCATTCCCATCCTATTCGTCATAACGGTTCAAATATTATCCATTTATTTATAATAGACAATTCAGGAGTTGTTTGATTCAATTATTTGAAATGGAATGGATTGGAAAATGAGATCCGAATTCATTTTATATAAAACTTGTTTGGTTTATCAAAATTTAAAAGATGATGAAATGGAAATAGAAACCTATATAGAGAGGTGAGATTGACATTCCAAGGGGTTTGGGTGTATTTAGAATCCCATGGGTTTCTATCTCCATTCTAAAAGCGTTCAACCAAACACTAGAATGAAGGATATCCATTCCAAGACTTTCAACCAAACACCCCCTCATTGCTCGTCTTTTTCTATATAAACGGATCATATTTGATCCGTTATAAGAAAGTGACGGATAACTTTGTCACATATAAGAACTTGTGTTCCTATATTATTGCCTCCTTTATTCTAACCCAACATAATCATCGTTGGCAAATCCACTATGCTAATGGATGTTTGGTTGATTAATATTGGGCATAAGGTAGTATGAGTTTGGAATGAACTAATTGTTGGAATTTTTTGCAGCGAAAGTATTTGAGCCCGATATTCATGAATGTTGATGATTTTTTATTATAATTTGATATTGTGTATTATTATTACAATATTTGGGGGAGAGGGTAATACTAATACCATCGTAACTCCATTGGAGCTTGTGGCTACTACCCTTGCAAACATCCATTCATCCATGCTTATTGATAGGCTGCATGGACATGTTCTAGATTTCTTCATCATTTAGATTTTTCTTCATTATACTTCCTACATAATTCCTAGAATAATTTTCTTCACTATAATTTTAGAGACTATAGCTCTAGATTTTTCTAGATTTCTCCGTACATTTTTAACACTCCCCCCTTAATCTTGAAAGATCTAATTTCTTTGAACTTGAAATATTATTTGTGTAGCTGCTTCCTTGAATCTTGAATTTCTTTGTCTTGTTTTCGTCGCATCGTTGTTTGATGAATAATCTTGCACCTTGTTTTATGCGTCTCCTCTACCTGTCTTCCATCGCTTCAATTTTTGGATAAGTCTTGTATGAATGTCGTCTTCATTTGTTGAATCTTGTTGTGATGCATTTTTTCTTCATTCTTGAATAACTTGATTGATGGTTTGTTATTGTACTCTTCCCGTACCTTGCTTGTACATACTTGTGTCTTGAACCTGCTTGAATGTCGGATCTTGTCCGATTTTTGTGTAGGGTCGTTGCCCTTTATTTTGGTCGGGTTCGATGCCCGCCTTGTGTTTGGAGTCTCTTTGAGATGCTCCTTGTGGAATTGGGTTGACATTCTTTTCTCACCCTTGTTGATTTTGGGCTGACATATTTTTTGTCACCCTTCTTGAATTCGGGTTAGTTTTTTTTTTACTACCCTCATCGAATTAGCTCTTTTCGCTATCCAGATTTCGAGTTAACCTTTTCTGGTTACTCTCATCGGGTCAGCTTATTTTTTTTACTGCCCGAATTTCGGGTTAGCATTTTTATTGTGCTACCCTATTGTGTTTGGGTGAAATGTTGTGGTTCATATTTGGGAAGTACGGAAATTTCCCATGATACCCTCGAACTATGTCACATTACACATGGTACCCTACTTTTAAGTTTGTTCACGTGGTAACCTTGAGTTTTATGGTTTAGTTCCCAATTTGCTCTCCTCCAATTTTCTGTCATGACGCCGTTAAATTATGACCAAAAGTTGAATGACAACTTGTTAATTAATTTTGGAGGGAAAATTAATTACATCACTTAACAACTGCTTTTCTTCAAAAGGAGAGGGTTTCCATGGTAGTCTATGTTTTCATAGTTCCCATGAGGCTTTCCTTCAATGAGTCGTTGTTTTTCTTTCAGGGTACCATGTGAACAACTATGAAAACTTAGGGGTGTCATGAGAACAACTATGAAAACTTAGGGGTACCATGGGAAAAAGTAGTTGTTGAGTGATGTAATTAATTTTCCCTCCAAAGTTAATCAACAACTAATCATCCAACTTTTGGTTATAGTCATGACAGAAAATTGGGTAAGGGCAAATCGGAAACTAAACTATAAAACTCAAGTTTACCATGGGAACAAACTTAAAAGCAGGGGTATCATATGTAATGTGACATAGTTCGAGGGTACCATGAGACTTTTCTTTTTTTTTAAAACATGAAACATTATTGGAAACAAGTTGTTTTTGCTTACCGATTTTTTTTATGATGGAGCGGAAGAGATATATGATGATTTGGTGCTTCGATGAAAAATTCATATCCCGATTTGAACCATCGACTCTGATACATGTTGGAATTTTTTGCAGCGGAAGTATTTGAGCCCAATATTCATGAATGTTGATGATCTTTTATTATAATTTGATATCTATATATACTATTAAAAGTGAAACAAAGTCATCTTACTTCACCATTTCATTTTTGAAGCATTTGGAGAAGCCATGGCATTCTCTCCTCATTAGTCAATTTTTTTTAAATATAAAAGAAATTAGCTCATTAAATGTGTAGTATTAAATGCAAACGTTAGGAAAAAAAATGATTTATACGAGTACATTTTATTAAAAGCTTTGTCCATTTTATTCAAAATTAGTATTATAATAAAAATAATAATGTTGTTGTCGTCGTAATTGTATTATTAGTCAGCAAAATTTTATATATTGATAATCATATTATTATATATAAGACATATTTTTTGTGATACAAAATTGTTATTATAAGACGTTAATTAAAGGCTATCATTTCAACTACGATAAAACTTTTTTTGTTCATTCCAAAATTAATTATATCCAATATTATTCAATTATAAATTCACTTATAAAGTTATAAACATAGGTAATAGAAGTTTGAAGTAAAATATTTATTCCGTTTATGCCGAATACAAAGTAAGATAGTTCTAAAAGAAAAAAACAAAGAAAAACTCATGACATTTCTAGGAGGTTCACGGGATATAACAGTAGTATAAAATAAAAACTCTAACAAACCGTTTGTCATCCACAGTTTCGCTAATCTTATTACTCACATAATAATGAAAGAAGTGTCAAAACACAATCAAACCTTTTCTATATCTTAAACAAAAATCTCACTGAAAAGATAATTTAAGTCATATGAATATATAATTTAGTACTACGCATGACATTAATATTTCATCTTACGCACTCACCATAAACTTCCATCATAAACCCATACAAAATTAATTACTACTCCCTCCATTTCTTAAAGATTACTCTCTCCCATTAAAATATTTCTCACATATGATCAGAGAATGAGTGATCTTTAAAAGGCGGAGGGAATAATGGAAATCGATAGAACGGTACAAAACTAACACATGTAAAATTTAATATACTCTTAACGTCTCATTCGTTTGTTTAACTTTGATATTATGTGTATGGATTATTTTAATCAAAATTAAGAAAATGACTAAGACAAAGCGAGTATATTAGTATAAATCTAGCACTCAGGCCAATAACCCATCGTTGTTGAGTTATTGCGTTAACGTCAAATAGCGCATTACTTCATTTACCGCTTATGATATTACAAATGACTTTGAAAGTAGATAAAGTTACAAAGACATGAAATCAAAACATAAACGAATAAAAAATTAAACAAATATTGGACAATGGATATGAGGCAAAAAAGGCGGAACTGCAAATTACAAAAGGCATAAATCAATATAGTCTCGTGCGGTGCACGGGTCAAATCCCTTTCTTCACTTTGGATTCTAAGTAGTAAATAAGGAAGAAGTTGAAGGGTTGTCCATTGATCATGCATTCAACTCCTTTCCTTTCAATTTCTAGCCAATAAAATCATGCCAAGTGTGCGCCTTAAGAAGTGAGGACTAGTAGTATGGAGCATGGGGAGTGATTTGCTTCCTATTTAATATATTATATAGATTTGTATCTCCAGACACAATTTGCCGTTGATTGTGTGAGTTCATATTTGAAAAAGTCAAGTATGCATATGAATTCTTTGTTGATTGCTTTTCTTTTTGGACATGAGTCTAATAAGACTTATGAAAATGATATTCGTCATAAAAGCTAGATTTAAGCATAAAATTTTGACTTTGGATTAAACGTAATTCATGCATAGTTTTTACACTCATTTAATTTTTTAAATGAAATTGATATTATAATTGGCTACATTATTTGAGTTTGATCAAATGTGATTTACAAAGGGTTTCACAAGTAGTGTTACATAAAACCACGAGTTATAATTCATAAATATCATGACAAGTGTGTGCCTTAAGAAGTGAGGATTGGTAGTATGGAACATGAAATTGATATTATAATACGCATGTTGATAATATCTATATAATCTATTAAAAAAGAAGCAAAGCACTCCCCATGCTCCATACTACCAATCCTCACTTCTTAAGGCACATACTTGTCATGATTTTATTGGTTAGAAATTGAAAGGGAGAGAGTTGAATGCATGATCAATGGACAACCCTTCAACTTCGTCCTCATTTACTACTTAGAATCCAAAGTGAAGAAAGAGAGTTGAATGCATAATAAATGAGGAAGTTGGTTATTGTTGGTTACAACCTTTCAACTTCTTTCTCATTTATTATTTAGAATCCAAAGTGAAGAAACCCTTAAACTACTTTCTCATTGATTACTTAGAATTCAAGAATAACCAACTTCCTCATTTATCATGCATTCAACTTCCTTTCTTCACTTTGGATTCTAAGTAGTAAATGAGGAAGAAGTTGAAGGGTTGTCCATTGATCATGCATTCAACTCTCTCCCTTTCAATTTCTAGCCAATAAAATCATGCCAAGTGTGTGCCTTAAGAAGTGAGGATTGGTAGTATGGAGCATGGGGAGTGCTTTGCTTCCTTTTTAATATATTATATAGATTATATAGACTATAGATTATATAGTATTACTGCCACATTATATAGATTATATAGACTTGATGAACTAATACGCGACATCACAAAGAGGAACTTCTTAGGGAGAGTTCTCGCAGGTACGTTCTACAAATTGTTCCACCCGCGCTTCATTTTGAAAGTATTTTTGAGAAACCATGTCACTCTCCTCTCATTGGTTGATTCTTTTTAAAAACAAAATAATTAATTTTAATATTGAATGTGCGCCGTTAAATACAAATAATTAACACTAGAACTTAGATTAATGAATTAATTTTCATATTGGATGGGCGGCGTTAAATGAGAATAATTAATACTAAAAATTAGATTAGTGAATTAATTTTTATACTGAATGTGCGGCGTTAAATGCAAATAATTAATAGTAAAAAGTAGATTACTGAATTAATTTTTATATTGAATGTGCGGTACTAATGCAAATAATTAATACTAAAAATTAGATTAGTGAATTAATCTTTATAATGAATGTGCGGCACATCGACAAATAATTAATACCAAAAAGTATATTACTAAATTAATTTTTAAATTGAATGTGCAGTACTAAATGCAAATAATTAATACAAAAAATTAGATTAATGACTTTAATTGAATTTCACATCTTAATTCATCATTGATTATGATGATGTGCGGTACATGTGGCTCCTTCCACCAATTTCAATAAGAAACATATAATTGTACATATGTAAAATCTGCTGCGATACGCTATACTTATAGCTTCTTACGTCATTTCTACAATTGTCTACACCATCGAATTCCAAAAAAGAGGTCTACCACATGCGCACATTTGCGTTTCCCTACACCCTGCTGATAAATACACCACATCAGAGGACATAGACAACATCATTAGCGCCGAGCTGCCTGACAAAGAAACTGACCCCCTTGGATATGAAACTGTCACTCAATTCATGATTCATGGTCCATGTGGTGCAATGAACTACCAATCCGCATGTATGGTTGACAAAAAATGTTCGAAGTACTACCCTAGAAAGTTTTGCACCGAAACCTCAGTGGACAATGACGGGTATCCAATATATCGCAGGCGAAATGATGGTCAGACAGTGGAGAAAAATCAGCACACCCTAGACAACAGATTTGTTGTCCCCCACAATCTCGACCTACTGGTGAAATACCAAGCACATTTGAATGTTGAGTGGTGTAATAAGCACAGGTCTATCAAATACCTCTTCAAGTACATGTCTAAGGGACTAGACATGACACTAGCAACCCTACAAGAAGCCGCGAGTGGAAACAAGGCTGAAGTCCCTTTTGAGAAGCCAGTTGATGAAATTGAAGAGTACTTACGTTGCAGATATTTGTCGGCCGCGGAATCTTGCTGGAATTTATACGCTTTTGAGATACAGTATAAACACCCTCCTGTCCAGAGGCTACCATTCCACTTAGAAGACGAACAGAATGTTTTCTTCGGTGACGACGAGTACCCAGAAGATGTGCTTGGCAAGGTTGGAGTCGCAAAAACAACATTGACAGAGTGGATGACTACAAATAAAAACCACTTAGATGCACGTCTCTTAACTTATGTTGATTTCCCCACTCAATGGATCTGGCTCAACCAAGAAAAGAGATGGAAAAAACGACAAAGAAGGGGGTTGAAAATAGGCGGGATATATTTCGCCCCACCCAACTCCGGCGAACTATACTACTTGCGCCTCCTGCTGAATATAGTGAAAGGAGCAACATGCTTTGCGGACATAAGAACGGTAAATGGCGTTGTCCACGCAACATACATAGCTGCTTGCATTGCCAGGGGCTTGCTCGACGGAGACGATGAGTGGCATGTCGCCCTTAACAAAGCCGCAACCTGTTCTTCCGCAACACAATTAGGAGAATTTTTCGCCACCATTCTTCTGTTCTGTGAAGTTTCAGACCCTAAGGCAATGTGGGAAAGCCATTGGGATAAACTTTCAGATGACATTTTACCCCGGCAAAGAAGGGTAGGAATTGGGGACTTATCGTTGACTCAGGAACAACAGCAAAACTATGCTCTTCATGAAATAAAGATGATTCTAAACCGAACCAATCGGAGTCTTAGACAGTTTTCTGATTTGCCGATGCCGGACGGAGCACTTATACACAGGTCAGCAAACCTGCTTATATTAGAGGAACAACATTATGATGAGAAAGCGTTGGGTTTAGATGCGGACATACTAGAAGACGGGTTGAACCCAAACCAGCGAAAGGTATACAACATCGTGGTCGACGCAGTGCATGGACATAAAAGAGGCTTATTTTTTTTGTTTACGACAGCGGAGGCACCGGGAAGACATATTTGTGGAAAACTCTAATCTCCCGCCTAAGATCACAGGGTAAAATTGTCCTCGCTGTGGCATCATCCGGAATAGCTGCATTACTGTTAAGTGCGGGAAGAAATGCACATTCAAGATTCGCCATTCCTATTAATGTCAGCGATAACACAAGTTGCAAAATTGAGCAGGGATCAGATTTAGCTCATTTAATAAGAGCTGCAAGCCTCATGATTTGGGATGAAGCACCCATGGTCCATAGAAATGCATTTGAGGCTGTTGACAGAGCTTTCAGAGATATAATGCAACTTGATGATGTCGCGTCAATGAGAAAAGTTTTCGGGGGAAAAAAGGGTCTTGCTAGGCGGGGATTTCAAGCAAACATTACCTGTTGTACCACGTGCAGGCAGGTCTAAAATAGTGGATGCTTCTATTAGCAAATCAGATGACATATGGCCATATTGTACAGTCCTCAGATTACATAGGAACACGAGGGTGAAAAAAAGGAAATACCGAAAGCGAACAGAGAGAGTTAGCGGAGTTTAGCCAATGAGTTCTGGATATAGGAGATGGTAAAGTGGCATCAAGAGCCAAGGATGGGGAGGATGAAAATACTTGGATAAAAATACCAGATGACTTTTTGCTCCCACAAACAGAAGACCCCATCGTTACGATAGTTGATGAGATATATCCAAACCTAATGCAAAACTACACAAACCCTACATATCTGCAAGGGAGAGCCATCTTGGCTCCAAAAAATGAAACCTCCAAAGAGGTGAACAACTACATGCTTCGGCTAATCCCAGGGGAACTATTTGTGTCCAGGAGCGTAGATAAAATATGCCCGCTGACCAGGAATGCTTCGAACATGCAAGACTTATACCCAACCAAATTCTTAAACACACTCAAGTTCCAAGGTTTACCAAACCACGAGATACATTTGAAGGTTGGATGCCCGATTATATTATTGCGGAATACCAACCAAACAGCCGGTATGTGTAATGGAACGAGACTTATAGTTACGAAGATCCGAACCCGAATTATTTGAGGCCAAGATCATTACAGGCAGCAATATAGGAGCAATGATGTCAATACCTAGAATTGAGATGACTCCGAATGAATCTCATTGGCCATTCACATTGAAGAGACGACAGTTCCCTATAAAGGTTTGCTTTGCAATGACGATAAATAAGAGCCAATGACAGACTTTTGAGAAGGTAGGGATATACTTACCGCAACCAGTTTTCTGTCACGGTTATATGTTTCTGTCTCAAGAGTAACCACTAGAAAAGGATTAAATATATGCATCCCTAGCATCGATAGTGAGCATGGAGACCATGGCCGCAATGAAACCAAGAATGTCGTCTATAAGGAAATTTTCGCAGACATTTAACAAATAAACTATTTCTTAGATGCTTTCGATTTTAATCTGCTGAATAAAAATCAGTTGTATAAGATTATTCATGCTTTGTTTTGTTATAGGTTATTTACTCGATATGTACCTATATTTGTGGATAACGCCAACAGTTCAGAAATATTTGAGTTCACGTCTTTCACTAGAGTGGGTTGGTAAAAGTCAGCCTACAACAAAGTCTGACCCTCCGGTGAACACCTCAGCTAAAAATGAGAAGAGAAAGATAGACAAGGAGTAAGTTAATTATTATTACGTACACCAACTACAAGCAATTTTTCACTTATATTTCAGAAACAGAATTTCCACATCAAAAATGACTTACAGCTTCGAAGTTACGGCGAAAGAAGCATCCGTAGCGAAGGAAACAATAGAGAAAAAGAGGCAAAAGTTGAAAAGACAAAATAGATCCCGACAGAGAAAAACACAGAAGAACAAGGGCATAATTTATGCATATTACATATTTCAATTATTTTATAGTATACGAATTTTTTAATGTCTGTTTCTTCCTTAGATTTGATCATGTCAACTTCTTTCGTTCTTTATATTTACATGTCATGTGTCTTTTAGTAGCTTTGATGATTCGATTTTCGCAACATCTGCTCTATTCACGATTACGACACCCTCTACAAGCACGCGCAGTGACAACCACATGGAAGTTAGACAAGTAAATTAATAATCCCGTGCGGTGCACGGGAATGGCGACTACTTGTGTATTATTATTACAATATTTGGGGGAGAGGGTAATACCTTCATAACTCCATTGGAGCTTGTGGCTACTACCCTTGCAAATGCATCATCCATGCCTATTTATAGGCTGCGTGGACATGTTCTCGATTTCTTCATCATCTATATTTTTCTTCATCTACATAATTCCTAGAATTTTCTTCACTATAATTCTAGAGACTATAGCTCTAAATTTTTCTAGATTACTCCGTACATTTTTAACACCAATAACACCACACCATGTGTTTTTGCAAAAAAAAAAAAAAAAACTTGCTTTCATACTCATACCTCAAACCCATGAGTAGAGATGGCAATTGGACGGATCCCAAACCCGTCATACCTACCTTGGACCCAGACCCGCATGGATCCAAAATTCTTAGACCCAGACCCGACCCGTCAAAGTCTGGGACGGGTTTGGGTCTACCCATGGGTCTAAAATATAACGAATTTACAAGAAAAAATTATAGAAAAATCCAAAAATCAACTATAATTTCAATTTTTTCGTGGAAAATCTAGTTTTCATCATTTGCAACAAGAAACTAATTAAATTGATGCTTAAATCTCCTAATAGAGATACATAAGTAATTATAAGTGGCAATTTGATGGGAAAGTGCATAAAAATGATGAATATTTTTTTCTCATGGATACATGGGTCTAGGTCTGGGTTTGGATCCAGAACTTAGACCCAGACCCGGAACCGTATATTATTTTAAGGACCCAGACCCGACCATGTCCGTTGAGTCTAAAAAAATGAGACTGAGACCCGCCCCATTAGAATCTGACCCGCCGGGTCTGAGCCAAGTCTTGAACCCATTGTCATCCTTACCCCATGAGGTATGAGTTTCTCATATTCACAAAAAGGTTACATATACACTTGGTGTATATAGGGGATGCTATACACCACCACTAACAACCTTCCACATGGTCGAGGTGAAGAATCTTGTCTAAGCATTTAATTCTTTTAGATTTCATAATTAATTAACCCCTAATAAATTATTTTGTTTAATATCAATACTTTAGTTAATTAAGTTTATATTTCATTATTTTTTGTATTTCATTTTTTTGTATTTATATAGTACATTTATACGGCCAGTATTTGTAATGTATTGTACATTTTTTTGTATATTGTATTGTTATTGTATTTTGTATGGTCAGTATTTGTACGGCCAGTGTGCAGATTTTCGTATTTTTGGTACATGTACATGTAGACACCGAAATTTTATATATTTTGGTATCTATTTATGCCTAATATGTTTAGTATTTAGAGATAATTATCAATAAATATTGTGATAATATCTTAGAATACTCTAGAATATTCTTAGCTTCTTCCCTAAGCTATTAGGCTATAAATACGGTCTTACCTCTAGGGTTTGGAGGAGGTCCGATGGATTAAGTCTCAAACGACACAATCATCCTACTACCAAATTGTAGGTAAATGGAATAAGTCACAAAAAGACCTCATCTTCTCCCTACAGATCTAAGTCGATAAGACCTCCGCTGAACTATCAAAAACCCTAACCTTCGAGATTGGAATCAAGAGATCTACGAAAGTTATAACGCTCAATGTTTCGATTATCAAATAAAATTATTGTTCTCATATTATGTTTTACAATTGCCAAACCGGGGTGTAAGCTCCAGTCTTTTTCTTTGAAGGCTTTCCACCTTCAGCTCCATCATCCTCTTCATTGTCGCTCCCGTCGATGCTGTTCTTCTCACTGTCACTGTCATCGTGCCCACTAGGAGTAGACTTTCGTGGAGCTCAATCACCTCCTTTTGAAGATCTTCGATCTTCTGGTTCTTCTCTTCATTCTCCCTTTGCATTTTTTCAACGAGTTTGGTCAGATTCAAGACTTGACCTTTAAGGCTAGTACCACTAGCCATCATCACCGAAGCGCTGATAGAAGTGGCGGCTTCCTTCTTTCTTGGCGACACTTTAGGCTTGCGCAGGGAGGCGGTGTTGCTCTTGAAGACTTCATCCTTGCGGGAAGGAGAAGAGGCTGCAATCATGGCTTTGGCGGCAGCAACAATCGAGGCAGCGGAGATCTTGCGTGGCCTAGTAGGGATGTGGGCAGCGGTAGGCTGGCGGCAGCGGCGTCAAGGGCATCCTTTTTTGCCTTCGCCCTGGTGACCATGCTAGTGGATTGCATAACAGTGCCAGGAGATTGTTGAAGAGCGTCAACGTAGGTCTTCCCGGGGGTGTTGAAAATGTTGCTTTGGTTGGTAGACATCTTCTTGCAAAGTTGTCTTGGTTGCTTCAGCGGTGGAGATGAGAGGTAGAGATTTTCACGTCGGGTTCACCAAAATTTGTAACGACAAATTTTGTATCGCAGAAAACTGAAATACAAAACAAGGAAACAAATAAATTTTATTAGTATTTATCAAAACTTCGTGTACAATCTCATGTATCATTTGATTCTAATACTCCCTTTAGGGAACACGTGTATACGATACACGTGACGAACGCGTGTATACGATACACGTGACGAACGCGTGTGTAGTCGACTTGTGTTGCTTTGCGCGCGGTGTAGATTGACGTTCTTGAGAGGGTCGCGAGGATTTGAATCTCCCTTGAATGTTTGAATTTGTCTTGGATCTTCTGAGCAGGCGGTACAATTTATCGTACTTGTTGACTGCTTGCGATGGATTTGATGGAGAGCTTGTAGCGACTTGTGTCTTTTTCTCTCTGGATCCTTTGCTTCAGAAATTTTCCAATTGCCTTCAAATGAATGAGAAGAGCTCTATGTATAGAGTTTTGGTTCTCCTTGGTGGACTTTTTAGTCACAGGCCCATTTATGGGCTTATGAGTGACATTGACCCAATTTGTATTCTTTTCGGGTTTAATGATCCAAATAAATCTATTTGTAATTCGGATCGACCCATATTTTCTTTACTCGGGACAAAATAATTAAATTGAGTTAAAATTTCGTATTAACTCAAATTAATTTAATTTATTCGGCACTTTAATAAATTTTTAGTGCCTACAAATTGCCACCTCGAGACCTTGTCACACCGTTTGGGTGTTTTGGATTGGCAGGGTCTCGAACATTTTTTTTGTTTGACTTTGACTTGGAAGTCGACGAGCACTGGACTTGTCGTATAGGTAGCTCTATCCTTTGTTTCTTTATCGTCACCCTGTCACTATTTGACTTGACGGACGACATGAGATGTTTTTAATTTAACTTGACTTTGAATCCTAAAATAAACCTATGTTTATTATAAGACGGACTTGTTTTCCTTTTGAATGCTGATTTCCTAATGTCGTAAAATAGGGTTAGGAAACTATGGGCAGTATTCACATCTTGGACTCTTTTGGAAAGTGAATATGAAATTAGGAAACCTTAACCTTGGTAAGCAATACCAAGGATCCTTGCTCCTATACTCCGTAGGAATTAAAATCAAGCTGACTTTCCTTAACTTTCCACTTACCATAGGGCTAGGAAACCACCTCAAATTCTTGGGAGAGACGGTCTCTCAATAATTTATTGAGAGACCACTTTTCAGTACCACTCTACGTTCTATTCGTACCTATATAACCAGGTAGAGTCCACCTTTATTTTTATTTTTTTCAAAGCTTTACTACATCTTCTTCACGTGAGGTATGTCTCTCTTCTCTATGCATGCCAAATTTCATCCTTATGTCATACTTCTTCTTCTCCTTCTTATATTCCTTAATTTTCTTGAATGAATTTGACTTAGACAACGGTTACTATGGTCCGTCCTCGACAGGGCCGCTGGTCCTCAACTTTTGGAGGCCCTAGGCAAAGTATTATCATGGGGCCCTCCAAAAAATTTCATAGTCGGTTGTTTTCATTATTTCATTGATATAATTTAACGGTTTTATTTGGGTACATGTATAAGAACAAATTTGTCAAAAAAACTGTAATTGTTATAATAATATAATTATTATATTATTCACGGGTACATGTTTATGATTTTCGTACAATAATATAATTCCAGCACGGTAGTAAAAATATTTAATGAATAAACCAAACTAGGCCGTCAAATGATATTTGGAGGTCATGTACTCATGTACTCGCAGTAGTTATTACTATTAGTACGTGGAGGCCTTGTACTAATTTGAAGTTATTACAATGTTTTAGATATTATGAATATAACTCATAAATACTATAGCCACTATCTACAATTTTTCAAGAACTATTCCTTGTCGTCGGCGTTTCAGCTGGATCGTCGGCGCTTTATAACGTGAATTGACGCTTTTGCCCCTCCTTTAACTTACTTCATTAACATTACTCCGTACTAATTATTGTTTATTTGGTTATTTGTGAAATATACTCGATAACGTAACGGTTTTGGTTATTTTGTAAAACCGTTTTTTTCTGGCACTTTTGTATGTTATTTCGGTGGAGCTTACGTTCTTAATTTTAAATTAATTGCGACCGGACAACCAGATTTACATTTCGGAGTTAGTTATTACTTGATTATTTTTATTCGCATTTTCGTTTGTGTTCTTCCATTTATAACTATCGTATTTCCGAGCATTGTTTAATTTTTATTAATAAAATACGTAGGATGTTAGATTCGTTAGTTACGATTACGTATGTTTTTTAGGTGATTATGGTTGAATTAATCGAAGATGTATATTACGGTTTATTTTATTTTTTTAAAAAAAGGTGCAAAACGTCACAGATCTGTAAAATGTGGCATACTCACGTTTTACGGATCCGTAAAAAGTGAGTACCTCACGTTTTACGGATCCGCAAAAAGTGAGTACCTCACGTTTTACGGATCCGCAAACGCAAAAAGTGAGTACCTCACGTTTTACGGATCCGCAAAAAGTGAGTACCTCACGTTTTACGGATCCGCAAAAAGTTTGCGGATCCGTAAAACGTGAGGTACTCACTTTTTGCGGACCCGTAAAACGTGAGGTACTCACTTTTTGCGGATCCGTAAATGTGACATACTCACTTTTTGCGGATCCGTAAATGTAGATACCCCCCATTTTGCCGATGAACGCTATTACGATCTGTAATATTACGATGAACGCTACAAACTATTATCGATAAAAATTTAAGACGTCACATTAACATCGAACTTAGTTTAAATTGTCCTAAGTTTAAATTATCCTAAATTGTCCTAATTTTAAGAGAAGGACAATATGATCCCGGGATTTACGGGAAAACGTGTCACAAAAACCGTTAAATTACAAAAACCGTGACAAATTAATACTCGGAAACATAAACTTAGATTTATATACAAAACCAATTAATTATATTAATGATTATTAGAGAAGGGTAATATGGTAAAATCACGTATAAAGCGTCGACGATCCAGCTGAAACGTCGACGACCCAAATGAATTGCTAATTTTTCAGATTTACGTCCCAAAAGAATTTCATTAATAATCACTAAGTTCCTTACTTTTTATTGAGATGTTCTTTATAAAGTTAACAAATTAAACAATCGACAAATTTTACAAGTAAAACAATTTCTATGTTAAGATTCATATAACTACTTTTTTATTTTTTATAGTAGTAGTACATGACAATATTATAAAATATTGCAAGACATTTTTAAAAAATAATAAAGCCGATTTTAAAAAGCGAAAAACAAAAAACAAACAAAAAGTTGTAAGAAATTCGAGCGTAAATGAACATAAAATAAAAAAACACAAAAAATATTTTAAAATTTTAAGCGGAACAAGATTTGAACCCTTGACCCCTCCCTTGAAACTTGGAACTCGAAGGGACTCTCTACAACCACTACACCAAAGTAGAATTAATGATCTATTATAAGCCCAAGTTTGTATTTTACAATGTATCAGATTTTTTTTGGGCCCCCTTAGAGCTTGGGCCTTGGGCCATTGCCCCAACAAACTATGCCCAAGGTTGGCCCTGGTCCTCGACTAACTTGATTTCACTCTGTTTTGACTCGATTTTGCTTGTTTACCAGAGAAGTCAAGGTGTAGTTGGAGAGGCGACATTGTTATCGACGAATGTATCCTTTGTAGGCAGGCATCGTGTAGAATTCTGCAGCTAGTCCAACAATTTGCTTCGGATCTCGTGCAATCTGCCAGTAACTCAGGGACTTCGGGTAATTATCTTTCTCTTTCTTCCTCGTCTTAAGTTTTATGGTCACAACGAAAATTGGATATGGGCATACCAAGCTTCCTTCTGCCGTCTTCTTCAATTGTGTGACGTGATCTTCATGCTTAAATTGTGCGAATTGAGTTAAGAAAAAGCATATCTTATATTTCCCTTTAATGCAATCTCACCTTGGGCCGAAACGATTTATCGATGATTTCTGTGTTGCTTATTTCCATGCTTTGATGGTGTGTATATCAACAAAACTCATTACTAACCTCATATTGTATGTGTTTTGTTTGGACAGCAAAGTGGAAGTGAGTAACTATTAACCAGTCGCTCTTCATACTACGTGGTAAGTATTCCTTCTTTGTGTCCTTTTTTTTAGTATACATATATACACCACGTGGTAGCTCTTCATATGTGTATGTAGCTACATGTGTGTACATGGTAGTATTCATTCTACGTAATATGTAGCTCTTCATATATGTATGTATGTATGTATGTATGTATGTATTGGTTAGGTGGCTGGCACGTGGCAACTTATGTGGATACAATGAATTTCGGTCCAAGCTTGTGTGATTATATTTCTTTGTCCGTCGAAAATTTTATTTTCATGAAGCTCTGGTCTTTTGAAGATTTTATTTTGTGAAGCTCCAATTTGAAGATTTTCATGAAGCTTCGATTGAAAATTATTTTTCGTCCTCAGCCGAGTTGTCACGAGATGAACCCGTTCGGGTCATCACGACGCTCACATGGAGAAGACACTCGAGTTGTTATGAGGTGAACCCATTCGGATCATCACGTTGTTCGCATGGAAGAGGCACCCGAGTTGTTACGAGGTGAACTCGTTCGGGTCATCACGACGCTCGCATGGAAGAGGCACCCGAGTTGTTACAAGGTGAACCCGTTCGGGTCATCACGACGCTCACATGGAGGAGGCACTCGAGTTGTTACGAGGTGAACCCGTTCGGTCATCACGACGCTCGCATGGAATAGGCACCCGAGTTGTTACGAGGTGAACCCATTCGGGTCATCACGACGCTCACATGGAGGAGGCACCCGAGTTGTTACGAGGTGAACCCGTTTGGGTCATCACGACGCTCGCATGGAGGAGGCACCCGAGTTATCACGAGGTGAACCCGCTCGGGTCATCACGACGCTCGCATGGAAGAAGCACTCGATGATTCTTCTTTTATTTGAAGCATGCAAAAGATCGCTTTGCTTGACCTTATTTATCTCAGGTGTACCTTCTAGCCATTTCTTACCCTCTTCGTATTTATCCTATTTGCAGGATTACCATGGTGTTTTTGAAGAGTTGGAGGGAAGGTTGTGATGAATATTTATCCATCGTTGACCGCAAGGAAGATGACGCTGCATCTAGACTCTGTTTTCTCACTCGTTTGTCCCTACGTTCGTTAGTAAGCGGGGCAGCTAACATCACCAAAAGAGATTTTTCGGAGAAAATGTCAATGAAGATAGATCCTAAAGATCATGACGCTAAATCGCGCTACCTGTTGTAGAGCGTTGTGAAGGTGAAGGATGAACTGCATTCTACTTATCCTGTAACACTCCGTGTTTAATAAACGTATTTAAAATTTTTATCTTTCGTTAAACAAAGTTTAAAACTCGAAAATATTTTAACAGTAACCTGTCATTCTAACATTTTCTCGTCTCATAAAATTTGAAAATGATTTATCGAAATTTTTATATACCGTTTTTAAAATCCGTTACACGAGGTCGTAACAAGACTACGGAATTTACTTACGTCTTACAAAATTTTTATAACAAATTTTACGGATTCCATTATTTTAATTCCGTAATCTTACATTTCAACTTTTTAAGAAAGAAAGAAAGACGTTGTAAAAAAATAAAATTTAACCGACAAGATGAGTCATTTTGTTTATCTTCTTTCTTTCATCCATTTTACGTGCATTGCATGCAAAAAAAAAAAAACATGACTCCTTCAACCTACCTATATGCTAGGGAATTGCTACACTATATATACTACGTAACATCTCACAACATGCACATAGAAGAAATTTTTGAGTACTTTGTTCGTAACCCGACCTTACTACTTACGTAAGTACCTTTACGTCTATTTACTACTCCCCAAATCTTTCATCTTATTAGTCTATTTTACTTACTGTACTTACTATTTTACTTTTTATTATTTTAATTAGGTCAGAATCTAACTAATTTATTTTCATTTGTATGGATAAACGTATTATTCTAGAAGAAGGAGGAGACAATATTCCAAGTTTAGACGACATCATCGACCCCGACAATCTTTAATTCTAATATAAATAATAAATAGTAGCTATCAAGGTAACCAAACTTTTCTTTCAACAACATTTTATATATATAAGTATATTGTGTTACTAACTTTAATAAATTGCTTATTTAAATATTTAGGCTTAATTGTAGGACTAAATTACTTATATATATATATATATATATATATATAGGGGGGATCAAGGGAGTTACTAACTCTCCAACTCTCCCTTAGTGTTAATCCTCTCCATCCATTCATCCTAAGATGGATGGTGGATGGATGGGGTTCAATTATAAAAAAAAAAGACAATAAACTGACACAGCAGCAGTGGAGAGAGGGAAACATCCCCTCACCCAAATCAATCTCTACATTACTTACCTCATACACTTCCCAATCCCCTCATTTTCAATTCATTTCTCAACTCAATTTATTTCTCTCTAACAAAACCCCAACAAATAATCACCATTAATAACTCCGACCATACTCCGTCAACTACTCCGACCATACTGCGTTTTTAACCCAACATACTCCGTCAGTAACTTCGATCATCATACGAAGGTATGTTCATCTTCATCATCTTCATCTTCATCTTCATCTTCATTTTCGTGCTTCATCTTCATCTTCATCTTCATGCTTCTTTTTATTTTTCATGTCTTTTTTTTTTGTATTTATAAAATTATTCATCTTCATTATCTAAAAAAAAAGAACAACTTCATCTTTAAGATGAAGTTTGAAGATGAAGTTTTTATTTTTTTGTGGGATGAATGGAGCTTGAAGATGAAGATGAAGATGAACAACCTGTACTATTTTCCGCATTATCTATTAAATTAAGTCATCAAAAATCCAGGTTGTTACAGTTGGTATCAAAGCGACCTTGTGACCGTAAATGAGGATTGAGCTTCATTTACCTAACGAGGAGCACGCCTGGGTAGACTTATTAAAATACTAAGACCATACGAGATTTCTAAAATGAGAGATTCACATAGAAACAGTTAAGATCCTATTAAATAATTTATCGGGGTAGAAATGATTTAAGGAAAACGCTTATGTGTTATCTTTTATTCATGTTAATTATATGATTATATGTAAGGTGTAATAATAGGATAAGGAGAAACCAAATTTTTTAAATATGGTACTGTACCCAACCTTCCTGAAATTTTTACAGTACTAACCCTTTTATCTCATCAATAATAGGTTGATGGCAGACCCTCCTTTGGCACCAGAAGAGTGTTATTTTCAGCCTACCTTAGAGAGTATTGACTCTCATATCTTATTTCTAGAAGAATATATCCGATATTATGCAGATAAAGTTAACCCCTCATGCATGACTAGTCCGAAACATAGGGGCTATGCTTTGATTCTTACCCTCTCGACTACCGGTGACTGGGGATTTCCCAGATTCAGCTATTTACGTGGTTTGCATGAACATCAGATGGCAGGACACGTGGGGTACCCTTCCCAGTTTATATACTCTAGGGTGACCAGTTACCTAAGGCACTATGAGACGGTCATCATAGAACGAAGGCGTGCCAGTGAGGCAACCGTCCCTGATGAAATTGACATAGATCCGGAGGACTAGATGACTGTTGTATATATAACAACTAAACCAGAATGTACTATGTACCACTTAGGCCTTGCCATAGACTGGCATAATTTTGTATCGAAGTAGTGGTTAAGACACTTAGGCTTTTAAAAAAAAAACTTGATGTATAATTATATGTACCTGGTATCTCTCTCTCTCTCTCTCTCTATATATATATATATATATATATATATATATATATATATGTATGTATGTATCGTTTTATTTCTAAGAGCTACTCTTTTCTATTTTTCTTTCTCATTATCCTTTATTGATTTCGTAACCACTAAGTCCCATTCGCAGAGTTGGAAACCTTACGTTCCCTTATTTTAAATTATTATCTAAACCGAACTCTTGATAAGTTATTTTAACTTTTGAGGATCAATTACAGCCTAATGAAGACAGATAATCCAAACATGGACATGTCTCCCAAGAAAAGGAATCGGTTTAAGAAATGGCTAGCCGCAAAGAAGGCTGTGGAATATGACCGAAGAGATAAGCAAACCAATTGGATTGATAAAGCCTATGAGTTTAAATTTCATTTCCAACCTTTCCAGTACGAATTGATTAGTAAAAAGGAACAACTAATAGACGCAAACGTCAGTTTTAAGAGATATGGACCAGAATACTTTGTAGGAACAATAGCAGACCACAGATATTGGTGCAGAAATATCGAGACCGGATTTCGTTATGCTACAGTACCGGATGAATGGAAAACCCTCTTTGCCGTAGACTTTCTTGGGAATAAATACGAAGATTGGTGGCAAGAGAAACGCCCACCTAAAGGATTTTATATTAAGTGGGACGAGTTTAAAATAGCCTTGTACTATTTTGCTAAAGGTCTAAATAGAAAGCTTGTAAGATCTAACAAATTTTAGTATTATTCCGTAATCGTATGAATAAAGGATGTAAACTACGTTTGTAATATGCTTTAAAATTTTCTGAAATATGTTATATATATAATTTAGTACCTAACTAAATAGCATTGTGTGTAATCCTTGATTTTGTAACCTTTACACATTAATGAAAATCACAGATGACGAGAAACGAAAACAATCCAGAAGAGGCAAGACGTCAATACTTCTAAGATGTTATCACTAGAATGGCTGGTCAGTTAGCCGCAACCCAAGCCCTTTTAACCCAAGCTATGAATGATAACCATCAGAACCCTAATCGTAACCATCCATCAGCTTTTGAAAAAGTCTCTAAACATCGACCTTCTACCTATTCTGGATCAGACAACCCTACAGACCTATTAGAATGGTTAGAAGAAATGGAAAAACTTTTGAGACTTAGCCACACACCTGTTGAGGAAATGGTGGAGGTAGCAACCTACTTTTTGAAAGAGAAAGCCAATAGTTGGTGGAGGATTGCTAAGGAAGGACATATAGCCACACCCGGAGCTGGTTGGAAAGACTTTAGGGAAAGAATTGAGGATAAGTTTTACCCTGCCGCAATGAGATGACAGAAGGAGCAGGAGTTTAACCAGTTAGAAATGAGATATATGACCTTACATGATTATACTAAGAAGTATGAGGAGTTGTCCAAATTTGCTAAGAGACTAGTACCGGATGAACCCGCTAGAATTGCCCAATATGTTCGGGGAATGGAAACCGAGTTGGGAAAAATCATGTCAGGACTTGACTTTGATACTTTTCAGAAAGCTTATGAGAAAGTCTTAATTGTGAACAATGTGATCCAAGCTGATAAGAAAAAGAAGAAACCCTTTATCCCAACTGTATCATCGTCTAGTTTCATTCAAAAACCCTTTTTCAATAGAAATAATTCTAACCAGAACAACTTCAGGAAACCGGTGTATAAGAACAACTATCAGAAACCTAACTACCAGAATACTAACCGAGCCAACAATGCGTCTTTTACAAACCAACCGCAAGCAAAAGATACTACCACTTGTTTTCTGTGCAAACGTCCAGCTCACCCTAACAAACAATGTAATGGCCAACCTATCACATGTTTCTACTGTAAAGTGGAAGGACACAAGTCATTTCAGTGTCCAAAGAAACCTGGAACTAACGCGAATCAAGGACCGCCTTATGCAAGAATTCAGGGAAAGGTCTATGACTTGACATAGATGGACGCAGAGGAGTTCGAGGATGTTGATGTTGTCTCTGGTATGTTTTCCATTAACTCGTGTTTGGCACGCGTGTTATTTGACACGGTGTAGACACCCGCATTTTGACTGCCAGGTGTCTATGGCAGTTTCCAAAAAAACACCCGATGATGATCGGACGCTAACGTGTTTCTATGCGCTCGGATACGGGCTCAAATCCATTAATCGTTGGCTAACACACTTACGGAGTACAAATCTCACCAAACGGACCTCAAATCCAGGCGCAGTGGATCATTCCGAGTCAAACAAGACTATATTGGGCCGAAACCGACACCGGAAATAAAACCGACTTTTCACGATTGGGTCAACCCCGGTCAAAGTCGTTTCCGAGACACACAAAACAACCCATACAACCATCAAAAGTCCAAGTCAAATGCAAAACCCATCAAGCAATCAAAGTCAAGGTCCAAAACAAAGGACCCGTGCACCCCGACTGGGCCACTCGATCGAGTGGGCTTGTTTTGAGCCCGACGGCTGGCTTCACGGGCCACTCGACCGAGTTAGCCCTATACTTGGTCGAGTAACCCTAAATCGGGTGCCCTAGCTCTCCCTATATAAGCAACCCCCATGCAACACAATTAGACACATCTCTACAACCCTAATCTTTCACACATCTCTACAACTTTCACAACCTTTACATCATTTAGCAATCTTAAAAAACCCTAGTACACTCTAGGACAACCCTAACACATCTACACACACTTTAAAACCCTAGCAATTCTACACTAGCAAAAACCCTAAACCTAGTTTTAGGAATCAAACTCGAGCCACCATAAGGTCCATAACTTAGCCTCCATACACCTCGAGGACTCTTGTGTTAAAGCCACGGTTACGAGTCCGCACCGAGACAAGAACATGTAGGTTGAGGGTGACAAACCTCGTTCTCCTTTCCCTTTTCTTCTCGTCGTCCATCTCTTTTTTTTATTCCTTTTTTCGTTTATTATTATTATTATTATTATTACGTTTATTATTATTATTATTATTATTATTATTATTATTATTATTATTACTATTACGTTTATTATTATAATAATAATAATAATAATAATTATTATTATTATTATTATTACGTTTATTATTATTATTATTATTATTATTATTATTACGATTATTATTATTATTATTATTATTATTATTATTATTATTATTATTATTATTATTATTATTATTATTATTATTATTACGATTATTTACCTCGTTATCATTATTGCGTCATAATATCGGTAATATCGTTAGTATCAAAGTATTAAAATACTCATTGATTTGTGTCAAGTAAGAAGGATATCGGGATAAGAAAACACGAACATACAAGTGTACTGCACACAGCGTTGACGGTCGCTTATCCCGGTACCCCGATTATTTGATTATTGAGATGAGTCAACTTAAACAAGAATTCGTCATTATTTCTTGTCGTTATCATCTTTAATATTGCATTCATCGAATTTTCTAAAACCAATTTTAATAAGGGTCGAAACCCGTTGACACGGATCCGACATCACGATCTCTAGGGATTTATCGATGTTGGAGAAGTCGAGGGAATCAAGTTCTTTTATTATTTAATCAAAGAGTATTCAATCCTTCTAAATCACATTAAATCAACTTAGGGCAATTTTCGTTGATGCTAAATAATTGTCGAAACAATTCTTTAGAATTATGACATTATTAACGCGGAGAAAATTTTATTATATCACAACAATCAATTCAAAGCAATTTCAAACGATTTCAAAATCAACACGATTTTGTACACGATTTCTTATCGCATAGAGGGCACTCGACCGAGTGCCTGATCCACTCGGTCGAGTGGCACCTCAAAACCGAGTCAGAACGCATGTCACGACCACCACTCGGTCGAGTCTCACAGTGACTCGATCGAGTGGCCATGTACTCGACCGAGTTGGCCAATAACTCGGCCGAGTACGGTCCTAAACGCGAAACAGAAACTTTTTTATGCTTACTCGATCGAGTCCATCGACCACTCGATCGAGTAGCCTTACAACGACTCAAAACGCGAGTCGTACATTGTTTTATTTTTCAAAACTCGATAGTATTTTACGACATTAGGTCAACATATGCATAATCAATCATATGTATACTATCTTTTCAAATCGTGCATCCCCATATTTGCATCTTTTCAATTCAATTCAATTTTGCACAAACCGTTATTATTCGTTATATTATTATATCATTACTAACGCGTTTGTTGTTTCTCTTGTTAATTTAATTTTGTTCGTTTATTATACTAAATGAACCAGCATGCTAAAATACAACTTTGACGTTAATTTTAGTTGCATTAAATTGACTTAGAAACCCTTTCAATTACATTTGCATGTTTAGGGAAAATAAATCTTTGCATATCATTTTCCCGTTTTACTAGCACGCGTATTAGAAAGTCATTCGAGTTCTTAGTAGAGGCCGCTAATGTGCGGGCGGGGTTGGGTGTCCTTTGTGGGCTTCCCAACACGTACCCTCACCCCTTACTCAGAACCTCGGTTTCTGGATGCCCGAAACCGTTGGCGTACGAGAGTCATTCAATATACGATTAACCGCTCAAGTCGGCATCTATATCGATATGCAAAGGGACGAGCCCGATAAACTCTGACATCGGAAATGGGCTGTATTTTGTATACGACCCACTACGACATAGAGTGGGCTCAAACGGTTCCGAATAACCATAAAATTCGGTGGCGACTCCACATAGACTTAAATTTCAATTCGATCCTTCTCATATGGAGATTCATTCGCTTCCCCAAACCCGCGTGTGGCCGTGTCGGGGTGGACCTATGTCATGTCCACAATTTGGCGACTCCGCTGGGATTAACTGATGCGTGACTTACCATCGGCATCCTCAGGGTGAGACTCGAATAGAAATCGTTTGACAAATACAATACGCGTTTTAGTTCTACGGTTCATGCATAACCCATATTTTCCCGGGCCGGTACTCGCGACCGACGTCCCACTATACCGTTGATGTACTCCAATATGGATATGTCAAAAGGTGTCCATAGTCGATTCGAGTGGGTTTCGCGGCATGTTCTAAGATCAACTCGACTTAGGAAGTCCGTCCCGATCAACGTCTAGACTATGTACACTGGTATAGACCCTCTATAGACCGACCGAGACTTAGTATAGAGCATACATGGCGTCGTTATAATGCTTGTGTGACTACGTGCTACTTGGTTTCCGAGTCGTTTTCAAAAACCATCAACTTTTCAAAATTGCATCCTTTTCAAACTATTCGATTTCAAAACCCGGGACACATACCGAATTTAGGACTTATGATTTTATTCAAAATAGCCTATTTTCTAGCCGGTATGCTGCCCAAATCAAAACTCAAACTTTCAAAACCCGTGGCCCAATGACTTTTCGTCCTCTTTTTCGGAAATTTGGGCCATTCACCGAGTCCACTCGGTCCTTTTTCAAAAATCATCAATTTCAAAACCTTCCACTTCTAGGACTTCCCGTATTTAGCAGTGTCGGGTCTAGTCTTAAGTTGTCAAGGTCTTTAGCGTCGAAACTCTGTCGATCTTACATCACGAGTTTCTTCCCTATCCCAGTCCGCCTTATTAGACTAAGGCAAGGCCCACCTACGTAGGACATACTCCTACAAAGGAAGGTCCGTCTACACACTCGAGTCTAAAAGTTTGGGGATGTCTCACGTGGACCTTCCTTCGAACGGGACTCGGCCCACATAGCCAAATCCTAAGGAAGGCCCACCTTGCACAAGTCACCCGTCTAGGTGTCTTTTCCGAGTCAACCTTTTACAAGGCATAGCCCTATAACAAAAGGTTCACGGTCCTTACGTCTAAGGGTCACTCGTCCCACACTCGAGTCTTAACAAAATCTTCAATCCCACTTGGGGACTACCCCTTAGCAGGGCGATCAATCACGGTTGCTCTAAGGGTCATGTCTTACACGTGTCTCACATACCCCACTTTCGAGTCACTTAGATGTCATACCATCTGAGCCCTATCAAAGTCCTTAGTCTCACATTGGGGGCTATTCTCCGACGGAGTGATTAATCACAGTCACTCCGAGAATCGTACCCTACACATTTGTCTTAGGGGAGTCTAACCCGAGTCAAACTGGAGTCGTCTCTCCTCCTACGCTATTTCCTACGCCTTGGTGAGTTGGAGTTCCGAAGCAACCTTTCTGATTACGTGGTGTTCTTACAGACAGGCCACCCGAAACCAGACATCAACGCAAAATGGACGAACTGAAAAATGCTCTGACCAAGATCGAAACCCAACTGGGTGCCATCCAGGCTAACCAAGCGACTTTATCCACCCGCCTAAGTGCCGTAGAAAAGACGGCCCCAGTTGAAGGAGCTGAGCCCAATGGGCCCATAGCCGAGTTGATCAGTGCTGTTCGCAGGCTCGAAGAGCAAGTCCATTTATCAACGAACAACTCGATCCACATCGAAAATGCTCGTTCCTACTCACCTTTGAATGACGAGCTACCCGCTAACCTCAACCTTACGGGAATTCCAATGTTTGAGGGTACTGGAGACCCGGTCCATCACATCCGGGCTTTCAAAGATTTCATGGCGATCCAAGGGGTAAAGTCCACCATGTTTAAGCACTTATTCCCTTCCTCCCTCGAGAAGCACCTCAAAGCCTGGTACTACAGGCTCGATTCCAAGAAATACCCGACTTGGGATGACGTGGCAACGGAGTTCGCTCGGAACTACGCCGATAATATCGAGATCCAGACTACAATGCGTACTCTGGAAGTCATGGCCCAAGAGCCCAAAGAAGGGTTCACCACATATCTTCAAAGATGGAGGGCCGAGAGTGTAAAGTTGGTAAACAAGCGCAACGAGAAGACACTAGTGGAGGCGTTCATCAACAACCTCCTACCTTCTTACCGCGTCCATCTTAGGTATGCCGGCATTTCAAACTTTGCCGTACTTACCGAAATGGGCATTAGGATTGAAGACGATCTTCGACACAATGAAGATCTGGGTAAAGTTTCTACTGAGGGCTATATTGGACATCAACTCGAGTCCTTAGAAGCCGACGACTAATGACAACATCATCCGAGAGCCCGGATTTGATTTAAGTCCGAGTCTGAGTCTAAGTCTAGGATGTTCTATTTCAAAGTCAAAGTCAAAGTCAGAGTCAGAGTCAGTTGTATTCTGTCCTCTTTTTTCAAATTCAATAAAATCAGCTTTCAATATTCTTTCTCATATATACTATCCTTACGTGTTTCCAAGAACATGATGAACACCATCATACACTGTGAGCACACGCACGTGACTATTATAGGCACATCTATAATGACTGCAGGAAACCGAGCCCGTGTTTTCCTTTTACCTATTCCATGTCTGGTATAGAAAAGCCACATAACTACCCCTAGCAAGAGCAGTATCGAATCCTATGACAAATCTAGGTAATCTCCTAGTTTGGGGTTCAAGACGGGAGGCAAGCTCATTTCCCACAATAAAACACCCCTCTAATAAGACTGACCAATCCCTACCTTAGGTGTTAGTCTGACCGGCAAAAAAAAAAAAGAAAATCAAAAGTCAAAAAAAAGAAAAAAAAGAAAGGGCCAAAACAAAGGCCATCAAAAAAAGAAAACTGGACGCAAAAAAAAAAAAAAAAAAAAAAAATCGAAAGTCCATGAGAAAAAATGAAAAAAAAAAAGCAAAAGGCCAAAACAAAAAAAAAGCAGGCCATCATCAAAAAATTCAGAATACCCATGACCGTGGTCAACGGTCAATTTCAGTGAAAGCCCCACGACCAAGGTACGGTCAAAATTATCAAAACCCATGACCGCGGCTAAGAGGTCAATCAAAAAATCAAATACCCATGACCGTGGTCAACGGTCAACTCAAGTGAAAATCCTTTGACCGAGGTACGGTCAAATTCAAAATTATCCATGCCATCCAATAGGGGAGTAACAATCAAGCTGGTCAGCTAACACCACACTCAGTCTTCCCACATTACAACCCTCAAGACCTCCCCGAGACCCAGGCTAGAGACAACCCGGAATTTTGAGGATTCAAGCCCCATAGGATACCCCTAACCACTAGGGCCAGACATGGAAACCAGATCCCGCATTATCAAACCGGCTCTCGAAGCCTTAGCTCCACAGAACCGAGCTCTAGATTTCGAGTCATCAAGGCCATTTACTTCATTATCAAACCGGCTCTCGAAGCCTTAGCTCCACAGAACCGAGCTCCAGATTTCGAGTCATCAAGGCCATTTACCTCTATCAAACCGGCTCTCGAAGCCTTAGCTCCACAGAACCGAGCTCCAGATTTCGAGTCATCAAGGCCATTTACTTCATTATGAAACCGGCTCTCGAAACCTTAGCTCCACAGAACCGAGCTCCAGATTTCGAGTCATCAAGGCCATTTACTTCCTAGCACCACATTTCCAAAAACATCCAAACCAGTTACCAACCCCAAACACGGGAACTCAACTTGCAGTCGGCATAGAACATGCCCAAATAGTTCACACCACCTCTGGGGGGCTACCCCGGAGAACGCTCACAGTCACAGGATTAATATCCTAACCATTCAAGCCCTTTGATCAAGACATCACTGGGAATGCACCTAGCCTACACTGTCATTATGGCTAGTTACACACAAAGTCTTATTAGACTAGGCACCATATGTATCTCTCAATCCACTGAACTACGGCATGGTTTGATTTCACCACACGTGAATACGTAGGCAGCCTTTCAACAGAGGTATAACCACCCACATTGACACAAATTCAAAAAGCGCCATTATTCCGGTCACGACACCATCATGTTCTCAACAGTTAGCTTTGTTGTCCTGGGGGCTTCTCCTAGGCAGAAGTTCTCCATCCACTCACAAAATCCAGATAAATCCAACAAAAAATCTAGCCTTCTTTCTGTAGTGTGTTCTAGTACTCGGCTCAGTCGAAGACAAGAATCTGTCAGGACTCGAGGCATCACCCACTTTGGAAATGTATCCTAAAATAGGAAATCCAGAAAGGCACCAGACTAAAACAGTCTCATTACAGGTTACTGCAATCCCCCCATAGCATATCTATCCCATTTTGATGTGCGACCGTGTTGCCACTCGCCTAGGCTACAGGATAGCGCAACTTAAGAGTCTTGTTAGGCGGCCCACACCCCTACCAAGTTGCGGTCCAACCTTTAGAGAGTCCAGTCCGTGTCAGTCAACTCGTCCTGTCGTGTCCAGAGTCGAGTTTGTCGATAGGCTCCTCTCTTCAAATTCCACTTTGAAATTTGCAAAATTTAGCCATTTGAAAAAAGATCTTTTTCGACAAGGTCAGATTTCAGTCTATTTAAACTGCGAATTTCTTTTATATCCCTTTCCATTTTGAAAACCTAGCTCGTGATTGCTTTCAGGATTTCAAATTCAAAATTTCAAAAACTTCAAAAATCATTTTCCCCAGCACGAGTCATTTTACTACCTACGTGTTGCATACATTTTTATGTGACTTATACAGGTACGACTCAAGCGAAGACGTGCAAGTCATCAAATCTCCCCAGCAGCATTTTCCGGGATGGCACGGGATGGGCCAACACACAGGCGCACCCAGGACTTACGCAACAAGCCCAAATTCCCCACGGAGTACGATCATCCAGCGCAGGTATGGTCTCTGTCTTATGGCTGGCGAGCCCTTCACGCGAGTCTAATGGACTATAAATGACCCGACCGGAAGTCTACCAGGTCTTAGCGGGCTTGGTAGCTACTTTGACTTTCGCTTTGTCCAAGCCTCAGTCAGAGTGGGGGCTCTGTAGACACCCGCATTTTGACTGCCAGGTGTCTATGGCAGTTTCCAAAAAAATACCCGATGATGATCGGACGCTAACGTGTTTCTATGCGCTCGGATACGGGCTCAAATCCATTAATCGTTGGCTAACACACTTACGGAGTACAAATCTCACCAAACGGACCTCAAATCCAGGCGCAGTGGATCATTCCGAGTCAAACAAGACTATATTGGGCCGAAACCGACACCGGAAATAAAACCGACTTTTCACGATTGGGTCAACCCCGGTCAAAGTCGTTTCCGAGACACACAAAACAACCCATACAACCATCAAAAGTCCAAGTCAAATGCAAAACCCATCAAGCAATCAAAGTCAAGGTCCAAAACAAAGGACCCGTGCACCCCGACTGGGCCACTCGATCGAGTGGGCTTGTTTTGAGCCCGACGACTGGCTTCACGGGCCACTCGACCGAGTTAGCCCTATACTTGGTCGAGTAACCCTAAATCGGGTGCCCTAGCTCTCCCTATATAAGCAACCCCCATGCAACACAATTAGACACATCTCTACAACCCTAATCTTTCACACATCTCTACAACTTTCACAACCTTTACATCCTTTAGCAATCTTAAAAAACCCTAGTACACTCTAGGACAACCCTAACACATCTACACACACTTCAAAACCCTAGCAATTCTACACTAGCAAAAACCCTAAACCTAGTTTTAGGAATCAAACCCGAGCCACCATAAGGTCCATAACTTAGCCTCCATACACCTCGAGGACTCTTGTGTTAAAGCCACGGTTACGAGTCCGCACCAAGACAAGAACATGTAGGTTGAGGGTGACAAACCTCGTTCTCCTTTCCCTTTTCTTCTCGTCGTCCATCTCTTTTTTTTATTCCTTTTTTCGTTTATTATTATTATTATTATTATTACGTTTATTATTATTATTATTATTATTATTATTATTATTATTATTATTATTATTATTATTATTACTATTACGTTTATTATTATTATTATTATTATTATTATTATTATTACGTTTATTATTATTACGTTTATTATTATTATTATTATTATTATTATTACGATTATTATTATTATTATTATTTACCTCGTTATCATTATTGCGTCATAATATCGGTAATATCGTTAGTATCAAAGTATTAAAATACTCATTGATTTGTGTCAAGTAAGAAGGATATCGGGATAAGAAAACACGAACATACAAGTGTACTGCACACAGCGTTGACGGTCGCTTATCCCGGTACCCCGATTATTTGATTATTGAGATGAGTCAACTTAAACAAGAATTCGTCATTATTTCTTGTCGTTATCATCTTTAATATCGCATTCATCGAATTTTCTAAAACCAATTTTAATAAGGGTCGAAACCCGTTGACACGGATCCGACATCACGATCTCTAGGGATTTATCGATGTCGGAGAAGTCGAGGGAATCAAGTTCTTTTATTATTTAATCAAAGAGTAGTCAATCCTTCTAAATCGCATTAAATCAACTTAGGGCAATTTTCGTTGATGCTAAATAATTGTCGAAACAATTCTTTAGAATTATGACATTATTAACGCGGAGAAAATTTTATTATATCACAACAATCAATTCAAAGCAATTTCAAACGATTTCAAAATCAACACGATTTTGTACACGATTTCTTATCGCATAGAGGGCACTCGACCGAGTGCCTGATCCACTCGGTCGAGTGGCACCTCAAAACCGAGTCAGAACGCATGTCACGACCACCACTCGGTCGAGTCTCACAGTGACTCGATCGAGTGGCCATGTACTCGACCGAGTTGGCCAATAACTCGGCCGAGTACGGTCCTAAACGCGAAACAGAAACTTTTTTATGCTTACTCGATCGAGTCCATCGACCACTCGATCGAGTAGCCTTACAACGACTCAACACGCGAGTCGTACATTGTTCTATTTTTCAAAACTCGATAGTATTTTACGACATTAGGTCAACATATGCATAATCAATCATATGTATACTATCTTTTCAAATCGTGCATCCCCATATTTGAATCTTTTTCAATTCAATTCAATTTTGCACAAACCGTTATTATTCGTTATATTATTATATCATTACTAACGCGTTTGTTGTTTCTCTTGTTAATTTAATTTTGTTTGTTTATTATACTAAATGAACCAGCATGCTAAAATACAACTTTGACGTTAATTTTAGTTGCATTAAATTGACTTAGAAACCCTTTCAATTACATTCGCATGTTTAGGGAAAATAAATCTTTGCATATCATTTTCCCGTTTTACTAGCACGCGTATTAGAAAGTCATTCGAGTTCTTAGTAGAGGCCGCTAATGTGCGGGCGGGGTTGGGTGTCCTTTGTGGGCTTCCCAACACGTACCCTCACCCCTTACTCAGAACCTCGGTTTCCGGATGCCCGAAACCGTTGGCGTACGAGAGTCATTCAATATACGATTAACCGCTCAAGTCGGCATCTATATCGATATGCAAAGGGACGAGCCCGATAAACTCTGACATCGGAAATGGGCCGTATTTTGTATACGACCCACTACGACATAGAGTGGGCTCGAACGGTTCCGAATAACCATAAAATTCGGTGGCGACTCCACATAGACTTAAATTTCAATTCGATCCTTCTCATATGGAGATTCATTCGCTTCCCCAAACCCGCGTGTGGCCGCGTCGGGGTGGACCTATGTCATGTCCACACATGGGGGCATCTTTATCCCATGTATCACCCTCTTTTGCTACCCGAGCGAACTTATCCAATCCTTTGAGTGTGGATGCATCAATATCTTTACCTAACGGTCAAGTTGTGAGTTGTAACATATTATTTGAGGATGTGCCTATTATCATTTTGGAGTCTACCTTCTTAGCTAACCTGATAAGTTTTAACCTCCCCAATTTTGATGTTATTCTTGGGATGGATTGGTTAGGTAAGTATCATGCCCAATTTGAGTGTAGGGACCAGAAAATAACTTTGAGGAGCCCACTTGGAGATCGGGTATCCTATAGAGGCTTAAGATCGAATCAAAAGACTAAGCTAGTATTAGCAATGAAACTAATGAGTTCGTATCGAAAAGGATGTTAAGTTAACCTTTGTAACATCACTAAGAACGAGGACAAGATGGAAATTAGTGACATACCTATTGTGAGAGAATTCCCAGATGTGTTTCCTGAGGAATTACCTGGAATACCACCCTTGAGAGACGTGGAATTTACTATTGATCTCGCACCAGGAACAACCCCTATCTCTAAATCACCTTATAGGATGGCTCCTATGGAACTTCAAGAATTGAAAAAGCAATTGGAAGAAATGTTGGAAAAAGGATTCATTAGACCAAGCACATCACCTTGGGGAGCACCTGTACATTTTGTTAAGAAGAAAGATGGTAGTGTGAGACTCTATATTGACTACAGAGAATTAAATAAGGTAAGCATTAAGAACCGTTATCCGCTTCCGAGGATAGATGATTTTTTTGACCAACTTAAAGGAGCTGGTATATTTTCCAAGATTGACTTAAGGTCAGGTTATCATCAGATTTCGGTCAGAGAGGAGGATGTTCAGAAAACCGCTTTTAGAACTCGTTATGGTCATTATGAGTTTTGAGTTATGCCTTTTGGGTTAACCAATGCACCAGCAGTCTTCATGGATCAGATGAATAGAACATTTCACGAATATTTGGATACTTGCGTGGTAGTATTTATCGATGATATTTTGGTGTATTCTAAGGACTCTGTTGAGCATGAAAAACACCTACGTACTATTTTGAATATTTTGAGGAATCACAAATGGTACGCTAAACTGTCCAAGTGTGAATTTTGGTTACATGAAGTTGCATTTTTGGGACATATTATCTGTAAGGAAGGAATTCAAGTAGACCCCGCTAAGATTGAGGCTGTCAAGGAGTGGAAGGCACCTAAGAGTGTGACTGAAGTAAGAAGTTTTCTAGGACTTGCGGGTTATTATAGCAGATTTGTACCCGAATTTTCAAAGATATCAAGACCCATTACAAAATTACTTCAGAAAGAGTCGAAGTATATTTGGACCAAGGAATGCGAGAAAGCATTTCAAGATCTTAAGGAAAGATTGATTTCGGCACCGATTTTAACGTTACCAAATGATGGAGAAGAGTATGAGGTTTACAGTGACGCATCACTTAACGGTTTAGGATGCGTACTAATGCAAAAAAAGAAAGTTATAGCTTATGTCTCGAGACAATTGAAAATTCATGAAAGGAATTACCCAACTCATGATTTAGAATTAGCCGCCGTTGTCTTCGCTTTGAAGATTTGGAGACATTATTTGTATGGAGTTAGTTGTAAGTTTTACACCGATCATAAGAGTCTTAAGTATATATTCACTCAGAAGGAGTTGAACATGAGACAACGCAGATGGTTAGAACTGATTAAGGATTACAACATTGAACTGTTATACCATGAGGGGAAAGCCAATGTGGTGGCCGATGCCTTGAGCAGAAAGAAAAGTCATTCGATGAGTACGTTGATTCATGATTTGGAAAAACTTGACATAGAAATGGTAAAGCATGGAGATACGACATTATTTAATATGGTAGTTGAACCTGATCTATTTCATGAAATAAGAACCGTTCAATTGGAAGATTGACAAGCTAGTCGTATACCTATAAAAAATAACCAACTACGGTCCAACTAAAAATATAGCTAGGGAAGTCGGGATCGATTTCACAGGGAGACAAATAAATCCTACTTGCAATTAAAGTCTATCTATGAAACAATCGGGGGTTTAATGTTTTGTTTTTATCTAAACTAAAGTAGTGGAGGAAAGAGAATTAAAATAGAAGAAATAACTAAAATAAAATAAGAAGAATGAAGATGAATAAATATATGGAGAGAAAACTAGGATTGTCGGTTCACTACGAATCTCATATGGTCACGGTCTAAGTCATAGGTCTGTCGCAGATATTGGTCTAAGGGGTATTGAAAAGGTCCTTCCGGTCCGTTATTCACCCTAGCATGTGTCTAAAGACTTCCGATCTTATTAGGGCAAACTAATGTGTTGTAGCAGGTCTAACTTTTACCAGGCTTTCGATCTTAGGTTCAAGTTTACCGAATTCAATTAATCAATCATGCGCATTAACTGACTAATCGCGATTATATGCTACGATTGACAACTCAGACACAATATCATTGACAGATCTATAAATTATTTAGCGATCACATTCAATTCGCAGATCCCCTAAATCCTAGCGAGGGAAATTAGTTACTCATGATTAAATTAATAACAACAAAATTAATAAAAGATTCTACTAGATTAAACATGACGAATAATAATAAAATTACGACAAGCATAAGACAAAGATCAAGAATAATTAAGTATGAAGAAGACGAACAATCAGGAACGAAGAAGAAGGAAGAAATATTGGATAAAATTACCAAAAGGAATGAAGGCGATTCGAATCCGAAAGTTTTACAATAATCAAGTTTAAAGGAAGAAAGTAGACTAAAGTATAAGGAAAGGAAAAGTATTGAGAGAAAAGTGAGTGGAAGTTTTTATGGCTGTAAAACCCTATTTATACAACTTTGGATAGGTTAAAACTGATTAGGAAATAACTGGCTGAATACGAAACTTGCTTGTCTGCGGCCCAAGAAATAGTCGGCCGACTATTATAATAGTCGGCCGACTAATATCGTCTTAATTTGATCTCTGCAGGCTCCAGAATAGTCGGCCGACTATAGTAACAGTCGGTCGACTATCGTCATGATCGGCCCTATCTTAACAGTCGGTCGACTATCATCCAGTTCAGCGGACATCTCCTTCCAGCTTCGCTTTGGCCCGGTTTTAATTCGTTTTAGCTCCTTTGTCTTCCGTTCCTGCAAAAGGACAAGACACAGCACAAAGTAGCCAATTCGGGGCAAAATAATAGTTTTCACTATTCAATAAACACGAGAATGCGCGTAATAAGAGCATAAAAAGTGTATATAAAATACGCGCATCAAATCTCCCCAAACCAAACCCTTGCTTGTCCTCAAGCAAGCCCAAAACAATAACTCAATCCTAATGGAATGTATATAACTCATAGCGGAATATGCTCCAAAGTCACCCAAACCAATGCGCAATTATTAAAATAAATGTAAACAACCACATACAACAAGCTTGACCAATGACAACAATACTGAACCTTCAACCTTGCAAGACTCGTCTATGTCGGACTCTCACGGATCGCTCATCACACAAAATGGGTGATATTGTGAGTATATGTAAAAACGGAAAGACACAACACTCACCTAAACTGCGACCTACAAGAACATGCATGCAATCTAACATGAAATTAATCTCTAATAACTGTACATACGCATTCTATCGGGTAAAGACACGTGCCAAGGACTTACATATGGTACAAAGTGAGGTTAATCGGGTAAGAAGAGGCAAAACGATATGGATATGAGAAGGTAAAAGCCAAGCTAGTATTCCTTACACCCAACATAGAATTCATTCCGTTCTCACCAAACTCTAGTTGAAGAAATTAGGCATAGTAACAAGCGCCTTATAAAAATCGCTTCTCACCAATAACTATGAAATTAGAGAGATCAATTCTTTTCTCATAGCAAAAACACATTCTTCTTCTAGCTTCACTTCATTTTTTCTTTCTTTTCTTCTTCTTTCCTTTCTTTTTTTTTTCTTTTCTTTTCATTCAATTTTTTTTTTTCATTGATTTTTTCTTTTCATTTTTTTTCTCAATTCCCCTTTTTATTTTCCAATATCATGGTACCAAAATTAACCAGGAAAAAAACAATTCCGTCTAATTCATCTACTAGCTTGACTACGGTAGGCAATATATGGCATGTAGTTAATAAACGGGTCAAACAGGTCAATTTGGCTATGTGAGGCTTATGGGAATTAATTAAAAGAAAGGATTTGCCTTTCTCGCACATGTCAAAACCACGAGTCAAAAACGTACAGGTACCTAAGAGACGAATGTCATGCTTATGCAGTTTGATATTACATGTCTTATAAGAAGTACTACTCTCAACCTAAATGAAACTGATCATGAATGTCATCAGTTTAAAGGCTCTAATTCCTTACAAATCTGAGTAGTTTGCCAACAATGAGTCAAGTTTATTCGTTCAGTACCGTTAATCAAAGATGCAAGAATGCCGCATGTAATTATATACAAAAACTCTAACGACGCACTAGCATAAGCAACTAATGAAGACATAAAAGCAATATCATCATCACTACATAGCATTCCGACTCAACTAAGACTCAATTAAATGCAAAAACATATTTTTGTGATTTTTTTATGCATGCGGAAATGCAAGAAATATGCAGATGGATGAAAATAGACAGATACATACCTTCCCCAAACCAAATCACACAAGGCCTTCATTGTGTACAGCAGACAATAAGAGGCAATAATAAATACGGGAAAGGAATGCAAAACGATGGAAGTGCAAAAAGAAAAAGAAGAACTACTTACAAGATATATACAAACGGAGACCTCCCCAAACCGTCCTAATCGGAGCTCTCATCACCGCTCTCCTCCTGACTACCACTTCCATTATCGTCATCTCCATCGTCGTCATCTCCCTCCTCGTCATTTCTCTTCTCATTCCCGGCATTGTTACCATAGCCTCCCTCGAGATAGGTGTAGTAAGTCGGGTGCCAACCTGTAGGAGAAATCAGGCCGATCTGCACTCCATTGTTGTAACATGGAAAGTCGGAAAGTGCCTGATTTAGCTGTACCGTGGCTATCCTGTGGCACAATTCATTAAGCATTCCAGGGACCGCCGCTTGGTCGACGACCGCAGGTGGAATATATGGTGGAGGAGGCACGAAGTGGGCAGGATATGCAGGCACATTAGAATAATCAGTATATGGAAATGCATAAGGAGGTCGTGGTAGGACCGAACGTCCAGCCGCAAAAGATGGTGTATGTGATGCACGGCTAGTCGATCGGCCACCCCCTCGAGATTGTCGAGGAGGTCGAGATGGTCCACCCGTCTCGGGTGCAAAGTGTGTCGGGGTCTGAAGATCTCTCCTAAGTGGTAGCAAATAGAAGGGATACGGTGGAGGGTCCCTTTCAGGACCAAAGGGGAGATAGGGGAAGGGGGTAAGAGGTGGTAGATTGTAGGGGAGGATAACTGAGTCATCCTTTGCTATGCGCCAACGCAAATCTGGCCCTAGCCAATGAAGACTCCTAAGGACATAAAAGTTCAAAAGACGACTTTCGAGTTGCGTGGCAGGTGGAAGATCGTGTCCTATAGGTACCTTCCCGCACGGGAAGTCTGGAAATAGCCTACGACCGATGTGGGAAACGAGACCCCCACAATGAATGACAGCTATAAGCCCATTTCCGATATGTTGAAAATGGTGGGCAACAAGGGCGGCCACATTCATGACATATGGCCGCTCGCTATCGATGTTAAGATAGCCTGCTAGACTCTCTAACTCATCGGCATTAATGTTATTTGGCTTTGTATGTCCGTAAATGGTGCACCCTATCAGACGAAGCCAGTATTGGATGCCTGGGTGATGGACTTCGTTGCCTCGCTTACGACCCGTACTACGATCAGTAATGCAAGACCAGATTTCATTGGCTAGACGGCGAGGGGGATGTATTGAGTCCCCTTCGCTGGTGACACCCAAAAGTGGACCGAACTCACGAACGGTCCTAGAAAAACTCGTGTTAAAGAGTCTAAAAAAATGCATGGTGTGTCCCAATTCATGTCACTAAAAAAATTGAAACTACTAAAAAATTCAAGAGTCAGACCCATATATGTGAATTCAAGCATATAGATAAGGCCACTCATACCAGTACCATTAAGTAAGTCAACAACAGGCTGATAAATGCCCAACCTGCCCAAGACCTCACGGTCTAGAAACCGTGTTGGGGTTACCTTAAGAGCTGCCAACCGGACAAAGCGCTTCCTCTGATCCGCCGAGGTAAACCAAATGTCAGAGTATTTCGGTATGCTCTGCTCGAAAAATGGAACGAGATCTTGGGTCGGCGCAAACTCTCGACTAATGTCGACCCGACGCCTTGTGCTTCCCCGACGCTTTCTTTTTGCATCCATTTCGACCTGAAATAGCAAAAATCAGACTAGTGTACTACTCACACAAAAACCCCCAAATTAATTGAAATCAAAACCATAATTTCATAACTGAAATTTGGGTAAAAACATGATAATGTGAAAGAAATTGTGGACATGACATAGGTCCACCCCGACGCGGCCACGCGCGGGTATGGGTAGGCAAATGAATCTCCATATGAGAATGGATCGAATTGAAATTTAGGTCGAAGTGGAGTCGCCACCGAATTTTGTGGTTATTCGGAACCATTCGAGCCCACTCTATGTCGTAGTGGTCCGTATACAAAATACGGCCCATTTCCGATGTCAGAGTTTATTGGGCTCGTCCCTTTGCATTTGATACCGATACCGACATTATCGGATATCGTGTATTGAATGACTCTCGTGCGCCAACGGTTTCGGACATCCGAAAACCGAGATTCTGAGTAAGGGGTGAGGGTACGTGTTGGGAAGCCCATAAAGAACACCCAACCCCGCCCCCACTTTAGCGGCCTCTACTAAGAATTCGAATGACTTTCCAATACGCGCGTTAGTAAAACGGGAAAATGATATGCAAAGATTATTTTCCCTAAACATGTGAATGGAATTGAAAAAGGGTTTCTAAGTCAATTTAATGCAATTAATTCTACGTCAAAGTGGAACTTTAGCATGCGGGTCCATTTAGTACAATAAACGAACAAGAATTAAATTGACAAAAGAAATAACAAACGCGTTAGTAACGATGTAGCGATATAACGAATAATAACGGTTTGTGCAAATGATGAATTGAGTTGAATGATGTAAACGAGATGCAAATATGGTGTATGGTTTGAAAAGGTAGTAATACACGTGATTAATTAAACATGTGTTGACCTAAATCATAAATTACTACCGAGTTTGAAAAGAAGGATGTACGACTTGTTGTATGTGTCGTTTATGAGGTCACTCGATCGAGTGGTCGATGGACTCGATCGAGTGGACCTGCAAAAGATGATTCTATTTTGCGTTATAGACCATACTCGGTCGAGTTATTGACCAACTCGGTCGAGTACATGGCCACTCGACCGAGTCACTGTGAGACTCGATCGAGTGGGGGTCGTAATAGGCATTCTGATCCGATTTTAGGGTGTCACTCGATCGAGTGACTAAGGCACTCGGTCGAGTGGCACCTGTACGAACTTGGTTCGTTTGCAATTTAATTGTTGATTTTGAAATTACTTTTGATTTTTGATAGCTCGACGATTTTACCGAATCGGACATAAATATTGTATAATTTATGTTCGACTTGGTTCTTTATAAATCGCGAATTTTGTTGAACCGAGTATAAATATTGTTGAATTTATACCCGATTCTAAATTTGATTACTCGTTGTATTCCATATTCGATTATTTGAATCGATATGGGATATTAGAGTGAAATAGAAAAGAAAAAAAAAAAAAAGATTAATTTTAGTCGTTTTAAATTAATTATCGTGATATGAACAAATCACGTTAATTAATTCATGTGACTTGATCGTTAGATTCGATATCCAATTATGGAATTGGTATCGAATCTAAAATCGACGCTTTACTTGAATAAAAAAGAACTCGATTCCCTCGACTTCTCCGACATCGAAATAAATCCCTAGGGATTGTGATGTCGGATCCGTGTCAACGGGTTTCGACCCTTATTAAAATTGATTTTAAAAATTGATGAATGCAAGATCGATGATGATGACTACAAAAATAAAAACGAATTATTGTTTAAGTTAACCTATTTCAATAATCAAACGATCGGGGTGATGGGATAAGCGACCGACGACGCGTGTGCAGTACACTTGTATATGCGGTTTTCCTCATCCCACCATCACTCACGTTCGACACAAATCCATAAGTATTTTAATGTTTTTCTATTAATAATATTATCGATATTATGACGCGACGAACAAAATAATAAAAAAAAAACGAAAAAAAGTGCGGAAAAGGAAGATGAAGACGACGTGAGAAAGAGAAGAAGGAGAGAAAGGGTTTTGACACCCTCAACCTACATGTTCTTGTCTCGGAACGGACTCGTAATCGTGGCTTTAACACAAGAGTCTTCGAGGTGGATGAAGGTTAAGTTATGGTGGCTCGGGATTGATTCCTAAAACTAGGTTTAGGATTTTTGCTAGTATAGAATTGATAGGGTTTGATTAGTGTTTGTAATAGATGTTGTATGTATGTGTAAGGTTGCTCTAGGGTTTGTAAAAGTTATAAAAAGTTGTGTAATGTGTTGCATGGGGGTTGCTTATATAAGAAAAGCTAGGGCACCCGGTTTAGGGTTACTCGACCGAGTAGGTGTCTAACTCGGTCGAGTAGCCCGTTATGCCAGCCGTCGGGCTCGAAATAGGCTCACTCGATCGAGTGGGTGGGTCACTCGATCGAGTGGCCCAGCTGGGTCGCGCAGGTCAGTCTTTTGGACCTTGACTTTGGATGTTTGATGGGTTATGTGTTTGACTTGGACTTTTGAGGATTGTATGGTTGTTTTTGTGTGTCTCGGAAATGACTTTGACCGGGGTTGACCCAATCGCAAAAAGTCGGTTTTAATTCCGGTGTCGGTTTTGACCCAAATTAGTCTTGTTTGACTCGGAATGATCCACTGGGCCTGGATTCGAGGTTGATTTTGTGAGATTTGTACTCTGTAAGTGTGTTAGCCAGCGATTAATGGATTTGAGCCCGTATCCGAGCGCGTAGAAACACGTTAGCGTCCGATCATCATCGGGTGTTTTTTGGAAACTGCCATTGACACCTGGCAGTCAAAATGCGGGTGTCTACAGAAATCAATTAATTCGGGTAAGGAAATTGAGTAATAGCATAAATCTGAGACAAAACTAAACCAAGATCTGAAATTAAATGCTGAAACCAGAACCCGAAAACCCGCGACAGAGGCCCTGGGTGTCGCTTGAAAGTTGCGGTAGTCGCCCGACAAAAAGGATAGTTGTCCGACTATCAGAATAGTCGCCCCCGGCGACTCCCGGCAGATCGCAGAAAACGCAGGCGGCAAAGTGGTGGCTAGACGGAAATAATGAAAAAGAAGCACAAGAAAACTTACTTGAATGATTGGAAAGTAGTTGCAACTTCAATAAAGACAAGAACTAGCAAGGATGAAAAGATTAGAGAAGAAGATGGGTAGGGGTTTGAGGATGAAGATGGAGATTTGAAATGAAGAAGATGAAGGTTAAGGATGGAGGTAGGTGGGAGGAGTGAGAGAGAATAGGGTTTTAAGGGTTAATGTTTTAATTTTCAAAAATAATGAACTGAATAGAATAGAGTGAGAGAAGTATGACTTATGCAACGGAAATAATCAGCCAAGGTGCGCGACTTTCGCCTGAATTGTCGACCGACAATAGGAATAGTCGTTCGACTATAAAAATAGTCGGCCGACTATTAAAAATAGTCGGTCGACTATTGCTGTCCAGTTCCAGTTTTCCGTCAGCAGCCTGTTCTCTGCAAAACTCAATTCAAACCTTTAGACCCTCGTTCTCACCCTCATAAAATCTATAATGCAGAAAATCAAATATGCTCTAACTAATTAAATGTAGGTACAAATGTTTTACAACCCGGGTTGCCTCCCGGTCAGCGCTGGTTTAAGGTCCCGCACGACCGTAGTCACCTTGCTCAGTTGGTGACTGTTTCGAGGTACAAAACCTCGACTTCTCCTTCTATCTCACCTCTCTCGTGGTAGTGCTTTATTTGGTGACCATTGACCTTAAAGCGATTTCCCGTGGAAGAGTTTTCAAGCTCGACCGACCCGAATTTAGAAACCGAAATTACCGTATTTGGGTCGGACCATCTGGATTTTAATTTTCCAGGAAAAAGACGAAGACGCGAATTAAACAATAATACCTTTTCGCCCGCTTTAAACTCCCTTGGAATGATACGCTTATCGTGCCACCTTTTTGTCTTTTCTTTGTAGATACGGGCACTATTGTAGGCATTCATTCTGAATTCCTCGAGCTCATCTAGCTGCAAAATTCGATTTTCGCCACACAATTTTGGGTCAAAATTCAGCTCTTTAACGGCCCACCAAGCTTTATGCTCCAACTCTACGGGTAAGTGACATGACTTCCCATAAACCAACCGATAAGGCGATGTACCAATCGGTGTCTTATAGGCGGTCCTATACGTCCATAGAGTGTCATCTAGTTTCAGGCTCCAATCTTTTCTTGACTTCGAGACAACTTTTGCCAAAATATCCTTAAGCTCTCGGTTCGAAACTTCGACCTGTCCACTAGTTTGGGGGTGGTACCCCAAACCTCTACGATGCATAACACCATATTTCGATAGTAAGGCAATAAGTTGTTTTTCTTTAAAGTGCGTACCTCCATCACTAATGACGACTTGGGGGACGCCAAAACGTGGAAATATAATCTTTTTGAAAAGTTGGATGACGGTCTTAGCGTCACAATGGACCGAGGCAACGACTTCTACCCATTTAGATACGTAGTCCACACTCCACAACTACTAAAATGTACCTATTACCTCGACTTGTCGGGAAGGGACCTTGATAGTTGATGCCCCAAACATCGAAAATTTCTACCTCCAAAATACCGACCTGAGGCATCTCATGCCTCCGGGAGATATTTCCCGTCCTCTGACAAGCATCACATCCTGAAACAAATGACTTGGCATCAGAAAACAAAGATGGCCATTAAAAACCTGACTGAAGTACCTTAGCTACGGTCCTAGCGGGACCGTGGTGACCACCATAAGACGATGGATGACAGGCTTCCAAGATGGCATTGGTTTCCCATTGCGGTATGCATCGCCTAAAAAGTCCGTCGGCACACTCCTTGAAAAGATATGGATCGTCCCAAAAATATTGCCGAACATCATGTAGGAACCGCTTCTTTTGTTGATATGACAAATCAGGCGGCATTATTTTACCTACAAGAAAATTATCATAGTCAGCATACCATGGAGTATCCATTATACCAATTGCCATCAAAATATCATCAGGAAAAGAATCATCTATCGGTAAAGTATCGCCTCTGTCCTGCAATGGAAATCTAGAAAGGTGGTCCGCCACAGAATTTTCAGCGCCCTTCTTGTCCTTGATCTCCAAGTCGAATTCCTGAAGTAGGAGGATCCATCGTAGCAATCTCGGTTTGGCTTCCTGCTTCGCGAGGAGGTACTTCAAAGCCGCATGGTCCGTATAAATTGTGACTTTCGACCCTATTAAATAAGATCGAAATTTCTCTAATGCATAAACCACAGCTAGAAGCTCCTTCTCCGTCGTAGTATACTTCACCTGAGCCTCATCCAGAGTTCGGCTCGCATAATAGATGGCATTTATTGCCTTTTCCTTCCTTTGACCCAGCACCGCTCCGACCGCATAATCACTAGCGTCGCACATAACTTCAAACGATAACTCCCAATCCGGGGCCTGAATAATAGGTGCTGTGACCAAAGCCTGCTTCAACATGTTAAAAGCAGATAAACATTCATCAGAAAAAATGAATGGGGCATCCTTAAGGAGCAATTGTGTAAGTGGTTTAGCAATTTTAGAGAAATCTTTGATAAACCGGCGATAAAATCCAGCGTGTCCAAGAAAACTCCTAACCCCTTCACGTTAACGGGAGGAGGCAATTGCTCGACCACTTGCACCTTTGCTTTGTCTACTTGGATGCCTCGATCTGAAACTAAGTGCCCAAGGACAACTCCCTCGTTGACCATAAAATGGCACTTCTCCCAATTCAGCACTAGATTGACCTCAATACATCGCTGCATCACTTTATCAAGGTTAGTTAAACAATCAGTGAAACTACTACCGTAGACACTGAAATCATCCATAAATACCTCCATAATAGACTCGATATACTCGGAAAATATCCCCATCATACACCTTTGAAAGGTGGCAGGGGCATTACACAACCCGAAGGGCATCCTGCGATAAGCAAAAACACCATGGGGACAAGTAAAGGTAGTCTTTTCCTGATCATCAGGATGGATCGGGATCTGAAAGAACCCTGAATAGCCATCTAAATAACAGAAAAACTTATGTGAGGCTAACCTTTCAACCATGTGATCGATAAACGGAAGAGGGAAGTGATCTTTTTTTGTGGCGGCATTTAATTGTCTATAGTCAATGCACATCCGCCATCCCGTTACAATTCTAGTAGGTATTAATTCATTTTTATCGTTTTTTACCACGGTCGTCCCGCCTTTCTTCGGGATGACCTGAACAGGACTCACCCATTTAGAGTGACAGACAGAATAAATTATACCTGCATCTAATAACTTAATCACTTCTTGTGGACATGAAATAGGTCCACCCCGACGCGGCCAAGCGTGGGTTTGGGGAGGCGAATGAATCTCCATATGAGATGGGTCGAATTGAAATTTAAATCGAAGTGGAGTCGGTACCGAACTTTGTGGGAGTTCGGGCCCGTTCGAACCCACTCTATATCTTAGTGGGCCATGCACAAAGTATGGCCCATTCGGATGTCAGAGTTTATTGGGTTTGTCCCTTTGCATTTTGATACCGATACCGACATTATCGGATACCGTGTAATGAATGACTCTCGTGCGCCAACGATTTCGGACATCCGGAAACCGAGGTTCTGAGTAAGGGGTGAGGGTACGTGTTGGGAAGTTCACAAAGAACACCCAACCCCGCCCGCACATTAGCGGCCTCTACTAAGATCGACGTAGTTTCGACGCTAAGGACCTTGACGACTTACGACACGACCCGACACTGCTAAATACGGGAAGTCCTAAGAAGAGGAAGATTTTGAAAAAGGATTTTTTTGAAGGCCCGAAAAATTCGGGGGAGGACCCGATTTTTTTCGAAAAACGGAAAAGCGTATCGGGCCATGGGTTTGAAAATTCGAAAATATTTTTGAGTTTTGAAATGGGCAGAATACCGGCTAGAAAAAGGTTTTTTTGAGTAAAATCGTAAATCCTAAATTCGGCATATGTCCCGGGTTTTGAAATTGGATATTTTTAAAGGGATGCAATTTTTGAAAAATGAAGGTTTTTGAAAAGATGTCATGTAGATCAAGTAGCATGTAGTCATGGAAGCAGTATAACGACACCATGTATGCTCTTAAACTAAGTCTCGGTCGGTCTATAAATGGTCTATACCAATGTACATAGCTTATCCGAGAATCGGGGCGGACTTCCTAAGTCGAGTTGAGCTTAGAACATGCCGTAAAACCCATACGAATCGACTATGGACACCTTTGACATATCCAATTTGGACTACATCAATAGTATAGTGGGACGTCGGTCACCAGTACCGACCCGGGAAAATATGGGGTTATGCATGAACCGTAGAACTAAAACGCGTATTGTACTAGTCAAACGATTTCTATTCGAGTCTCACCCTGAGGATGCCGATGGTAAGTCACGCATCAGTTAATCCCCAGCGGAGTCGCCAAATTGTGGACATGACATAGGTCCACCCCGATGCGGCCACGCGTGGGTTGGGGGGAGGCGAATGAATCTCCATATGAGATGGGTCGAATTGAAATTTAAATCGAAGTGGAGTCGCCACCGAACTTTGTGGAAGTTCGGGCCCGTTCGAACCCACTCTATATCTTAGTGGGCCATGCACAAAGTATGGCCCATTCGGATGTCAGAGTTTATTGGGTTCGTCCCTTTGCATTTTGATACTGATACGACGATACCAACATTATTGGATACCGTGTATTGAATGACTCTCGTGCGCCAACGATTTTGGACATCCGGAAACCGAGGTTCTGAGTAAGGGGTGAGGGTACGTGTTGGGAAGTTCACAAAGAACATCCAACCCCGCCCGCACATTAGCGGCCTCTACTAACATATCGTTTGATTTTGAAATACGCGCGTTAGTAATTCGATGAATGATATGCAAACAATATTTTGTCTAAACATGCGAGAATTTGAATGGGTTGCTAGGTCGATTTAATGCAGCTAAAGTTAACGTCAAAGTTGTATTTTAGCATGTGAGATTCTTTTAGTACAATAAAAGAAACAACGAAAATAATGCTAAAAAAACATGAACAAACGAGTTAGTAACGGTTTGTAAATCGAATAAAAGATATAGATACGATGACATGCATGATTTTGCAAAGATAATTCGCGTGATGGATTAAGCACGCGTTGACCGAGGTCATGAAAATATTTATCGAGACCCGAAATATGCTGAAAAGCCCGTTGTTTTATTAAAAAAGGATGTTTGAAGAAGAATTAAGACGAAATAGCTTTTTTATGTTACGGTTTTCAGGGAACCACGCGACCCGCGCGAAAAAGGCGCGACTCGCGCAGCCATGCGACTCGCACGAGGCACGTGCGACTCGCGTGGCGGACTGTTTTTGGGATTGTTTTTAGAAAATCGACAGTTTTGTTAAATCACGTACAAATATAGCATAATTTATACTCGACTTAAATATTGATACTCGTAATATTCGATGCTTGATTATAGAATCAATATCGGATATTTAGAGTGGAGTAAAAAAAGTTGTTTAGAAAATTGTTTTGAATGTTGTTAAGACGAGATAATTCCTCCACGTTGTAATATCATAATTACTCGACTTCAACGGTATTATGCTTAACATGATTTGATGATTGATTCCTTTAGATCCGATATTCGACAATAGAGTCGATATCGAATCCTTAGGGACGACTCTTTATTGAAAATAGTACGATAATATCAATATTAGGAACGAGAAAATAAAAAAGAAAAAACGTGACGACCCATATAAAAAGACGGACGGACGAGAGAAAGAGAAGAAAAGGGAGAAGTCGGGATTTGTAACACCCTCAACCTACATACTTGATTATCTCAAAAACGGACTCGTAGTAGCGGCCTAGGCGCGGGAGTGTTAAGATGTATATAGGTGAGTTATGGTGTGTTTGGTTAGGGATTTGGCGAGTGTTGCTCTCGGGTTTGTATATGGTTTGCCTAAAATTGCCTAGAATTTTGGGTTGTGAATGGTCGGGAATCCTATAGGACTTCTAGAGGGCAGATCGGAATATAATATGCCTAGTATTGCTGGAATTCCGGGTTGTAATTTTGATGATGTGTGTTGATGTTGTAATTGATGTCGGGAATTGTGTGTATGGTTTGCCTAAAATTGCCTAGAATTTCGGGTTGTGAATGGTCGGGAATCCTATAGGATTTCTAGAGGGAAGATCGGAATATAATATGCCTAGTATTGCTGGAATTCCGGATTATAATTTTGATGATGTGTGTTGATGCTATAATTGATGTCGGGAATTGTGTGTATCAATTGTGTGTGCAAGGGTGGGGTATTTATAGGATGAAATACCGACTTGGGATAGGAGATTGATATCTTGCAAAGGAAGAAAGCAACCGGTTGAGATGAAGTGGGATTCCGTCTTTGGATAGGAAAAGGTTACTTGCATGGGAAGAAACACCCGGTTTAGATGGAGTAGGATTCCGACTTTGGATAGGAAAAGATTCCTACTTTGTAGCTGATATTTGTGTAGTATTTGACTTTGAGTCAGATTTTTGAAGTGGCGTGACAGATTTTTATGTCTCGGAAACGTCTTTGACCGGGGTTTGACCCGATTGCTAAAAGACGGTTTTGCCCTTGGTGTCGGCTTTGACCCAAATTAGTCTCATTTGACTGGAAACGACCCACTGGGCCTGGATTTGAGGTCCGTTTTGTGAGATTTGTACTCCGTAAAAAGCCCAAGTCAAATGCTAACGATTTTGAGCCCATATTCGAGTATGTAAAGCTTGTTTGCGTCCGATCATCATCGGGTGTTTTTTGGAAACTGCTATAGACACCTAACGGCCAAATGTGGGTGTCTACACTTCTTTCATTACCACTACCTGCATTTTCGGGTTCAACTTACGTCGACCCTGTCTAACAGGTCGGCGATCCTCTTCAAGTTCAATTCGATGCATGCAAATATCGGGACTAATTCCCTTAAGGTCATCTAGACTGTAACCTAATGCATTCTTGTTCTTTTTGAGAACGACCAACAAAGCAGAAAGTTGGTTCTCATCTAATTTATTAATTACGATGACGGGATAAGACTCAGAATCGTCTAGAAATACATACTTAAGATGGGACGGAAGAGGTTTCAGGTCGGGTTTGGTTAACTCTACAGCATAAGAAGTATCTACCAACCTATTTACCACTTCTTCGTCGATGCTCGTCAGTTTCTGTGTATCTCCTAAAATATCCCACACAGCATCATCGTTAGTCTTATCACCTGCACAAGTGTCTAAACATGTCAGAGCCTCGAGCGGGTCCCTACTCAAGGAACCCGTACAAACATCAAGAATAACTTCATCAATAATATCTAGTGCATAACAAGTATCCTCGATCATAGGCTTAGCTAATGTATTGGCTAAATTAAAGGTCATTTTATCGTCCCCCACCTCTAGAGTCAATCGTCCGTGCTTGACATCTATAATAGCCCCTGCAGTATGTAGAAATGGCCTACCTAAAATTATAGGAATTTGAGTGTCCTCAGCCATATTCAAAACAATGAAATCGACAGGTATAAAGAATTTACCTATCCTAACGGGGACATCCTCTAAGACTCCTAGGGGACGTTTGACTGACCTATCAGCCATCTGAAGACTCACACTTGTGACTTTAAGCTGACCCATATTCAGTTTCTCGCAAACTGAATAAGGCATGACACTGACACTTGCACCTAAATCACATAAAGCTTTATCGATTACATGGGTGCCTATGGTGCATGGAATGGAAAAACTACCCGGGTCTTTCACTTTGGGTGGCGACTTACTTTGAATTAGAGCACTACACTCAGCAGTAAAAGCAATAGTCTCATGTTCCACTACTACAAATTCCTTTGAATCTCGACACTTTTTTTTTATTTACGACGCTTTAAAGCATCGAGAATTATATTCTTGACGCTTAACAAAAGCGTCGGATTTTGGGCCGTCAGGAATTTCTGTCACCTAAAAGTGTCGATATTCTCGACACTTTTTTGTGCCAACAGTTTACACGACACTTAATTGTGTCGAGAATTCTGACTCCTTTATGTGTCAAAAATACAGAGGTCGACACCAATGTGTGTAAAGAAAAAAATTTGGGGTAACTAACATTGACGGAAAAAAGCGTCAAGATTTACATTTTAAGAAAATAGTTTATAATTGTTTTAGAGATATAAATCAATAATTAGTGACATGAATAATATAGGACTATAAATGGCATTATGATATTAAATACATTTTCCAATCCAAGTTAGGAATTATTGTCATTAATTAATCCAATCTAGAAAAACCCAAAAATAAAAATCATTACAACTTTCTTCAAGCAAAACAAAATTTTAAAAAAAAGTGTACATAAAAATTAAATCCTAGCTAATTAGCTCCCAAAAGTATGCGGAAATTGCTCTTTTCATCTGGATGCACCGTCACGAGTTTTGATAAATCTGATAGATAAAAGAAAACATATTACGGAAGAAGGGAAGTTCCTATAAACAAAAAGATTACCAAATGATATAAAGAAGGAATTTTGCACTAGAGACAATTGATAATCGGATTGGCATTAAAGAGAACCTTAATTAAGTAGACTTATACAAAGTATTAGAATACTTGGAGGGTACTTTCTCTTCTATATACGTGCCTGCATAAACCTCAGCGACTATTGTCGAGAAAACAGCTTACCTTCCCTCGAAGGGGAGTATTAAGTACTATACCAAAATAAGAAACATAAAATATCCAGCTCAAAAATATCAGAGCATGCTAGAATCCAAATATTCCTACATCATGCTCAAATTAAAATTATATCTGCTGGTGAATTTAGGTTGCTCGAGTTTTCCAATAGCTATTGGATATTTTATTGTTAATGTACATAGTCACGTTTCACAAAATTCGAACAATTATTAGTCAATCTGCTAGAAAACCATATGAGGTCCGCAGCTGATGTCAACACCAACACAAAAAAACATTTGAAAATTTGAAATAAGCTTAAAGAGATTAGATATATACCATAAAGAAAAGAAAATGTGCCTTCATCATTATCTTATTTCTCTTTATTATACGATCTCGCAACCTAAAGAGAAATAGAGAACCAGACGAACTCAGAAAGTGGGATGGCCAACCGTTGAAAACTAGAACAAAAACATTACCTAATTAATTCAATGGCCTAAGACGATGAAAAAAAGGGTAAATGAACACACCAATTTTTATGACTTTGAAATGATACTTTTAAAAAAAAGGTTATTTCATAACAATAATACCAATTATGGGGGTGCTTCTTATATTAATACCAATTATACATAATCCCATTTTAATATGAACTATCCCCACATTAATCTCTCTTTAGAACAAGTTACAGGCTACCTGATGAGCCGGTTCCCTTTTCCTTTTAATTTCTTTTTGAATTAAAGTCCCCCTCCCACCATACTCTGTACACTTCCTCTCTCGTTACTACGTACTCTTCTCTCACCATTGTTGAACACGACATCTCCTATCACCATTGCTTTTCTTAAATTTTTTGAAATTTTGGTAAATAAATTAGAGCATCTGACGTTTGCAAAAAAAAATCTGACATTTGAAGAATACGAATTAGAGGAAGATCCAGATGAATAACCACATCTCATTGTATCAATGAGGGTTTTGAAGGTTGATAATGGAGGATGACTTTTAATTTGATGAATATAAAGGGGAAGAAGAAGAAGAGGCGCACCAAAACCTAGCAGGTCACAATTACCGGTTATACAGGTAAAAAAGGCATTGGTTATAAAGAGAGATTAATGAGAGGATAGTTGATATTAAAACGGGATTACGTATAGTTTGTATTAATATAAGAAGCACCCCCATAGTTGGTATTATTGTTATAAAATAATACCTAAAAAAAATCTACTCAATTGAGAATGGGTGAATCAGGTCGTACTACATAATACAAACAATTTGTGTGTCATTTTTATGTTACCCTTTCAAACTTCAAATCCAAACATATTTTACAACTTCCAACGATAAACCAAAAATATTTTGACCTCATTTATGCACAATTGAATACTCGCACAGTAATAATATGCCCACATAAAACCTGTGTCGTACTGTAGGATCTGCAAGAAAATGATCTCACTAAGCGACTAAGCATAATTAATTCTTTAGAACTAACCCCCATAGAGTCAGCAGGAACTAAAACTACAGAAAGTAAAAATTTATAATCTGTATTAGCAGGCGAAACAACACCAATTCACAATCTCGCCAAACATTTCATATAATATAAGTGTAGTAGGCACCAACATAATCTTTAACTATTACAAAGTATATGTTAAAAACTAAAAAATAGAAAGAGAGAACACTATAACAACTCAGCCATTGTGAACATTAGCATGAGCCTTCCTATGTCAGCACCTTAGCCTACACCATATCAGATCATTGTTGTACATGTTAAATAAAGGAAACTAAACCATCGCAGTCAGTTATTGTGCAATGACTCCCATTAACAATATTAAACTTCACTAAAACAAGATGACTAATAACTTTATATTTTTTATTTGGGATATGATGCCTTGTTTTAGAATAGAGATGAACTCAGTTATTGTATGCATTTTGGACTTCTACAACAAATTAAAAGTCATTAAACAAACTAAAGATTAGGAATAAACATGAGCAGTTAAAAAAACGATTTAGCTTACTAAGAGGGTGCTGCACATGGCCATAATATATGATAGAAATACACAGAACATGAGAAAAACATTGCCCCGGGTAAAAGACCTTGGTGTTTAGATGTTTGCAATATACTCTGTATTCCATAGTATGAGATTTTTCTCACGATAGCCTGCCAAACTGAAATCAAGCCATATCAATCGCATTTTTTCTCAAATTACTATAAACATCAATAACAAGCCCAAACATATAAAAATCAAGTAATTGAAACATGGGTGATTTCACACAACTCTATCTAGGGCACCGGTATAATACAACCTCCGCTTATTTTTAATAGAAAACCTATTTTGATTTAAGATAGAAATTATTTTTCATGTTTAGGCAAAAAGTGAAAAATCCCCCAATTCAATTTTTAGGGTTTCCTTTCATATTACAAAATTAATGAGTAAATAACAACGCACCTCGATTATCCATTGAAATGGAAATCACAATAAGACGACCAGTAAACAGGATGCAAAATTAGTGGGCAGCGCGAGTCGTAACACGAAGGGAATCACAACGCAACCCTCCGATTCTTTAGATTCGCAACATATTCCATATTTGGCAAATTCATTAGGTTTGCAACATTTCCATAACAGGTAGGTTTTGTTTGTGTAAACTTTTTACTTTATTGGTGAGACCCACCATCTCCACTCACAACCTTATTATTTGTGCAAATAGTAAACGTTGCGAATCTAAAGAATCGGAGGGAGTAGTTATGAATCCTGGGCAATATGTTTGAATCGATTGTCTAAGAAACTGAGTAGTTATGCTTGAATACATCTTTAATTCTTATAAAATGAACTGAGAAGTTATATAGAGTAGTTTTTTCTCGAGAGAATTAACGAAGATGAAGAGGGATTTCAGAGATTGGGTTGCAGGTTGCTACTTGCTAGGGTTTATTTTTGAGAAACAAGAATCTCGCGTGTGTGATAATAGGTTTAAACTTTTAACTTTTTCAAATACGCGCTTACCAAGGTAAATGAGCGGTTACTTGGAGATTACAGCTCGACGCGCTTGTAAAAGCGTCCATAGTGAAGCGTGGTAATTAGAAGGGATTTGTAGTAGTGTTTATTAAAGTTTCTCTTACGGGTCGGAATATATTTCATAAATTTTGCGTAAGAGGGTACCTGGGTAATTAATTCCGTGAAGGGAACGGTTACCTGGAGATTTTTGACGACCTCCATAAACTTACTGAACTGGTTCTCGACCTTCTTATTCTTCAACCAGCTATGAAAAGGAACTTGAATTTTGACCTGTTCAGGAGCTTTATCTTGTAGAACATCCGTTTCCACTTCAGCATCAGACGTCGTATCAGCAGTGACCGTCTCGGATCTGGATCCTGCCTCTGGAATAGTCGGTCGACTATTGTTAATAGTCGGTCGACTATCAGGGATAGTCGGTCGACTATTTTCCTCCTCACCTGCAGTTTCTGTTAATCTGTCAATGATAGTCGGTCGACTATCTGAAATAGTCGATCGACTATTATTGATCAGTTCGTCATTCACAGCAGTTTCAGCAGTTTTTAACGATACATCATCATCTATTACATCCTCAATTACATCATCCACAATAACAGAATTATGATAGCTAGGCATCTTGGGCTCGTCATAAGTAAGGCCGCTACGAAGCTGAAACGCGTTGGTCGTATCGTGCGGTTTTTCCGGCTGTAACGGTAGTGTGCCCGGTTGCCTAGCAGACTGATTTGTTGCAAGCTGCGCCACCTGCGTCTCCGACATCTTGATCTGTGCATCTTTGGATTGGTCACTTTTCTGCATCTGGATCATAAGAGATTGCATCATACTCTTCAATTCCTGATATTCGCTAGGAACTGGAGCCAGAGTCACGGGCGGTGGAGGAAGAATAGCAAGAGATTGAGTCGGCGGTGGAAGAGCTAGAGGCTTTTGAAAGCCTTGTTGTTGTCCGCGATGAGGCGGAACATAAGCTTGTTGCTTCGGCTGAGGAACTGGGTTCAACACATTCTGACTCGTCCAACTGAAGTTCGGATGCTCCCTAGTCCTCTCATTATAGTAATTAGAATAGGGATTACCTTGCTTGAAGTGTTGTTAAGCTAGAACTTGTTCCATCCCGGTCATACATTCCCCCGTGCTATGGCCTTCGGTACCACATCGCTCACACATGGCCTCCTGTTTGATCATGGCATGGACAGTTTGCTGATTTGACTCGTTTCTATGAGGCGGATTCTGAATTTTATCGAGACGGGCATGTAGATGATCAAATTGAGCCATAATCTCACTAGTTTCAGCTGCGGCTACCCGAACACTTCCCCTCAGATTTCCATATTCGGCTCGATGCGTGGCCATCTCCTCGATCAATTTCCAACCCTTGTCATCATCAACATTGTTTTGGAAACGTCCGTTAGCTGCATGCACCATCAAGAATAGCACGATTATCATCAAATAAACCGTTATAAAATTGATTACATAAGAACCATAGCTCGAATCCGTGGTGAGGAATAGAACGGACTAGATCCTTAAATCTAGTCCATGTTTCGTTAAGATCTTCCAATGGTCCTTGCTTAAAACTGGTTATTTGACTCTGTATCTGATTGGTGCGCTGAGGAGGGTAGTAATGCTTATAAAAAGCAAGCGCCAATGAGTTCCAGTCATTAATATTGGCTGCTGCTTTATCCAAGTCTCGATACCATCTACGGGCTGGACCTGCAAGAGAAAATGGAAATAAGGCCTCCATTACTTGTTCCTATGTTACCCCGGGAGCAACTGGAATCGAACAACAATAATCAGTGAATATTTCCATATGTTGTCCGGGGTCTTCGTCTTTCCTGCCCGAGAAGGTATTTCGCTCCACTAAATTGATATAAGCGGGACGAATCTCGAAAGAGCCGGTGGTAGGAGTTGGTAGCTTCCATCCTTTCGGGATGTTAGCCTGAGTTGGCTCGGAGCGAGTGGAAAGCTTCGGCGGCATGATCGGAACTGAGATATTCGACTCGGTGTCTGACTTTGTGCTTGAGTCGTCCTCCTCGTGGGACGAATATTCAGCTTCCAGGTTAGTGGAAACTGGGTCAAGCGAATTAAATTTCTCCGCTTGACGTATTTCCCTCCAAAAACTCCGTCTAGCTCGTAAAGTCTTCTCGGGTTCGGGATCAAAAGGATGAATCTCGGACCTGTTAGACCTGGGCATACACAGAAGTAAGAAGGAAAATATGAGAACCGTCTCAAGGAACGAAAGTTCCCTGAGACAAAAGATAAACTAAAAAGACAAGTAAAATTAACCGTCTCCTCGGCAACGACGCCAAAATTTGACAAGCTAGTCGTATACCTATCAAAAATAACCAACTACGGTCCAACTAAAAATATAGCTAGGGAAGTCGGAATCGATTTCACAAGGAGACAAATAAATCCTACTTGCAATTAAAGCCTATCTACGAAACAATCGGGGGTTTTATGTTTTGTTTTTATCTAAACTAAAGTAGTGAAGGAAAGAGAATTAAAAGAGAAGAAATAACTAAAATAAAATAAGACGAATGAAGATGAATAAATATATGAAGAGAAAACTAGGATTGTCAGTTCACTACGAATCTCATATGGTCATGGTCTAAGTCACAGGTCTGTCGCAGATATTGGTCTAAGGGGTATTGAAAAGGTTCTTCTGGTCCGCTATTCACCGTAGCATGCGTCTAAAGGCTTCCGATCTTATTAGGGCAAACTAATGTGTTGTAGCAGGTCTAACTTTTACCAGGCTTCCGATCTTAGGTTTGTAACCACAAATTTTGTATCGCAGCTAACTGAAATACAAAACAAGGAAAACAAATAAATTTTATTAATTATTTATCAAAAGTTCATGTACAACCTCTAATGTATCCTCTGATTCTAACGCCGTTTAAGGAACACGTGTACGCGGTACACGTGAGGGATGCGTGCGTAGCTGACTTGTACTGCCTCGCGCGCGTTGTAATTTGATGTTCTTGAGAGGGTCGCGATGACTTGAATCTCCCTTGAACGTTTTAATTTGTCTTGGATCTTCTGACTGCTTGCGACGGATTTGATGGAGAGCTTGTAGCGACTTCTTGTCTTTTTCTCTCTGGATCCTTTGCTTCAGAATTTTCCAATTGCCTTCAAATGAATGAGAAGGGCTCTATTTATAGAGTTTTGGTTCTTCTTGGTGAACTTTGTAGTCACAGGCCCGTTTATGGGCTTATGAGTGACATTGACCCAATTTGTCTTCTTTTCGGATTTAATGATCCAAATAAGTCTATTTGTAATTTGGATCGACCCATATTTTCTTTACTCGGGACAAAATAATTAAATTGAGTTAAAATTTCGTATTAACTCAAAATAATTAATTAATTTAATTTATTCGGCACTTTAATAAATTTTAGTGCCTACAAATTGCCCCCTCGGGACCTTGTCACGAACACCGTTTGGGTGTTTTGGAGTGGCAGGGTCTCGAACATTTTTTTTTCTTGTTTGAGTTTGACTTGGAAGTCGACGAGCACCGAACTTGTCGTACAGGTAGCTCTTTTTTTTTTTTTTCCTTTTGATCACCCTGTCATTATCTGACTTGACGGACGACCTGAGATGTCTTGAATTTTCTTGACTTGGAAGTCGGCGAGCACCGGACTTGTCGTACAGGTAGCTCTTTTTTTTTTTTTCATCGTTACCCTGTCATTATCTGACTTGGCGGGTGACCTGAGAGTTCCGTGTATTTGTTTTGACTCGGAGGCATCCCATCTTGCTTTTTTTTTAGAAAGACCACTTTTACACCTAGGTGGCTAGATTCTCGGTTTTAAGGAAAGTATATGATTACCATACTTGTTTTCCTTATTACGTTTTTTTACCTTTCTTTGTAGAATTAGGGTTGAGGTCTACCACCACCTATATATACATACATACCCAGCATGTCTTCTAGTGTATGCATACATACCTAGGTGGTCAGGAGCATTGTTCCGTGGTTTGCTTAAGCTCGCGGACCATCACTTGAGAATACAAAAAGTACGTATATTCTCCTTCCCATCTTCTGTTCTTTTCCTCTTCTAGCCTCCTTCTTGCTTGAATATTGTACGTGTAATGGAATTCGGAGTCGGCCCAAAGTTCACTGAACATTAAAGCGGAGTAATTTACCACTTTTGAATTTTCTCGCACATGCTATATAATTTGAATGTTCTTTTGTTTTGCTCAGAACGTTGGTCTAACTTTTCTGTCGCATATCGTACTGTCGATCGAGGTAGGACCTGGGTTTCACTTTGTACCGAACTGAGCGAACTCAATTTCTGGGGAAGACGAGAATCGTCAAATAAAATCCAACAAGGCACTATTGTATAACAATTGCGAGAATTGTATTGTAAGACTTGTTGTCGTCCTGCGTTTTGCTTGCCTATCTCTAATATCTCGCCTCTGTTCCTTTGCTTTGATCAGGACACCACTATCTTCGTCATTCAAACCAAATCCACTCACCTTCCACTTTTTTTTTTAAGGTAAATCCTCCCATACCCCTCTTATACGTACACTCTATATTTGATATTTATGTAAGTGTGTTGCATATGTACGTACTCCTTTCTTTATTGGCATGTATGTTTGTGTGTAGATCTGTTTCTGCAGGTACCATACATCTCAGCTTGGGCTCAAGCTCCTTTATTTGTTTCTCAAGTTTGTGCAACTATCCGTCTTTGTCTGTCGATTCTTGGAGATTTTATTATTATTCCGTCGATTCTTATGGAAGAAGCTCAACCCGGTGATTTTCCGTCTTAAACTGAGTTGTCATGAAATGAACTCGTTCGGGTCGTCACGACGCTGCACACGGAGTTGAGGAGCCACGGAGGGAGCACCCGGAGTTGTTATGAGGTGAACCCGTTTGGGTCATCACGACGCTCACGTGGAGGAGAAGCACCCGAGTTGTCACGAGGTGAACCCGTTCGGGTCATCACGACGCTCGCGTGGAGGAGAAGCACCCGAGTTGTCACGAGGTGAACCCGTTCAGGTCATCACGACGCTCGCACGCGTGGAGGAGAAGCACCCGAGTTGTCACGAGGTGAACCCGTTCAGGTCATCACGACGCTCGCACGGAGGAGAAGCGCCCGAGTTGTCACGAGGTGAACCCGTTCGGGTCATCACGATGCTCGCATGAAGGAAGCCACGAAGGGAGCACTCGAAGATGAGGAGTCACGGAGGGAGCACTCGGAGCTGAGGAGCCACGGAGGGATCACCCGGAGTTGAGAAGCCACAGAGGAAGCACCCGGAACTAAGGAGCCACGGAGGGATCACTCGGAGGTGAGGAGTCACAGAGGAAGCACTCGGAGCTGAGGAGCCACGGAGGGAGCACTCAGAGTTGAGGAGAAGCCACGGAGGGATCACTCGAAGATAAGGAGCCGCGGAGGGAGCACTCAAAGTTGAGGAGCCGCGGAGGGAGCACTCGGAGTTGAGGAGCCACGAAGGGATCACTCGGAGATGAGGCGAACCCATTCGGGTCATCACGTCACTCCTACGAAGGAAGCCTTTCTCGATGACTGGTGTGGACTGCTTTGAAGATACTCCAAGTTGCATCACTTCGTCCTACTTGAGTTGTCATGAGGGGACCCGTTTGGGCCATTATGACTTTCTAGTAGAGAAGCTCCGCTTGATGAAGAATTTTATGAAGCGTCGTTCGGTGATGATTTTTGTGAAGCTTCGTTTGATAATGATTTTTTTTTTATTTCCTCAGCCGTTAACAGTTTACGCTCTTCCGGGCCAGGAGCAATTACTTGTTATTTTGGAGGGGGTTGGCTGCACTCAAGCTACATGTTCACTCGAGTTGCCTACGTACTTGCAAAACATGGATAATGCTTCACAAGATCAAGCCAACGTAGTTCGCTAAAGGAATGGGTGATTTGTTTGGTGGTGTGGCTGCACTCAAGCTACATGTTCACTCGAGCTGCCTACGTACTTGCAAAACATAAGAGATGTTTTACAAGATCAAGCCAACGTAGTTCATGGATGCATTTTTTGTAGGTTTTGTTTTGTTTTTTTTTTGCGGTTTTTTTTTTCTTTTTTTTTGTGTGTATGTGTGTGCATGTGCAGTTTATCCTCTTGGTTAGGAGTTTTTATTGCAGTTTAGCCTCTTGCTCAGGAGTCTTCAGCGTGCAGATTTAAGAATAGTAGCGTTTCAGAAATTTCCCATTGATCGGGCCTACGCGCACACCATCTTCATCTACAACTTTGTATGCACCATTTGTGTAGACTTCTCGCACCACATATGGGCCATCCCACTTGGCAGTGAATTTTCCTACCGGTTTGTGAGAAGTAATGATCGGTCTTCGTACTGCAAGGACCAAGTCTCCTACTTGAAAGGAACGAGGGCGCACCTTTTTATTGAACGCTCGCGATAATCGAGCTTGGTAACATTGAAGCTTTTGTTGGGCTTGGAGCCTCTTTTCATCGAGAGCCTCTAGCTCTTCTAGACGCAACTTATCGTTTTCATCTTCTGTAAGTCCTTCCTGAATGGCTATGCGCAACGATGGGATCTGCAACTCTAGTGGCAACACAGCTTCTACTCCATATACCAATGCATACGGGGTCGCTTGAGTTGGCGTTTTGTATGTAGTGCGATATGCCCATAAAGCTTCACCGATTCTTTCATGCCAGTCTCGTTTTGACTTTGCCACGACCTTCCTTAGCAGGTTACAGAGCGTCTTATTGAAGGCTTCGGCTAGACCATTCGCAGGAGCATTGTACATTGATGACTTGTATTGTTTGAACTTGAACTTCTCTGCTAGGCTTGTCACCAATTGGTTGGCAAATGGCTTTCCATTATCGGTTATGATGCGTTGTGGCACACCATACCTGTAGATGATTTGAGTTCGGATGAAGTCCACAACATTTTCTTTCTTCACTTCACGTAATGTGACTAGTTCTGCCCATTTTGAGAAATAATCAGTACCGGCGAGAATGTACTCGTGCCCATTGGAAGCCTTCGGAGTGAGTGGTCCAACAACATCAAGTCCCCAAGCTTCGAAAGGCCATGAAGAGACGGTAGGATGCAATGGCTCCGGCGGTTGATGTATGAAGTTTGCGTTGAATTGACACGCGCCACATTTTCTTGCGAAGTCTATGCAATCTTGTACCATGGAAGGCCAGTAGTATCCCATTCTTTTGACGCGATCGTAAAGTTTCGGACCTGACTGGTGAGCTCCGCATATGCCAGAGTGAGCTTCATGCATGACTTCAGCGGACTCATCTTTTCCTAAGCATCTCAACCATTGTCCAAGAAAAGAGCGCCTGTAGAGTGTTCCTTTAAAGTGGATGAACTTTGGGGAACGTCGGCGTATCTCTACTTTGTGCCTAGGATCGTCTGGCAACTTCTGATGATCCAAGAAGTCGATGATGGGCTGACGCCAGTCATCTTCATCAATTGTGTAGACGTTGATCATGTTCGTCTCGTTCCTATTTTCTTCCTCCTCAAGCAGCGGTATTGCCCAACGATTACAGACTGGAACTTGCATTGATTCTTCTGCCCCCAGTGCCAATGTGGCTGCGAGGTTAGCAAGCGCGTCAGCCAACTTATTGGCACTTCTTGGTACATGACCAATGTTGACGGTGTCAAGTTGATTTAGCAGTCGGAGTGCTTGTTGATGGTATGGGACCAGATCCTCTTTTCGCACTTCATATTCATTGAGGGCTTGACTGATCACGAGCTGCGAGTCTCCGTAGATGTCCATGTCCTGAATGCCTATCTCGCGCGCCATTTGAAGACCAAGTATGAGGGCCTGGTATTCAGCTACATTATTTGAGCATAGCTGAGTTAGTGAAAAGGAGTATGGCAAAACATGGTTTTGTGGAGATACAAACACCACTCCAGCCCCAGCTCCGTCTCGCCTTGCAGCACCATCGAAGTACATTTGCCATGCTGGTAGGACGTCCACGTAGAAGATCTATTCCCCAAGAAGGTCGTCAAAAAGTTCCCATTCGGCTGGGACTGGATGGTCGGCGAAGAAGTCGGCGATGGCTTGCCCTTTCACAGCTTTTTGAGGCACGAAAACCAAGTCGTACTGTTTCAGCAACACTGCCCATTTCGCGAGTCTTCCTGACAATACTGGTCTTGAGAGTATGTATTTGATTGGATCTGCCTTGGACACCACGTGTATAGTGTGTGCTTGCATATAGTGCCTTAGCTTTTGGATTGCAAACACCAGTGCAAGACATATTTTCTCGATTGGAGAGTAATTCACTTCAGCTCCAACCAAAGTACGACTCAAGTAGTAGAGTGCCCGCTCTTTGCGGTCTTCAATTTCTTGAGCACACATTGCCCCCAGGGACCGTTCTTGTGCTGCGATGTATAAGATGAGTGGCTTCCCAGGAATCGGTGCCCCCAGTACAGGTGCACTAGCCAAGTATTTCTTTATGCTTTCGAAAGCATGTTGACATTTATCGTCCCACTCGTATGGAGTATTCTTCTTCATCAAGTGGTTGAACGGCTGACAACGCCCTGCGAGGTTGGATATGAACCTTCTAATGTATGCGAGGCATCCCTGCAATCCGCGTAATTCTTTCAATGTCTTAGGCACTGGCATCTCTCGAATCGCTCTGATTTTGGTCTGGTCGATCTCGATGCCTCGATGTCTGACAACGAATCCTAAGAATTTTCCTGAAGTGACACCAAATGCACACTTGAGTGGATTCATCTTCAGTTGACATTTTCTGAGCCTTTCGAAGACAGTTTGGAGGTCTTTAATGTGGTCTTGCCTTTTCTTTGATTTAACAACCACATCATCGACGTAGCATTCTATTGTTTTGTGCAACATGTCGTCGAAGATTTTCTGCATTGCCCGTTGATATGTCGCGCCAGCATTCTTTAATCCGAAAGGCATGACTGTGTAACAGAATATCCCTTTCGGTGTTCGAAAAGCTGTGGCCTCTTGATCTTCCGGCGCCATGTGTATCTGGTTATACCCTGCAGTACAATCCATGAACGAGAGCGCTTCGTGCCCAGTAGTTGCATCAATCATTAATTCTGTGACCGGTAGAGGGAAGTCATCTTTTGGGCATGCGTCATTAAGATCTCTGAAGTCGACGCATACTCGCAATTGTCCATTCTTCTTCCTGACTGGAACCACATTAGCTATCCACGTAGGATACTTGACTTCGCGAATGAAACCAGCTTCGATGAGTTTGTTGACTTCCTTTTCAATTTCAGGGACAAGCTCAGGCCGAAAGCGACGTTGGGGTTGCTTCTTAGGATTAACTCCTTTTTTGATTGCTAGACGATGCACTGCAATCTTTGGACTCAGTCCCGGCATTTCCTTGTAGCTCCAAGCAAAAACATCTTTGTACTCGAGCAACAATTTGTAGTACTCGTCTTCTTCCTCTTTGGTCAGCAGAGCACTCACATATATGGGGCGTGGGTCTTCAGAAGTCCCCAGGTTGAGTTCTTTCAACTCATCTACCGTTAATTGCCCCCCGTCTTCCAATGGTTCTGGCGCTTCATCTGCATCCACTTCTTGATTGTCATCCGGGATCTCCTCTACCGTTACATGATAAGAGGTTGCCACTTCTGAAGTCTTCGCCCTCTTGATGTTGCTCCCATTTGATGATGACGAATCGACATGCTCACTACCTTTTGAATGTCCAGTGAGAATCAAGACGCGACTCCTTACTTTGAGTGGTGTATGTTGCATGATATCCACTTCTTGCAAGCGCTTCATGCGGGAAGGTATTGCACTTTTTAAATCATCGTCTACTTTCACTTCTTCTTCAAGAGTCGAGCAACGACGACATTCACCTTTATCCTTCTTGGGGACTCCTAGTCGGTTGAAAACTGTTTTTGTCTGGGCGCTTAGGCGACGACGTGTTGGGTTCCGACAGATATTTCGTGGTCTAGAGTTTGGCAATACTTCTTCACCTCCATTTTGGTTGCCCAACCTGTTGAACACAGAATGATTATTGGATGGAGAGCTCGTCCTTCCTATCCTGTCAAATACAGAAGTCCGAGCTGTCTCCACGGGCGCACTTATCCTCTCGAAGATTGATATGGGTGACGGCTCTATCATGCCCCTTGCCTTGTCGTCTTCGATCTCTTCCGCCGTGATATGTTGTGATGACGTGGTATCACTTCCTTTTCGGCTTCCAATCTTTACTGGTGGAGGAGGTTGATAGCTTACCCCAGGTTTGGCAACTCTACATACGCCTTCTTTTACATACCCCAGGAGGAGGTTGTGCTTTACTAAGGCCATATGGTTTTGGAATTTCGTCGACAGCCGTCCCCATGGGATTTGGTTTTGAATAATCATAACCTGCTTTCTCTAGCAATTTATGCGCATTGGGATTACAAAATTCATCAAACTCTTTCAGCCTTTTGGTATCTTCAACTGCTCTGTCGAATCCCTTTAAAGGTGGTCCCATGATCTTGGTTTCTGATGAACTCGGCAGAGGTGTTGTGACCTTGGCTACCCATTCTTGCTTGAATGTTTGACTTGGTTTGTTTTTATCCCTAGATTCCGTCTTTGTTGGAGTACATTCTGCAAAAGGACTCTCCCCTTCTTTGCGACGAGACTTCGGGATGTATCGAAGGACAGGTGGTGCGGGCGTCAGTGACGCTTCTTGCATCTTGGGAATTACCACTGGAAGGATGATCTTGACCACTTTGTTTTCTTTTAGTTCCTCTTTCTCTTCCTCAGTACGAACTGTAGCTGCATTCTTTTTGATGACGTTCTTCTCCAACCTGCTTCCAGCCCCGGTTGAGGAGATGGTGGTTGGCATAAACTCGTTAGGTGTTGCGTCCTCATCGAAAAACTTAGCATCTGCGAAGAAGGTGTCAGCCTTGGAGAATGGTTTGGTGTCTCCATTTATTTTCCTTTCACCCCCTCGGTAGTACTTCAGACATTGATGAAGGGTTGAAGCGACAATGCCATTCTCATGCTTCCAGGGTCGTCCCAGCAGTAACCCATAGGATGTCTTGGCTTCGATCACATGGAACAACACGTCAGAAGAAAGGTCATCCATGGTAAGGTTTACACGGATCATCCCAACCACACGTTCTCCTGTCAAGTTGAAACCGTGAATAACTGTTCGACTGCTTGTAAGTTCCCCCACGGTGATCCCCAATTCTTTCATTGTAGCTTTCGGCATTATGTTGACTCCTGAGCCTCCGTCTATCAAGATTCGCTTGACCTTTTTCCCTTTGATATAGCCGGACATGTAGAGCGGCCTATTATGAGGCTTAGATCCGAGGAGTAAGTCTTCATCCGAGAAAGTCAAGGCAGCGTTGCAGGAAAGACATTGACTTGATTGTTCTGGGGGTTCCACCACATCCTTCATCTTGCCGGCGTATAGCTCTGGCTTCTCGAGTCCTTGAAGGATCAACTCGCGACTCTCTTTAGGAAGATGGAATATTTGTCTCCAACCCATATTTGCAGGGAGTCCATCTAGAGCCTTGACGATCTTCATCTCCTTTTGAGGATGCGCCTGCTGTGAAGGTTCGGGCTCGACTACGTCACTTTTATCCACTTCTTCATCGTGATCAGCAGGTGAGGCGGAGACGGTGTAAACAGCCACTTCATCCAGGTAATCCTCTGGAAAGAATTCTTCAAGGGTAATGGGACTAAGTGGTTTTTGTTCTAGCAGATCTTCGGGTAAGACATGCGGCTTGACAACCGTTATAGACTTCTTCTTCCCCTTGGATTTGCGAGGTTGTTGCTTTCTTGCCTGTTTTTGACGGCGGTGAACAGGCTTGACTATCTGTTTAGTTTGTTTCCTTGGCTTCTTGCGCGTCACCAAGGTCCATCCTTCGTCATCATGAGCATCTTCTTCATCCTGAAGACTTGCCTTCTTGATTTGTGACTCTGAAGGCGGCGGCAATGCTAGCCTCGGAATCCACAATGTCACGGGCTCGAGGGTCCCAAATTGTAGCATATGTGCAGTCAATTCACCAGCTGCTTTTGTCGTCTCCTGTCCTGGTTGCTCTCCGACTGCAGTAGTTTGGTTTGTTGCCACCGTTTCATCAATATCGAGGATTATCTTCCCATCCCTTGAAAGCTGCATGATTTTTTCTTTGAGCGTTATACACTTCTCGATAGGGTGACTTACCAGTCTGTGATAACGACAGTATTTAGGATCGTTTGTCTTGTCAGCTTGCTCGGGCCGCTTGAGCTCTGGCAGCTGTATGATCTTCTTCTCGAGTAGATCATCGAGCATCCCTGATAAGTCTGAATCAGGAAATGGGTACTTCTTAGCCTACAGTTCTTTCAATGTAGGCCTATTCTTCCGGTAGTCATAGGAGAATGACTCGTTCCGTTTTTCATCTTTTGACCTGCCTGAGATCTTGACTGGTCCACTACCTGCGTCGACGGCCATTGTCTCTTTTGTTTTTGACCCCTTTTCGGTCTTCTTGAATTCCTTCTTTTCACCAGGTGGTTTAGAAGAAGAGGCTCGGTTCTTGCCGCGCCCTTGTTTGATGGTGATTTCCATGTCATGTGCCCGAGTTGCTAAGTCTTGAAAGCTTCTTGGCTTAATCCCATGTAGAATGTACAGGAGATCCCAGTTCATGCCATTGATGCACATTTCGACCGCGGAGGCTTCACTCAGACGGTCTTTGCATTCCAGACTTAGCGCACGCCAGCGGTTGATGTAGTCAATGACCGGCTCCTCATCCCACTGCGAGGTATTTGTCAGTTCGCTCATACTAACGATGCGTCTGGTACTGTAGAATCGGTTCAGGAATTCGTCTTCCATCCGAGTCCAGCTGTCGATTGATTCCGCCTCTAAATCGGTATACCAGTCAAAAGCGATTCCCTTGAGAGAGCGCACGAACTGCTTGACGAGGAGATCCTTATCAGTTCCCGCGTTATTGCATGTCTCCACGAAGTGTGCGACATGCTGCTTTGGGTTGCCCTTCCCATCGAATAGCTGAAACTTCGGGGGTTGATATCCGGCAGGCATGCACAGGTCATCGATCCTCTTGGTGTAAGGCTTGATGTACCATCCAGTGGGATTCTTTTCACCGAGTTGTATCTTGATCGCATCAGCTATCAGACTCTGCAACTGCTCCGGGGTGTAAGCTCCCGTGTTTTTCTTTGGAGGTTTCTTGTCATCATTGTCATCATCATTGTCACTGTCGCCCCCGTGGATGCTGTTCTTCTCAATGTCACTGTCATCGTGCACACTAGGAGCAGGCCTTTCGCGGAGCTTAATCACCTCCTTTTGAAGATCTTCGATCTTCTGGTTCTTCTCGTCATTTTCCCTTTGCATTTTTTCGATGAGTTTATTCAGATTCAGGAGTTGATCTTCGATACTGGAACCACTAGCCATCATCACCGAAGCGCTGATAGGAGTGGCGACCTCCTTCTTCATTGGCGACACCTTAGGTTTGCGCGGGGAGGCGGTGTTGCCCTTGGAGACTTCGTCCTTGCGGGAAGGAGAAGAGGCTGCAATCATGGCTTTGGCAGCAGCGGCTATTGAGGCAGCAGAAATCTTGCGCGGCCTGGTAGGGATGTGGGCGGCGCGTAGACTGGCGGCAGCGGCGTCGAGGGCTGCCTTCTTCGCCTTCGCCCTGGTGACCATGCCAGCGGATTGCATAACAGCGCCAGGAGATTGCTGAAGAGCGTCCACGTAGGTCTTCCTGGGGGTGTTGAAAGTGTTGCTTTGGTTGGTAGACATCTTCTTGCAAAGTTGTCTTGGTTGTTTCAGCGGTAGAGATGAGAGGTAGAGATTTTCACGTCGGGTTCACCAAAATTTGTAACCACAAATTTTGTATCGTAGCTAACTGAAATACAAAACAAGGAAAACAAATAAATTTTATTAATTATTTATCAAAAGTTCGTGTACAACCTCTAATGTATCCTCTGATTCTAACGCCGTTTAAGGAACACGTGTACGCGGTACACGTGAGGGATGCGTGCGTAGCTGACTTGTACTGCCTCGCGCGCGTTGTAATTTGATGTTCTTGAGAGGGTCGCGATGACTTGAATCTCCCTTGAACGTTTTAATTTGTCTTGGATCTTCTGACTGCTTGCGACGGATTTGATGGAGAGCTTGTAGCGACTTCTTGTCTTTTTCTCTCTGGATCCTTTGCTTCAGAATTTTCCAATTGCCTTCAAATGAATGAGAAGGGCTCTATTTATAGAGTTTTGGTTCTTCTTGGTGAACTTTGTAGTCACAGGCCCGTTTATGGGCTTATGAGTGACATTGACCCAATTTGTCTTCTTTTCGGGTTTAATGATCCAAATAAGTCTATTTGTAATTTGGATCGACCCATATTTTCTTTACTCGGGACAAAATAATTAAATTGAGTTAAAATTTCGTATTAACTCAAAATAATTAATTAATTTAATTTATTCGGCACTTTAATAAATTTTAGTGCCTACAAGGTTCAAGTTTACCGAATTCAATTAATCAATCATGCGCATTAACTGACTAATCGCGATTATATGCTACGATTGACAACTCAGACACAATATCATTGACAGATCTATAAATTATTTAGCGACCACATTCAATTCGCAGATCCCCTAAATCCTAGCGAGGGAAATTAGTTACTCATGATTAAATTAATAACAACAAAATTAATAAAAGATTCTACTAGATTAAACATGACGAATAATAATAAAATTACGACAAGCATAAGACAAAGATCAAGAATAATTAAGTATGAAGAAGACGACCAATCAGGAACGAAGAAGAAGGAAGAAATATTGGATAAAATTACCAAAAGGAATGAAGGCGAAAGTTTTACAATAACCAAGTTTAAAGGAAGAAAGTAGACTAAAGTATAAGGAGAGGAAAAGTATTGAGAGAAAAGTGAGTGGAAGTTTTTATGGCTGTAAAGCTCTATTTATACAACTTAGGATAGGTTAAAAGTGATTAGGAAATAACTGGCTGAATACGAAACTTGTCTGCGGCCCAAGAAATAGTCGGCCGACTATTATAATAGTCGGTCGACTAATATCGTCTTAATTTGATCTCTGCAGGCTCCAGAATAGTCGGCTGACTATAGTAACAGTCGGTCGACTATCGTCATGATCGGCTGACTATCTTAACAGTCGGTCGACTATCATCCAGTTCAGCGGACATCTCCTTCCAGCTTCGCTTTGGCCCGGTTTTGGTTCGTTTTAGCTCCTTTGTCTTCCGTTCCTACAAAAAGACAATACACAGCACAAAGTAGCCAATTCGGAGCAAAATAATAGTTTTCACTATTCAATAAACACGAGAATGCGCGTAATAAGAGCATAAAAAGTGTATATAAAATACGCGCATCAAAGATCCTGAACTAATGAAATTTCGAGAAGAAGTTCAGACGAGTGGAAAACAGGATTTCACTATTCATCAAGATGGAAGCTTGAGACTTAAGGATAGGTGGTGTGTACCCGATCATGATATTTTGAGGAATAAGATTCTGAGCGAAGCTCATAGTTCTAAGTATTCTATGCACCCATGCTCAGATAAGCTGTATAAAGATTTGAAACAACGATTTTGGTGGTCGGGCATGAAACGAGATGTAGCCGAGTTTGTAGCCAAATGTATCATTTGTCAGAAGGTGAAGATTGAACACCAAAGACCAGGAGGCCTGTTACAACCTCTTGATATACCTAGAGAAAAGTGGGGTTTGATTTCTATGGATTTTGTTATGGGATTACCTAGGACACAGGGCCAGAAAGACGTTATTTGGGTAATCGTGGATAGATTGACAAAAGTCGCACATTTTGTACCTATGAAAGAAACTTGGAGATTAGAACAATTAGCTGAGGCCTACACAGCCGAAATAGTCAGACTTCATGGAGTACCCGAGGAAATTATTTCAGATCGAGACCCGAGATTTGTGTCAAATTTTTGGGACAAATTGCAACAACTATTGGGTAGTAAGATTAGAATGAGCACAACTTTTCACCCAGCAACTGATGGTCAAACGGAAAGGACTATCCAAACCCTTGAGGATATGTTACGAGCATGTACCCTAGAATTTTCAGGAAGTTGGGAAAAGATCCTTCCGTTAATAGAATTTTCATACAACAATAGTTACCATGCTAGTTTGGGATGTGCTCCTTTTGAAGCATTGTATGGTAGAAGGTGTAGAAGCCCAGTATGTTGGGATGACATTAGTGACAATGTCGGTTTGGGACCTCAAATTATCCAAGACCAGATTCAACAGATTAAACTAATTCGAGAGAAACTTCAAGCGACACAGGATAGACAGAAAGCTTATGCCAATACGCATAAACGACCAATTGAATTTGAGGTTGGAGATAAAGTATTTCTGAAAGTGGCACCAATGAAAGGGTGAAAAGATTTGGAGTTAGAAAATTGAGTCCTAAGTATATCGGACTTTATGAGATTTTGGATCGAATAGGTCAAGTAGCATATCGATTGGATTTACCTATTGACCTAGAGAAAGTTCACAATGTGTTTCATGTATCCCAATTAAGGAGATATAGAAGTGATCCATCACACATTACTACACCAGATGCGATATCCTTAGAACCAAACCTTATTTATTCGGAGAGGCCCGTTCAAATCCTAGAAAGGGAAGTACGTACCTTAAGGAGGAAGGTAATACCTCTTGTCAAAGTATTGTGGAGAGGTCAGAAATATGAGCAAGCCACGTGTGAAACTGAGGCTTCATTGCGAGAGAAACACCCACAACTATTTGATTCAGGTAGAATATTAAACCTAAGTCGAACCCTTAAGTTATAATAGAATTTCGAGGACGAAATTATTTTAAGGGGGGAAGACTGTAACACTCCGTGTTTAATAAACATATTTATAATTTTTATCTTTCGTTAAACAAAGTTTAAAACTCGAAAATATTTTAATAGTAACCTGTCATTCTGACATTTTCTCGTCTCATAAAATTTGAAAACGATTTATCGAAATTTTTATATAACGTTTTTAAAATCCGTTACACGAGGTCGTAACAAGACTACGGAACGTACTTACGTTTTACAAAATTTTTATAACAAATTTTACGGATTCCATTATTTTAATTCCGTAATCTTACATTTCAACTTTTTAAGAAAGAAAAGAAAGACGTTGTAAGAAAATAAAATTTAACCGACAAGATGAGTCATTTTGTTTATCTTTTTTCTTTCATCCATTTTACGTGCATTGCATGCAAAAAAAAAAAACATGACTCCTTCAACCTACCTATATAGATGCTAGGGAATTGCTACACTATATATACGACGTAACATCTCACAACATGCACATAGAAGAAATTTTTGAGTACTTTGTTCGTAACCCGACCATACTACTTACGTAAGTACCTTTACGTCTATTTACTACTGCCCAAATCTTTCATCTTATTAGTCTATTTTACTTATTGTACTTACTATTTTACTTTTTATTATTTTAATTAGTTCAAATCTAACTAATTTATTTTCATTTGTATGGGTAAACGTATTATTCTAGAAGAAGGAGGAGACGATATTCCAAGTTTAGACGACATCTTCGACCCCGACAATCTTTAATTCTATTATAAATAATAAATAGTAGCTATCAAGGTAACCAAACTTTTCTTTTAACAACATTTTATATATATAAGTATATTGTGTTACTAACTTTAATAAATTGCTTATTTAAATATTTAGGCTTAATTGTAGGACTAAATTACTTATATATATATATTATGTTGTGTGATATTTTATTCATGTTATACATTTCGTTTACGACTAAATTTAACTTGCCTAAATCATCACTTGTTAAATTTATTTACCATATTTACATTTCTAATTATTTGAGAAACGAAGATTAAATAGTTAAAAGAACCTAAAGAGAGTAAAATTTACGTACGTTATTTTAAATTCATGTTATTTGTACTTTTATGTGTTATTTATGTTCCTATACTTATAAATTTCATTTCATATTATTGGTTACTCTTGTTAATTTTACTTACTTATAGCATGTTTAAGTTTAAATTACTTTTAATACTTTTATTGTTTATTTACGAATAAAATTTTACTCCACTTATATTTTATAAACTTAATTACGTTTTCTATAATAAACAAACTTAAATTATTCAAAAAAATTTATACGACGATCATGATTATTAAAAGAAATTTCACGTCAAAATTTTATAAATCGACTAAATATGATTTAAATTTTCGTATTTATCGTCTTTTTCGTAGAATTTCGTACTGCTTTTGTGTGTTTTTGTCTTTTAGGTACGTGCTCGTGAATAAGAGACAAATTGAAAAGAGAGGAGCCTAGTCAAGAGATCGACTCAAACCCCAAGTCAAACCCGACTCACTTAACCCAACTCCCATCTAATCCACCCATCTTTCACTCAACCCATATTCCCCAAACCCAAATCATAACCCACAACACAAACCCAATCACATATCAACCCAACTCATAGTCAAGGGTCAAACTTGACCTTGACCAATCTAATCTAATCACTCAAACCTATCCAATTACCCAAATCAACCCAACTCACCAACCCATATCCAACAATCCAACCCAAGTCAAGGTCAAACTTGACCTTGACCCTTGACCCATCTCCACCTTCATCATCTTCCTCCATAATCGACCACCCTCACCTGCCATTCACCTCCATCTTCCCCGACGACCTCTGGCCGGAGCTCCGACCCACAACCACGCACCACCTGAAAACCTCGACCATCATCCTCATCTCCGGCGACTCTGACCCAAACCACCACAACCAGCCGCGCGACAACGCAGTAGCAGCAGCAGCGGCAGCCCCAGATTCCGGCAACCACAAACCCGACCTCCAACAAACCAGCCACCATCATTCGCCACCTCCGTCTCGACAACAACAACAGCCACCACCCTTAACCTCCTTCGCCGGCATCCCCACGCGCCTCCAACCTCCGTCTTCCTCTGTCGACTCCGGCGACCAACAACGCGCGGCAGCCTCTCCCTCCAGATCCGACGACAACAGCGACGCCGGTGAGACGCGCGGCTCTCCCTCCAAATCCGGCAATCAGCAGCGCGCCACTCCTGCTCGTCCTCCGTCCTCCTCTCGAACGACCAACAACAACGGCGGCCCAGCACCGTTCTCCGGCAACGTACACCAGCGTTGACACCAACTCCGGTGTTGACCCGGTTCGACCCGGATCCGGAGTTCGAGAATAGAAACCGACATTTGAATGAGACTTGGAAAATTTGAATTGAAATATTTGGGCCAAGTGGTGATGCGTGGGGTGAGATCTAATTTGGATCGAGATGAATTAGAATGGACGGGTGAGATTTAACTTGGGTTGAGATTATAATCGAATTGGGACGAGTAAAGGTGAGGTGTCGGGTGAGTTGTCACCTTATGAAGCGACCGGGCGAAGTCGAGAATACCGCGGGGCAAAGTTTTGCCCGGTGGGTTAAGTATGCAAAACCGCAGGGTGAAATTTCACCGGATGGGAACGATAGGGTGAAATGAAGGATATGGGTATTGAAGTATTGGGTTGCCACTATTGGGCCTAGAGCAGGCAGTTCGGGCCGGGCCGCCGCCGCCGGCCCGGTCCGGCACGAAATTTGGCACGACGGGCCCGGCACGAGTGCGAAATCGGGCCTGGCACGGGCACGGCCCGTCGGGCCTCGGGTCGGGCCGCGGCGAAGAAGTGGCTGAAAACCCCGTGCCAGGCACGGGCACGACCGGGCCTGATCCGGCACGGCCCACTGACAGCCCGCTGACAGGCACGCGGGCTGGCCCGACCAGGCACGACCGACCCGGGCACGGCGGGCCCGAGGCACGGCCCGGCCCGGCCCGGCACGGCCTCAACGGCTCTCTGCTGCTGGCCTGCTGCTCTGCCAGTCTGCCACCCCTACTCTTCAATCTTCCCTTTTCCAAATTCCAACAATCCAATTCCAACGGCTCAATCCTTCCCATTCCTCTATATTTTTTTTTTCATTTCTTTTCCTATAAATTACCCACTTTCATCCATCTTCATTTCACAAATCATTCTATTCTTCTTCTAATCTTATAATCATTCTTATCAATTTTTTGAAAATTTCAATACTCTATAAGTATACATTTCTAAATTCTAATCGTCTAATCTTATAAAATTATTACTAATATATATAAAAATTATTAATTATAAAAATTATTACTAATCTTATAAATAATATATAAATAATATTATAATCTTAATATAACAAGTATTATATATTAATCTTGAAATTTGAAGAATTGAAGGTTTTGGTTGCGTTTTTTGGTGCTAATCTACTATATTGAAGAATTGATCGTATCGGGTTTACGGGTTTTTTTATTATAGTCTGTCGATTCTCGATATTCGACCGCATCTCCGGATCTCTACAAGCTTTGTTTGCATTTTCTTACTTAATCTCTTTTACTTTAATTTTGTTAATTATTTTTGTTTATTACTTAATTAGTTAATTATAATCTTCACTTATTAATTTTTTATAATTAAGTCACCATTAAATAATTTTTTACATATTAACTTGTCAATAGAACTAAAATACTAAATTGGTAATTGTTATTAAATTTGTTAGTTAAATTGTTAATTAATTTGGTAATTAATTTGATAATTTAATTGTTAATCCGTTAAAATATTTAAATCATGTCTGAATCACACAACACCGAGTCAGGGTCAAAAAGGAGTCGATCACAACAACGTCAAGGTAGCGTCGAACGACCCTCCGGTTCACAAACACCACAATCGGAGGCACATGGTCAATTTACGACCCCACAATTTAATCAATGGTCCGGTGTCACGCCTTCGTTCATGAACTTTGGCAATCCGAGCGGGTCGACCCCTTACGGTTACGATTTAACCGGGGCACAAACGGGACAAGGGTCCCAACAACCTTTTCCCATGACACCCAACTTATTTAATTTCGATATGTCGACATATCAGGCAATGTCGGGGAGACCACCTTTACCATCGTATTCATTTACACAAACGGGTCAACAATTTACACAACGAGGTCCAGAAGGACCACAATCGTTTACAGAGTCTGCACAACACGACACATCGGTACAAACCGTGTCACAATTCACAAATGTAAATGTACAAACAAGAACGAGCGAATCGTCCGATGACGGTATAGTTTGGGAGACTAAAGAAGAAATGGCTAGATTGTGTGCGATGGGTAGAACAAGTAGAGTATGGCTAAATTTCACTAAGAGTGTAGATAAAAAATATGCTAAGTGTAATAATTGTGGAAGTATATTTAGTGGTAAAAGTTCAAATGGTATCGGTCACCTAGGACGACATGCTAAAAAATGTGTTCCCAAAGAGGTCGGTCAAACATCCCTTGACCAATTTGTGACCCGACCCGAATCAGAAGAAGAGTATAAGTACGATTATAACACATGCGCTGAGGAATTATCTAGAATGATAATTCAAACGGAAAAACCTTTCGCTTTATCTGAACACCCAGCGTTTAACAAATACGTAAAAGCAAACCAACCGGCTCATCTACAAACAAGCCGTAAAACTGTAAAAAGTAAAGCAATGAAACAATATATGGAGGCTAAAATGGAGCTTATAGAATGCTTCAAAAATATGAGGTCTAAAATATCGTTAACATCCGATGGCTGGGACTCTCGCATCGATTACTCTTACCTATGTTTAACAGCTCACTGGATAGATGAGAATTGGGTTTTACAAAAAAGAATAATTGAATTTGCAAGATTAGAAAGTCCGCATACCGCTGCTAATATCCACGACGTTATTGTGAGAGCGATATGCGAGTATGAAATTAGAGATAAAATTTTGACAGTTACTTTTGATAATGCAACGTCTATGACTTCTTGTGCTAACATGTTGAAGAGCAGTTTACAAAATATTTTTTTAGATGGTGAATTGTTACATGTTCGATGTGCTTGTCACATTTTAAACCTGTGTGTTAAGGACGGTTTAGTGGGTCTACGACACTATCACACCAAGTTTAAAAAAATAGTTATTCACTTGAACACGTCTCAAATAAGGCGCCAAGATTGGCGTCACTTTTGTAAATTAAATAAAATTAAATACAGGAAATTTCCCGCAGAGAACAACACGAGGTGGAATTCAATGTACACAATGTTGCAGTCATGTTTAGAATACAAGGATCCGCTAACTACTTTTTGGAACACTCGTTTTCCCGATGAACAATTACTTGAAGATGATTGGGAGAAAATAGAAATGTATATCGACTTGTTGTCAGCCTTTGAGGAGGCGACCACTGCATTTTCTCATGCATATAAGCCCACGGTCCCTTTGTTCATTGCTCATATTGACAATATTGCCACTGTTTTCCAAAAATATCGAGGCCTACCTGATTACTCTACGTTTCTACCCGACATGGAGGAAAAATGGTTAAAATATTGGGACGATATTCCTCTTGTCTATGTATTTGCAATGATTTTAGACCCTAGGTGGAAATTTGAGGGTGCCATTAACGTTGTTGAAAGTTATAAAAAAGCAATGAACCTAGAATTCGACAAGGAGGCCTATGCGGCCTCGGTTAGACACGACTTTGGTGTAGTATTTGGTGAATACGAGCGGATTTATGGTCAAACTAACCCCACCACTACTTCTCGATCAGGTGCAGGTGCTAGCAGTAGCCGATCGACGATCGCTGCAGGATTGGGCAAGGCCATGTCACGAATGTCTCGACTGATGCCATCTCCTCAACAAACACGGGCGTCCGATCTTGCTGAATTTCATATGTACCTACGATATGATTATTTCAACAATATTTCCGAATTCGATACACTAAGCACTGATCTTCTAGCATGGTGGCGAGAACATGAAAAATTTCTTCCGGTGATGTCAGCAATGACACGAGACTTCTACGCCGTTCAAGTTTCATCTGTAGCGTCCGAACGTTGCTTCAGTGCCTCTAAAAGGGTGTTGGACGACAAACGTACGTCTTTGTCTTGCGACACCCTCCGCATGTGTGTCTGCTACAAAGATTGGATGGATGCAAGAGACCGAAAACAAGGTTAGGAACCAAGAGATAGTGATGTCGACACCGACGATACCCCTTCGAGTGGCAGTGTCGAATCGTAGAGTAATAGACATAATTATTTTTTCAATTACAATTTCACAAGTCGACTTTAATTTTTTTAGTTTCTTTTACATCCTACGAAGATTTAATTTATAATTTTTAGTTTGTATAATTACTATTATTTTTTGTAATTGTTTTAGTAATTGTAATTTTTAGTAATTGTGTTTTTTTACAATTTCAATTTTTTTTTAATAAAGAGTATTAACTATTTCCAAAGTGGGACTTGTGGAGTGATAGCTACACGGCTACAAATATTATAATATATAATTACCTACAAGGCTACAAATATTCGGGTCGCACACAAACGCGTCTTGTTTTTGCTGGAAAAAATATGAAATAGATTGAGGCACAACCCGAAACCCGAAAACCGGCACGAAAACCGAAACACGGGCACGAGCACGAAACTAGCACGACGGGCCGGGCACGACCGGGCACGAGACCCGGCCCGAGCACGGCACGACCGGGCCCGGGCCTCGGGCCATGCCTCGGCGGCATGGTCGGCTAGAGCTCCGTGCCGGGCACGGCACGAGCCCGGGTCTAGGCACGACCGGGCCGGCCCACCCAGGCACGAAGCCCGCCGGGCACGGCACGAAGCCCGGCCCGGCCCGACTAACTGCCACCTCTAATTGGGCCTTGGGTTTACTTAGGGTTTTGATACCTCTTTTCTCTCCTCTATATATACATGTAACTCCTCATTTGAGGAGGAGGCAACATTCCACCACAACACTACCTAAGTTATTAGTAAATTAGTAGTAGATTAAATTAGTAGATTATTATTAGTTTATTAGTAGATTAATTATTAGGGAGATTTTTGGAGGGTGACAATCCAAAAATTTCCACCTATTTTAGATCTAATTAATTAGTGTAAAAGACTCCATCTTTAGTGTAATCTAGTTTTTATTGAAGTTCTTTTGGAGATTTTCAAAGGGTTAGTGACAAATCCATTGTCATCTTCATCAAGCTTCTCCTTATTTTATTATTATTATTATTATTATCGTTTTCCTCCATAGTTGGTATATTTCTCTTCCTCTCCTTAATCTTTAGACTAGATTTAATTTTGTTCTAGATTTAGTTATTATGCATGTTTTAGTTGTTTTCTCCTTAGTTTTTATTTTAGTAGTTTCCATTATGAATTTCGAGTAGATTTCTTGTTAGGGGTTAAGGGAGGAAGGACTTGGATTATTTGAATTGAGGGATGTTGGTGGGTTGTTTGCTTGTTGATTTATCAATTTCGAGGTTTTTGTGTCTTTGTCGACTTAGATACGCGGCTAGGTCGACCTTGACTCATTTCTACCAATATGGGGAAACTCGGGGTAGGAGTTACCTTAACTTGAGACTTACCCTTTTCGCCGCGAAAGCAGGTATAGGTGGGTTGGGTGAAGAAACCGAAAGGTGGCATTTTCCCTTTATCGACGTTGTGACTAAAACTCGACTCCGAGACTCATAGAACCCGATCTTCGATTCCCGACTCCCCCTAACACCTTTTCCTTATTAGACTAGCTTCTCGTAGTTATAGCTTCTTAGTGTAGACTAGTGTAGACTTAACCCGAAAACCCCAAAAATAGACCTTAAACGTCCAAATGTGCTTAGACTTTGACTCGACCGACTTTACCTAGACCGTCCATGAGAATCGATCCCTGACTTGCCGCTACTACGTAGTAGTTAGTTGGAGTTTATAAATTTTGTTTGATCGTGTTAGATAGGCGACAATCTGACGCGCATCAAAATGGCGCCGTTGCCGGGGAAGGCGATTAGTTAGTTGGGTTTTAGTCTTTTTGTGTTTGGTTATTGTTCTCCCTCTACCCTAGTGCCTTTTGGTGCTAGGAGACTCACTTTCTATTTGATTATGTTTGCCAGGAACAGGTTATCGCCTCTTCGGTTCGATTTCGAGCCAAATATGACATTTAAAGCTAAGAAATTCTGGGAAATATCTCGACTAGAGTGATTCAACATCCATACCTCACACCACCAACCATACATACTATCCTTCCATCCCCTCCAAATCCATCCATATCACTAACATCCACACCACCTACACCTTTCATTCCACAAAATTCAACTTCTACAACTTCTCTCATCACTCCAAATCCACAAGAAACACCATCTCCACAAGAAAATTCTTCAACCCATTCACCTCCCAAATTATCTTCATCACCAAAAAGCCTTCAAAAACAAAACATGACAACTCTTGATTCACATTCACAACTCACTCACGAGGATTTTTCTTTCCCCATTTCCTATGGAACCATTCCGAATGAGTTTGAGCTTAAAGATTCCTTGATCAATGAAGAAAAACTAGACACCTTCCATGGACTCCCTCAAGAAGATGCTTTTGAACATGTATGCTCTTCCAAAGAGAAGTTAGTTGAAGCCGAGCTTATCAAGAAAATGGGAGATGAAAATTCTCCTATGACCAATGAAATGAAACTCCAATTGGAAAAGGAAGAGCTAACCAAGAAACTTGAGGCTATGAATGCAAAGCGTACTCCAACGCAAAGACCCTACAATTCCAATCAACAAACGTTTTCAAACCAAGGGTCTGTCAAAGTGCCTCCACATATGCCTCTTTATCAAAGGGAAAGCTTCAACAATCAAGGTAGAAGCCATCATGTTCAAAGGAACTTCCATAATTAAAGTGCAAATCAAGGGGACAATTACCATAACCAAGGAAGTAATTATCATAATCAAGGATTTAATCAAGGGTATCAATGCAATTATCAAGGTAACCAAGGGCCAAATCAAGGGTACCAAGGGTTCAATTTTCAAAGACATAACCAACCCTCTCCTTTTTATGGAAATCAAGGTAATTATCAACATGGTCAAGGTAGTGGTCAAAGGTATGGTTCGTCCATTGATATGAAAAAGGATTTAATCAACGAAGTGTATCAAGGAAACCCGAATTACCAAGGTAATCAAGTTCACAAAGGATTACACTCTCAAAGCTACAATGGACCCTCTCAATTCTTTGGCAACCAAGGTAATTATCAACAAAGTCAAGAAAGTGGTCAATGGGACAATTCATTAATTGAATTACAAAGAACAATAGAGTATTTGATGAATGAAATTGCAAAAGACAAGGCAAGGATCGAACTATTGAAATCTCAACAAGCATCCAAAGCCTTAGTCACTCCCATGCACCCACCTCATGACTTTCCCGTTCAACCTCAACACCCAAGGGATCCACCATGCCAAACCCATGTTGTTATCAAAAGAGAAGGAAAAGTGTTTGAAAACCCTCACAATCACTTGAGTACCAAAACCACCCCAAATTTGCAACAACAAAAAGCACCACATGCCACTACTCCCGATTCTCCCAAACAAAACCGGGGAATTCGAGAAGAATTTGAGTTAGTTGCAAAGGCCGAGGAAAAACAACGAAAATTGAAGGGAGCTAGGAGGCAAGTGACCGAGCAAGCAATTGAGGAGGAGATATCCAATGTTCCACCTCCATCGATCTATGCGCCACCATTACCATTTCCAAAACAAGCTAACATTCAAAAAGGTAATATCAAGTGTAGCCGACTTGTGGACACGATCGAAAAAGTAGAAGTCTCCTTGCCATTCACCAAGGCAACTCTCACTAATTGGATGAAAAATGGTGAAAAGTCTATAGACATCAAGTTTCCTTCCCCCAAAAGGTATTCCAAGAAACCCATTCAAGGTGAAGTAGTGATCCTTGAAGATATCGATAAGAATGACAACATCTTGTCATCAAGGGTAGAGATCACCACTTTTACTCCCAACAAGGAACTCGAATCCCAAAATTGCCACATGGAAAATGCAATCGAGAATGTAGAGGATACGAGTCTTTGGGATGAGTTGAATGAGGTAATGGGCCTTGTTAAGTCTTCAAATGATGATGAAATCAAGTTGCCCTTGTACGAGAATGTTGAAGAACATCACGAGTCCTTTGCTAGTGAGCTAAACTTTGGTTTAGGAGAAATAGAAACCACCAGTAAAAGTTTCGAATCTCTCCTTCACAATGATATGGGGACAAGTGACGTTTTGACACTTAGGGATATGGGCCCGCAACTTGAAGAAGATATGGGGATGTACAATGTGCCGGGGATTTTTGAGGAACACCCTTTAGAGGACACCATTGTTGAGATCGATTTCTCTAAACCTTGTATTTGGGATGAACCACTCACTACCATTGACTCTTTATGCTTTGAATCCCCTACCCATGAAGAATTTGTTGAGAAAGATGACACAATTAAAAATTCTTTGAATGAGAAAATTGAAGGTTGTTTTGGTGGTAGCTTTGAGATTAAAGGGGTAAAACCATTGATGTATTAGTATAACCCCTTGTTTGAGGAACAACACTTTGATGAGATCACCATGTCTACCAATTCTACTGAAGATGAGCCTCTTATTTTCTTTGACCTCTCGTGTCTTGACACTAGCCCTTCCTTTGAACCTATGATTGAGGATGATTGGAAAAATTCTTTCAATGAACTTTGTTTAATCCTTGATTTGTCTTTTGGAAAGAACGTGGTTAAAAACAAAAAAGAGGGGGTTTGGAAGGGTGAGGAGTTGATTGATGAGACTAACCAAGTCTCTTATGTCATTGTTAGTGACTCCTCCATTCCCGATAGAGAAGATATGGGGATGCCCAATGGGGAATTAAAGCCTAAACCGTCTTTCATGTTGAGTGGTGAGATTGTGAAGTTTTGGAATGATAGAAGGTATTTTGGGAAGAAATTGTCTCTTGGACTTGTGAAATGGAAAGACCCGGGAGACCATTACAAACCCAGGCATCGTGGATTTGAAGACTACTTATCGCTTCCGACTTGGAAGCTTCTCATGATAGCTTGGCTCGACTACATGAGCCCTTCTGAAGACTCTTCTAGAGCCTTGACTTACTCCTCCGAGCCCTTGATGGGTATGGTGAAAATTACACTTTGAAGACAAACAAACTCTAAGGTTTGGCGGTCCTAGCCAAAACTGCGCTTCTTGGGAGGCAACCCAAGCTTTTTTGTGCATATTTACGTTTTTTATGTTTTGTTTTTGTTTGTAGGAATCTCCAACAAGAAGCTAACATGGATAGGTGATAAAGAATTTGGAAGCGATTAAGTTTGGAAGAGATTCTACTTGATTGTTCTATTGAGGATTGTGGATCGTGATGTTTGCTTGTATCTTGTTGGAGGATTGGTGGAGTATTTGTAATTGTGATGTACTTGTGTTGTTATTAGTAGTTGTTGTGGGATTGTAGTTATTGTCTCTCTTGTATTGCCTTGCTTTCTCCTCTCTTACAGGAATACCACCCACTTCATAGCATAAGGACTTGAGGTATTAAAAAGTGAAGACCTTTTGGTAATCCCTTTTAACCCTTATTTTTCTCCCTTCCCTTATTCACATGGGAGTATGGGCTTGTATGCTTTGGAGGTTCACTTGGTGAACATTTTGGAATTGGTGGTTGTGATTGTGTTGACTATTTGAAGAAGATTGAAGTAGTTGGCTTTACTTGTAGTAGTTTTTGTTTTTGTCGTGTTCTTTTGTGTTTTGTTTAGTTTGTTTTTAGGTAAATGTTTTCGAAAACCCGATTGTGAGACTTGCTTACGAGTGCTTACCTTCCCTTGTTAGTAACACATTCTGATTTTGGCCTCTATTCTACTAGAATGACTTTAAAACAAAAATTTCATTGATCTTTTAGCTTGAGTCCACTTTTTCCACTAAGTAGTTTACATCGGGATTTGCGTTTGACCACCTTGATCCCCCATGGAGTGATAAAGCCTTGGTTATCGGATACCGTGCCTATAGGTGACCTTACTTGAAGATATCTATAGGTTTGGGACCATCCTGTTTGCTTTTGCGAAAAGGTCGGGATTACACTTACCTCCAGTGTCGACTAACTCCATGGTTCACTCATTTCCATCCCGTTTAACGCCCCGTTGTACGCTTTTTAGTTGATTAAGAGGACCTAGATAAATCATCAATGTTTTTAGTGATTTAATGTCATCCTATTAGACTTTAGTCCACTTCATCTTGAATAACTAACTTTGGAATGTTTTTACTTGTCTCGAGTAAACGATTGGTGTCTTTTCCGCCGTCTCGATGAGGGATTCGGTGTTTTCATGTTTGGATGCAACTATTTTTGTTTGTTTATTTGTTTGTTTGTTTGTTTGTTCGTTTGTGTGTTTGTTTGTTTGTGTTTTGTGTGAGTTTAGTTGCGTCCGCAATTTTGAGCAAGACCCAACTTGCCTTGCATGGGAGTACCTTACCTCATAGGTATTTCGATGTGAGTTGAAGGGACGGAGCGGGCCCGTTAATTTCCCCGTATCGGCTTGGTTTAGTTTAATAGTAGCTTTTATTCTAATAGCTTTTGTTGTGTTCTTTTTATGTGTGTGCGTGTTTGTGTGTTTTTCCTTGTAGGTACCTCCAACAAACAACGACAATGGATGAAAATGGATAAGAAGCACGAAATCGTTCAAGTGTGGGGGACAACTTATGCTTTAAAAGGTAATTTCTTACCCACCTACCCTTCCTTTTCCCTCCCTAATTTTGAACATTGAGGACAATGTTCGGTTTAAGTGTGGGGGGAGTGTGTTTGTATTGACGATTCATCGTTGCTTGAGGATTGTGGTTGATGTTGTTGTTGGAGGATACTTTGGTGGAGTTTATATGTTAATTTGTGGTTGTTATGGATTGTAGTCTTGTGTTTTGTTTGTTTTGTTTGTTTTTTTTTTTTTTTGAATACCCAAACCGGGTTTTAGTAGACTTCATTAAGATCGGCCGCGGCCATAATGTCGAAAGACGGAGGCAAAATACCCTCCCAAGTACACATATTAGGAATCGAACTAAACTCAAAATGAGCAACCATATGAGCGAAACAATTATAGACTCGTTTCACGAAAGACCACTTCACCTCCGCAGAGGTTGGAATTTCCCTGCGGATTGCATCACAATAAGCATAGACTTCGCTCCTCCCGTCAGTGTTTGACTGCATTATGTCGAAAATCTGCTTACAATTAGTCTCTATTTCTACCTGTTGATATCCACGTCGATTTGCTTCGCGGACAGCATCGAGAACAGCAATTGCCTCTGCCTCCTGCGCCTCTAGGACCTCCGGTACGCGCGTCGCCTTCACCCACAGAACACTCCCTGCTTCATCCGACATACCACTCCCGTCCCCGTACCCCATCCCTCCTTAACGCCTGCATCGCAATTTAACTTGACCCAACCCCTGCTAGGTTTCTCCCAACCCTTTCGTAGGTTCACCATCTGCGATCGCCTCCCATCCTCCTTCCCGTCGCCTGTATCCTTACGTCCCTTACCCCACTCACTCTCCATCCCCTCAACCCTCCTCACCACATCGTCCCCTCTAAGTCTCTTACCCTCAAAAACAAGTTTGTTCCGGGCTTCCCAAATCGACCAACAAGCCAGCATAAACCTCTCTCTCTCCTCCATTGAGAACTCCCTCCAAAGATCCTCCACCCACTCCCTCACCCACTCATGCCCAACATCCTTCTTTGTCTCCATCCCCAACCCATCCCAAAACCCTCCCAACCACCCACACCCCTTAACAAGGTGGAGACAAGTCTCCACCTCGCAAGCACAGATTGGACAATAGGGTTCAAACGAAGGAATACGAGAAGCGAGATTACCCTTAGTCGGGACGGCGTCATTACAGAGCCGCCAAAAAAAAATCTTCACTCTTGGCAACACATTCACCTTCCATATACGACTCCAAAGCCATTTCTCATTCACCAACGAGGATGTTGCTTCCTCCACCCAACCCCCCATTAGCATTTTGTAGGCCGATCGAGTCGTATACACTCCATTTATTTCGAGATCCCAGCACTACAAATCACGTTCTCCACGCCTATCAATTCTCATGTTGGTAATGGCGTTACAATCAATGGGTAGAAAAAGCTGTGAAATCTTTCCCAAATCCCACCCGCAACCGTTCGGGTCAAATAACTCCGCAACCTGCATTTGACGATCCTCCTGTTTTATTTTGTGTTTTCGTTTGATAAAACTTGAAAAATTCTAAAAATTTAAAAAATTGCAAAAACTCCAAAAAGATTTTTGCTTTCGTGTTTCACTTGTTTTCCTTGATAAAATCGTTTTTCTAACTCTCAACTTCTTTAAAGAGTATGGATTTTTCTATTACTTGTTGGTTGATCTTAAGTATTATATATTGATTGTCCTCCTACTGTAAGTCGATCGGGTGTGTACTTCACTTGTGTCCACCTTCCACCTCCCGTGTTGTGATTTCGACATTGTGTGCTTGTCTAGGTGACTATAACCCAAGTGACTTTTATCCTTTTACGATCCATTATTCCACAAAAATACTCCACAAATAAGAGTTTGGTTATGATTGATATTGAGTTTTGCATTCCCTTCTATTCAAATGAGCTCAAACATCAAAAATGTGCAAACAAAGAAAAATTCTCAAAAACTCAAAACAAAAGAATAAGAGGGAGAAGAAGAAAAGAAAGAAAAGAAAAAGAAAGAAAAAGAAAGAAAAAGAAAGAATGAAAAGAAAAAGAAAGAAAAAGAAAGACGATTCCTCCCCCGAGTATTTTTGATATCCTTATCTTCCATTTGGATCGGTTCTTATGTCACTTGGGCCATTAGGACGACCCTAGCCCTTGCTTTTACAAGTGGCCGAGACTTGTATACTTTTGTCGATAACTTCATGGGAGTACTCATTCCATCTCCACCACACATCCCGACATAGCTTGGACCGAGGCCAAGAAATATGTAATAATTATTTTTGCAACCGATTTAGTAATTTTAGTATCCATATTCTATATTTTAGTTGGATTTTAGAATTGTGACTTTTGATTTGAAAACTTGTGATTTGTTTGTGATGTTTGTTTTTCGTTCTTCTGTTTTGTGTTTATGTTTTTGCGTGTTATTTATTTATGGGTCGTAGATTAGTCTAATGAGTAACTCGAGGACGAGTAAAGTTTAAGTGTGGGGAAATTGATAACACGCAAATTTAGACCATTTTACCCCCTATTTTCACTCGTATTTGACTCGATTTTGTGTGCTTTAACGTCAATATACCTCATTTTTTACTATATTTCGTATTTTCTATTTTTAATTTGGTTTTTTCGTATTTATCGTCTTTTTCGTAGAATTTCGTACTGCTTTTGTGTGTTTTTGTCTTTTAGGTACGTATTCGTGAATAAGAGACAAATTGAAGCGAGAGGAGCCTAGTCAAGATATCGAGTCAACCCCCAAGTCAAACCCGACTCACTTAACCCAACTCCCATCTAATCCACCCATCTTTCACTCAACCCTCATTCCTTATACCCAAATCATAACCCACAACACAAACTCAATCACATATCAACCCAACTCATAGTCAAGGTCAAACTTGACCTTGACCAACCCAATCTAATCACTTAAACCTATCCAATTACCCAAATCAACCCAACTCACCAACCCAGATCCAATAATCCAACCCAAGTCAAGGTCAAACTTGACCTTGACCCTTGACCCATCTCCACCTTCATCATCTTCCTCCATTATCGACCACCCTCACCTGCCATTCACCTCCCTCATCCCCGACGACCTCTGGCCGGAGCTTCGACCCACAACCACGCGCCACCTGAAAACCTCGACCACCATCCTCATCTCCGGTGACTCCGAACCAAACCATCACAACCAGCCGCGCGACAACGCAGCAGCAGCGGCGGCAGCCCAGACTCTGGCAACCACAAACCCGACCTCCAACAAACCAGCCACCATCATTCGCCACCTCCGTCTCGACAACAACAACAGCCACCACCCTTAACCTCCTTCGCCGGCATCCCCTAACGCCTCCAACCTCCGTCTTCCTCTGTCGACTCCGGCGACCAACAACGTGCGGCACCCTCTCCTTCCAGATCCGGCGACAACAACGACAACAACGACGCCGGCGAGACGCGCGACTCTCCCTCCAGATCCGGCAATCAGTAGCGCGCCACCCCTGCTCGTCCTCCGTCCTCTTCTCGAACGACCAACAACAACGGCGGCCCAGCACCATTCTCCGGCAACTTTCGCCGGCGTCGACACCAACTCCAGTGTCGACCCGGTTCAACCCGGATCCGGAGTTCGAGAATAGAAACCGACATTTGAATGAGACTTGAAAAGTTTGAATTGAAATATTTGGGCCAAGTGGTGATGTGTGGGGGTGAGATCTAATTTGGATCGAGATGAATTAGAATGGACGGGTGAGATTTAATTTGGGTCGAGATTATAATCGAAATGGGACGAGTAAAGGTGAGGTGTCGGGTGAGTTGTCACCTTATGAAGCGACCGGGCGAAGTCGAGAATACCGCGGGGCAAAGTTTTGCCCGGTGGGTTAAGTATGCAAAACCGTAGGGTGAAATTTCACCGGATGAGAATGATAGGGTGAAATGAAGGATATGGGTATTAAAGTACTCCCTCTGTTTCTTTGATATCTTCCATATTTCCTTTTTCAATCATTTCTTTGATTTTTTCCACTTTCCTTTTTTCTATCACATTTCTCTCTTACCTAGGTGGCCCACCTACTTTACTCCCTCTCCACTTTTACTTATTTTATTGTTTTTCTTAAGAAATGTGTCACTTTTAAGGTGGAAGAAATCATAGAAACGGAGGGAGTATTCGGTTGCCACTATTGGGCCTTGGGTTTACTTAGAGTTTTGATACCCTCTTTTCTCTCCTCTATATATACATGTAACTCCTCATTTGAGGGGGAGACAACATTCCACCACAACACTACCAAGCTAGTAGTAAATTAGTAGTAGATTATTATTAGTTTATTAGTAGATTAATTATTAGAGATATTTTTGAAGGGTGACAATCCAAAAATTTCCACCTATTCTAGATCTAATTAATTAGTGTAAAAGACTCCATCTTTAGTGTAATCAAGTTTTTATTGAAGTTCTTTTAGAGATTTTCAAAGGGTTAGTGACAAATCCATTGTCATCTTCACCAAGCTTCTCCTTATTTTATTATTATTATTATTATCGTTTTCCTCCATAGTTGGTATATTTCTCTTCCTCTCCCTAATCTTTAGACTAGATTTAATTTTGTTCTAGATTTAGTTATTATGCATGTTTTAGTTGTTTTCTCCTTAGTTATTATTTTAGTAGTTTCTATTATGAATTTTGAGTAGATTTCTTGTTAGGGGTTAAGGGAGGAAGGACTTGGATTATTTGAATTGAGGGATGTTGGTGGGTTGTTTGCTTGTTGATTTATCAATTTCGAGGTTTTTGTGTCTTTGTTGACTTAGATACGCGGCTAGGTCGACCTTGACTCATTTCTACCAATATGGGGAAACTCGGGGTAGGAGTTACCTTAACTTGAGACTTACCCTTTTCGCCGGGAAAGCAGGTATAGGTGGGTTGGGTGAATAAACCGAAAGGTGACATTTTTCCTTTATCGACGTTGTGACTAAAACCCGATTCCGAGATTCTTAGACCCCAATCTCCGATTCCCGACTCCCCCTAACACCTTTTCCTTATTAGACTAGCTTCTCGTAGTTATAGCTTCTTAGTGTAGACTAGTATAGACTTAACCCGAAAATCCCAAAAATAGACCCTGAACGTCCAAACGTGCTTAGACTTTGACTCGACCGACTTTACCTAGACCGTCCTTGAGGATCGATCCCTGACTTGCCGCTACTACGTAGTAGTTAGTTGGAGTTTATAAATTTTGTTTGATCGTGTTAGATAGGCGACAATCTGACGCGCATCAGCCACCTCAATATTCAAGTAATTCATAATGAGAGTGACTCTAACCCACCACTATTTATAATCCCCCCATCCTTAGTACCCAAAGCTATGCTAGATGTAACAAAAAGAGCAACCCAATCGGGAACACCTTCTCCATCCGGCATCATAGCTTTCAAGTAACCGAAATGAGAGTGGGGAAGCTTATTAGGCTCCCCCTTACAAAGGAATGAGTTAACAATCAAACGATGAGCAAGTCGAAGACATGGGTTGGGAATACTCGAACTCAACTCACCGGATTTACCACCCAAAAGCAACCCCGTAACCTCTTGCCACCAAATCCCTCTCTCTCTCTCTCTCTCACCCCCACATAATCCTTTTCACACATATCCCGATTATCAAAAGCTTCCCTCAACTTCGCATACGTCAACTCATGAGCTTTACTATTCAATTTGAAGCTAATTGCGGGTACAAGTTTAGTGCTTTTTTTTTTTGAAATCGATATGGTGGAAAAGAACTCAAGTGTATACCTTCGATAAGTATGAGCTCCTTTCTTCATAAATTCTTTTAAACCCACATTTTTCATTAGCTTGGTCATGACATCAAGCATCCCTAATTTCTCAAGAGTAGAACGACAAAGAAATCGAGTTCCCCTCATCTCCTTCTTAGATAACCTATCCCAAATTGGGTCTTGAGCTTTAGTTAACCAAGATGGTTTGGTAACGGGAATATGTTTAGGATGGACGGGTTTGGGTTGAGTTTTTTTAGTAGCGGTTTTGGATTTCTTTGGTGGTGGTGTAGAAACGGTAGTGGAGTAATTTTTCCTTTTAGCTCTTCCCATTTCTCAAGTAGTGAACAATAAAATTCTCACTCACAATTCACTCAATTTTTTTTTCTCAAAATAATCCACAATTCACCAATTCAATCACTCAAATTTTCTCACCATCACAACAAAAATATCAATCACACAAAGCGATTCAAATAACACAAGGAGAAGCAAGAAAACCCAAAATTGAGCAAGAATAAGCAAAATTCAAGCTACTAATTAATGGGTAAGAGGTAAAATTTCAAGGAATTGGAAGAAGAATATGAAAATTATACCTCTTAAAATTTGAAACAATGAATGAATGTCCTCCTTGCGTTGATTAAGATCGAATTCGACTCAATTAGTCAAAAAAAAACAAAAAAAATCAAACTCGGATTTTGACATCCAAGGGTAGAAAAACTTGATTTTTTTGACTTTTTGGGCAAAATTATGTGTTAAAATGATAGGAATTGTAATGGGTAATGATAAATAAGTGATTTTGAAGTGATTTGGGACAAATTTGACTCAAATTGGGTGAGTTTTGATGGAGTTTTAAATGAGAAAAATTGCAGTAATTATATAAGGAATATAGAAGAGAAGGGATAAGAAGAGGATGAATGAAATATAAAAAAAGAAGTAAAACTGAAAGTGCATACCTGTATGACGACAACACCAATCGACTTAAACAGGCAACAGCAGCACCGAACCACCAGCAAAATAGCAGCAGCGCAAAACACGATTTTGCCGCTGCCAGCGGCCAAATTTCCGCGTCCAGCGCCCATGTCTTCCACACCCAGCGGCCGACTCACCTCACCAGCGGCGAACCTCACCACCTCCTGATCTGGTCTCTGCTGCCAGCGGCGTACTTCAGTCACGCCCAGCGGCCACGCACGCCTCCTAGCGGCACCCCAACCCACTTTCTATTTGGCCTCCGCGTGCAGCGGCATAGTAGTTGCGCCCAGCTGTTATCTGTGTGCCGCCCCGAGCGGTCGTAGAAGGCTGTTGTTGATGTCGTGATAGCTGTTGTTAGTCAATTGTGGGTCGATCAAATTTCCGACACTGATAGCTTGGTTGTCGGTTTTAGGTTCCGATAATCGATTGTTTTTTTTTTTACTCGAGTTTATAAAATCGAATTAAGTCGATTTCATATCCGAGACCTACAAAATAGGAAAACGAAATTAATTAGAAAATTAAAATTTATTCTAAAATAATGGGAAATAAAATATGAAAAATAAAAGTAAAGTAAAGAAAAGAAAAGACGGGTTGCCTCCCGACAAGCGCCTTAGTTAACGTCGTGGCTCGACGTAAAGAGAACGGATTCAATCTTCCTAATTTAGTCGAAAAATGGATTCCTTTGACCGCTTTCCATAGATTCCCGTCTATATTCATCTACAAACTACCTTATTCAAAAACAACAAATGCATCAAATAACAAAAATCGGGTTGCCTCCTGTAAGCGCTAGTTTAACGTCCCGCACGACGCATAATCATTTTACGATCAGGCACGGGGTCACACAGCACTACCCCTTTTATAAAGTTGCCCATTTTCTACCAAGATCGGAGCAAGTTAATGCCCTTAGAAGACAGTCAAATAAGCTAGCAAAAGAGTTAGTGAAAACTCTATAAAAGCTTATAATGAGAAGATACCATATACTCCACATGAATACACAATCATATGGAATGTTATTATCCGTGTCTACAAATTTTTCAAAAATAAATATGGATTCATGGTATGGGTCTTTAACCAATGGTGTCATCTCAAACAAGTTTTCCTTTTCCCCACTCCTTACTAATGTGTAGTTCAAATCCCATAAAATATTAGCTTCACATATGGAAGATGACAAATAAAATTCGGGTTCAATATACGACAAAGTCAACAAAAATGAGTCACTTACCTCCCCTTCATCATCAAGTAGAGCATCGTCGTCATGGTTAAGGGAGGTAGAAAATTCATTTTTGGGCACATCATCACTAGAAATAGGCTCATGGCTTGGAGCATTCTCGAAATATTGAGGAAGTTCAAGAAATAAAGTGCTTATCTCTAGTTCTCGAGCGTTGATAACCAAAAGATCAACCATATCCCACTTTTCAGTATGACTTAACTCAAGAAATCTACTCTCACATTTAACTTGCAAATCGATTTGAGTTGCTAGATTAAAGTTATGGTAAATCTTTACCAAGAGTCTTTCATTGCTCATATGTAAATATGGACGTTCTAGTACATACTCCGTGAGCCTTTCAAAATAGTGATGTAGTAACTCATTATCAAGTTGGGGACACCACAAATTCATTTTAGAACACAAAGATGAAGACCCTTAATTAAAATAAATATTTACAAGAAACACACACAAAAACAAATAATTGCCTTCCCCGACAACGGCGCCAAAATATGGTTAGGCTTGTCGTGATCCTCCAAATTACAATATTTATCCACTTCTAACACAAACTAGTAGTTAGTGAAAGTAGGGGTCGAACCCACAAGGAAGGTGATTATGTCGTTTAAGTGTGCGTAAATCGATATATAAAAGTAACCAAATGGGGGGATTTTAATGTTTCGAGTCTAAGTCTAATGAAATAATTTAACAAAATAAAATAAACTAATATGAATAAACGATGTAACAAATATGAGAAAAATACTTGGACCAAGCAATATCCACCACAAGTTTGACGAATTGACCATTGACTCTTCTATTCCACAATGCATATTAGAATACTTTGCTACGAAGTTTAATCGACTTCCAATTCCACTTATCTATATAATAATATAAAAAGGCAAACTAAGAAGTTCCCCTTCTAATAAACTCACATGTGGCATCCTAATAAACTGACATGTGACATCCTAAAAGAAGGTTTTTTGATAAGTGCATACTAAATAGTACGTTATTAATTGTTATCGTTAAATAATACTAAAAGAAGGTTTTTTTAATACTAATTCTAAATTTTTGTATTTTATAATGAGAATAAGCTAAACAATTTTTCAATATAAACACATTACATCATTATAATTTACATTACATATTATCGTTGATTACTCTTTTGCTATAAACTTCATCTATCTTTATAATTGGATATTTTTCGTATAAAACGTGAGAGACTTTATACATATGTCCTGCATACCCTATAACCACAACCTCAATTTACATTACATATTATCGTTGATTAATCTTTGCTATAAACTTCATCTATCTTTAAAAATTGGATATTTTTCGTATAAAACGTGAGAGACTTTATATATATGTCCTGCATACCCTAGAACCACAACGTCTATCGATCCTTTATTAGTTACAACAATCACCATCATTATTTGGTCACTTTATATTTTGCATTATTATTCATTATTATAATAATTACATTGACAATTTGCATAATTTTACAAAATTAAACTACATAATACATATAGAACACTGTGACTAATCAACCTAATACAATACTTTAAAGAGTACATAAAGACTAAAGGCCCTTTAAGTTTTAACCCTTCTGACGACGTTAACATGCTCCTTTACATACACATAACAACCAGAAATTAATCCCAACTCATATCACCACCAATGAGGCAATAACATACCCTCCACCCAAACTCCAATATATACAACTACATACCGCTCACAAAAGCAGACTCAAAATAAATTCCGTCAAATAAAATAAAAAATTGTTCCTTCGAATAAACAAACCTAATAACTTTATATTCAAAAGGTTGTATTCATTTAGATCTCCAAAATTTAAAGCAATATGGTATTAAAATTATGACATCATAATGATTAATACAATGACAAAACTTTTTTCATGTAAAACTTTTATTTGCGAGAGTGTAACAATTTCTAACAATAGTATTTAAGTAAAAGATGTTCATGATGGAAAAGTTGAATAGAAGTATTGAATGTACCGTTGACATAACTAATTTTGGATAATAAAAAATACTCAATGTTCAATTAACTAATTCATGTGTTTGTATACTTAATTATTAAACCTATATTACATAGATATCTTGGTCTATGCAAAATTTGATACCAGCATGTTGTCTGTTCATATATACCAAAACTTATAAATAAGAATTCGTGTAATATGTTGTTGCATGTCGGTGCAAATGACATTCCTATACCAAAAAGTTCTTAAGAAAATTAGATCGTGTTTAAGTGTGAGATTTATTTACAATACACCTGTGATTTTCACGGGTAATAGGCGAAAATGTAAACATACAATTGTTCCAAATAACAAATATTATAGAAATCCCGTGCATTGCACGGGTCATAAAACTAGTTAATAGTTATAAGATATGAGAAGCATACTCAAATAACTTTTACGATATTGTCAATTTAAATCAAGCGTCTAAATCGTATCAATATGTAGATTAAAAACGATGGAATTTAGTAAAGATGAAGAATGATTACTCAAGCGGTATCACTTTGTTTCATACAAGTTTAATCTTTATAACTCAACAACGATGAAAAGCATACGAATTGGTTAATTATATTTGCTACTCGGATATAGTTAAACAAACAAAAGATTCATTCAACTATTCTAGCAATGGTTTATCAATAACAAAAACTAGGTGATCAAGCTAGAAGATGAATTAACAAACCAAGAAATAATGCAAATTAAACTTGATATTCTAATATAAAAGTAAATTAGAAATGAGTCTTACAATTCACTAACTTGAAAGGCTTCAACTACTTGTTCCAAGAATAAGAACTTAGCCCTCCATATAAATGAACTACTTGCAAAATAAACTAGAAAATGTGATAGAAACTATATGTGTTTTTTAGAATTACAAGGGATGGTTGATGTATTGGATGATGAATGTGATGATGAACTTCTCCTCTTTATATAGTCATCCATGGAGCTAGACCTGCTCAAATGCGGGCTCGGGCCGGACACGGGCCGGGCTAAAAGATAAAAAGTTGTCCTTTAACATCAAAGCGGGCGGGTTGGGCCTAACTAACGGGCCTAGATTACTTGCCCTTACCCGCCCGTTTATGCAAAATCGGGCGGCCCGCGGGCTATCGGGCCAATTATTGAGTGAATGAAAAAACTATCAAACAAATAAAGATATGCGGTAATTACGTAAATATTTAAAAAAATTACAACATAGTTGAATTGTTTGTTACATATCAAAATACAAGGAAAAAAAAAGTATTTGATAAATGAACAAAAATTGGTGATAAGATCAGACTATTAATAGATTATTATGAGAATTTGAGAATAGCGAGAGTTGCCTAATTTTTTTTGAGAATTCAAAGGTATTTTTGCTATATCATACCATTATCAAGTGTATGTGTCTTGATTAGAACATAGATTAATTATTTTTTTTTGTATTGAATATACATTTTTCATTTCCTATATAATTATAAGTTGTAGAATGTATATAATATTTTAGCGGGCCGGGCGGGTTGGCCCGTTTCAAAATATTAGTGTCCATGCCCGACCCGTTTGTTGTATCGGGCCGGGCTTGTCCGGCCCATTTAACAATTTGGGCCGAGATTCCCTGTCCAAACCCGCTAAAATTTCGGGCCGGACGGGTCGAGCTATTCGGACGGTACGACCCATGATCAGCTCTACATGGAGCATCTTCATCAATGACTCATAAAGCCTCATAAAATGCCTCATAAAAATGATCATAATGAAGAAGCAGAATAAAAGAGGTCAGTAAAGAAGAAGAACAAAAGACTAGAGAAAGAATCATATGCGAAAAAGAATCCAAGAAGGAATCCTATGCATAAATTTTTGCAGCTGCCAGCGGATTTTGTGAAATCCGCTGGCAAGAAATTCCGCTGGCAGCGGATTTTAGAAATCATCCACTACTTTCTTCTACTTGGTCTGGGCTTCCACTTTAACTTTGGGCTTGATTTGTCTTCACTTCCAATAGATTGTTAACACTTTAACCCAATAAACATTTCAATTACAACCCATACTACTTTTCACCCTTTAATCCAACTAATAACACATTTTATACCTTAGTCCATCAATTACGACATGCACATAATAATCCGTCAAAACACACCCAAATCTACAAAATAGTCAACTAAATGACCCTTATTAATCCCTACTAAACTAGACTAATCATTCACGGACAACTTTTATATAAAGTTTACGATGCGAGTCTGGAAAGAATAGCTTGTGTTGGATTCTACCGCTCATGGTGTTTCGACTGCACTTCTAATGAAAAGCAAACTCAAAAGCTGCGGCTGAGAGTCGACCTATTGTTTAAGGTAGTCGTCCTACGGCAGTGAGAAGTATTGGGACTTTTCCCTAGTTCGTGGGTACCATGAGACTTTTCCCTAAAATTTAATAAGATAAAGGAATGCATGTGACAAATCTTAGTGACCCATTTAATAAGATGTCGGGATGAAAGTGACTACACGATGGTAATTTTTTTTGATAAGATGGCACAACTAGAGGTGGCAATCGGATGGGGTGAGTCGGGTTCGAGTCGAGCTGTCTCGGATTCGGGTCACCAAATTATCGGAGTTTTTCGACTCATGTGAACTAGCGGGTCGAATTGGATTCGGTCGGGTAGTTTCGAGTCATGACATTTTTCGAGTATCGGGTTAGAACGGATAAGTCTTTGTCGGGTTACGGTTTCTTTAGGAACGGGTTAGTTTGAATTAGAGGTGGCAATCGGATGGGGTGAGTCGGGTTCGAGTCGAGCTGTCTCGGATTTGGGTTACCAAATTATCGGATTTTTTTGACTCATGTGAACTAGCGGGTCGAATCGGATTCGGTCGGGTAGTTTCGAGTCATGACATTTTTCGAGTATCGGGTTAGAACGGATAAGTCTTGGTCGGGTTACGGTTTTCTTTAGGAACGGGTTAGTTCGGATAAAACTTACGTTAACCGACCTGACCCGACCCGACCCGACCCGATCCGACCCGATCCGACCCGATCCGACCTGACCCGACCCGATCTGACCCGTTTAACGCTTTCCCTTTTTGAGTGTGTCCCTCAATAATTTACACTTTCATTTTTAGTAACATTTTAAGTCTTTTTTTTTTACATAAATTAAAAACAATTCTCCTCTCGCTACCTTTGATACCTTATTAATCGTGTATAAAGCAAGCATAAACTTTCAAATGGGACGAAGGGAGTACTTTAGTTTTATTTAGCATGATAGTTACTCCGTTGTAGTTTAGTACTCCGTACCACACAAATTACAAAGTAAGACCGTCTTACATGTACATGGGACAGTCAAATTACATAAAAAGACAATTAATTTATTAGTTGTAAATAAGTTATCATGTTATTCAAATAATTGTTTCATGGTATGAGGGCGTGACTGCGCCGTCCGCGTAAGGTCGTATCTTCGTCTCACATAATAACTACATAACTACATGTATTTTACGGAGTACAAAAAATAAATACTGTAAGGAAACGTTTATCGGTGTGAGGCTGTTTGATCATCTCACATAATAAGTACGAGTAATCGAGTATTATACAAAACACGATATAATAACAAAATACTCCGTAACTTTTATACAAATGAACCGTTTCATGATGTGAGATCATCTAACCGTTTAACCTGGTAATTATTAATATTAATAAATACGAAGTATATGAAAATAACGGTATCATACAAATATACGACTAACGGACTAAGGCTTGTTCTTTTCAACTTTTTTTAGCTTACTTCAGTTCAGTTCAGCTCACTTCACTTCAGTTTAGTTCAGCTAAGCTTAGTTCAACTCACTTCAGCTCACTATAGTTCAGTAACTCACTTCAGCTCACTATAGTTCATTAATAGACTAAACCTTGTTTTTAGATTACTTCAGTTCAGTTCAGTTCACTTCAGTTTACCTCTTCAGTTCAGTTTAGTTCAGCTCAGTTCAGCTCAGCTCAGCTCACTTCAGTTTAGTTCAGTTCATCTTAGCTTAGTTCAATTCAGTTCAGCTCACTATAGTTCAGTAACTCACTTCAGCTAACTATAGTTCAGTAATAGACTAAACCTCGTTTTTAGAGTACCTCAATTCACTTCAGTTTACCTCTTTCATCTCATTTTAGTTCAGTTCAGCTCAGCTCAGTTCAACTCACTTCAGATTAGTTCAGTTCAGTTCAACTCACTCATGTCCAAAAGAACTGGACCTAAAACTATTCCCAAAAAGTAGGAAGAGACGGTCTGTCAATAACCTAGTGATAGATCACTTTTCAGTACTTTATGTCTTACGTACTAGTATCTATTTGACTATTTTATTATTAGATGCATATTTAAATGACAACTTTATACTTATTTTTCTTAAAATTCATCGGTCCCTCAATAAATTTAACCAAAGAACGTTTCTAGATAGACATATCAACAATCGGTTCACTACTTCACTCCCATAATTCCGCAGAAACCACAATCCCACATTCCCGCCTTCACACATTCCTATTTCCCTACCCACTAACTCACATCCTCCACAAACCCACATTTTTCTACCAACATCAACCCAGGTCTTCAAATCTTCAATTAAATGATGGAATTTAGCAATTCAATCAACCATAGTTCATCCTTTCACCAGTCCATCACTGATTCATTGGTAAGCAATTCATCACCGTCTATTTTATTACTCCCTCCGAGTTCCTATTATTGTCCCACTTTCCTTTTTGGGCTGAGTTTGATTTTTGTCCCACTTTTCTTTTGAGGCCATCAATATGTGGTTCACAATTACTCTCCAATTTCTCTCTCTTCCCCCTCCTTTTTTTCAACCACTCATTTCCCCTTACTTATTTTTCACCCAAAAACCTTTTGGGACAATAATAGGAACTCGGAGGGAGTATTTTATTATATCAGGGTATTATTTTAGGTTTATAATCTAATTGATTAATCTAATAGTCATTGTTTTGAACATTTTAATTATGTTGATGGAAGATCATAGCAATACATATGCAACTGGTAAGTACTAAGTTGTGAGTAGAAGAACAAATTTCTTATTGTTTATTTTTTATTTTATTTTTTTAGGTTGATTGATGATGTTGGCTGATTGATGATTAATGAATAAATGAATTGAATTGAATTGAATGAAAGGAAAGTAAGCATAATAATGTGGGAACGAAGCTATGTGAACCGAAAGCAAAGGGTATTTCACATAATTTGGTCAATTTATATTACGAGTATTATTTTAAAAAGACGTCTGGTAGAAAATATGTCGGGAAAAACACATGGTACGTAAAATAAAATTTGGAGGAAGAATTTTTCTGGACTAATATAATAAAATTAAACAAATATTTTAGAATTTAGTACTGTATTAGTTTCCTTCAAAAAATAAAAATAAAATTAATCTATCTAAATAGTCAGATATGGTGAAATATTGGACTAAACAAATCTTTGTCTAATTATCTCAATTATTTTAGTACAATCAATGGAGTACAATCTTAAATAATTATGGTGAACATGAATTAATAATTTAATACTACTCGTACTACATACTCATCAATCATCATATATGTCTAGTTATTTCAATTATTCCTCGTACAAAATCTCTTGCCACCACATACCTTGTGAATATGAATATACGATGATGCTGGCTGATCTGCTACATTACATATCTTGTGAATAATCTCATTATAAACATTGTCAGGAAGATAAGCCAGAGTTGTGCTGCTATCGTTAATCTGGTACTGTTTAATTTTTTATTGTTGTCGTGATGCTGGCTGATCGTATATTGTTTAACAAATTCCTTATTGTTTAATTTTTTAGGTTTATAATCCAATTGATTTTTTTCTTTTATTTTGTCAGTTTTTTTCAAGGAAATCGTTATCTGATCTCATTTTGACCAATTTTTTTTGAAATGTAGAGTTTGGGGAAGAAATCCAAAATAACCAGGAACCCAACCAAAATGACGAGGACGGTGATCCATCGGAGAACGTGTTAGGGAAGCGAAGTACATCTTGGGTATGGAGACAGTTTACACTTACACAAAAGAAGACATCAAATGGGGTTACCATGATCATTGGTACGTGTAACTATTGTAAAAAGGTTACTTATAATGCCGAATCTCGTGATGGAACTTCCAAATTTTAGTCGACACTTGTTGGAGTCTTGTGACGAATATAAGAAAATCAACTCCACTGAAAAATTTGGGAAAGCAATTGACCAAAAGCTATATCGAGAATTGTTAGCGGAGGCAATTATGAAAGATGGTTATAGTTTTTCTTGGGTTGAACATGATAGAAATAGAAAAATTCACGAGTATCTTAATGACAATGTTCAACATATATCAAGAAATACTGCCAAAGAAGTGTGTTTGAATATGCATGATAGCTTGAAACAAAAGATAAAACTTGTTTTCAAAGAGTTGCCTGGTAGAATATGCTTGACATCCGATCTGTGGTCAGCACCTAATAAGAGAGGTTTTTTGTGCATAACTGCTCATTATATCGATAAAGATTGGAAATTGCAAAGTAAGTTGTTGTGTTTTCGACGTTCCCCTCCCCCACATGGTGGTCTTGAATTATCTCAACAACTTACTGATGTCATTTTAGATTGGGAAATTAAGGATAAGGTGTTCTCTCTAACAGTTGACAATGCAAGTAATATGGATAAAATGGTTGATTACTTGAAGCAAGGGACATTTAAAGATCTTATTTCCCTTGGTGAGCACTTTCATATCCGTTGTTGTGCTCATATATTGAATTTAGTGGTGAAAAATGGTTTAGAAGTCATTAAAGATTCTATTCATAAGGTTAGAGAGGGTGTTAGGTATATTGATGGGTCGGATGCTCGTATTGAAAAATTCTATGATTGTGCTGAAAAGCTTAATATGTCCGTTTCTTTCAAATTATGGATGGACGTGCCTACCCGATGAAATTCAACTTTTCTTATGCTTGATCGAGCACTTAAATACAAGGATGCTCTTGATAATTATTTCAGTTGTATTGATGGTACAAGTGGATTTGTGCTTGATATTGGTGAATGGGATAAAGTTAAGAAAGTTTGTCATCTTCTAAAGCTATTTTAAGAAGTTACTAATTTATTCTCTGGACTTGATTACCCTACCGCGAGTTTGTATTTTCCATTTGTATGGCAAATGCAAACTCGTCTAAATAGGGCATCTAGGTGTGATGACTTCGATATTAGCGCTGCTTCAAATGATATGCTTGTAAAGTTCAACAAGTATTGGCATGAATATGTTAAGGTTCTTGCATTTGGGGTTATTTTTTTATCCAAGATATAAGTTGGAGTTTATTGGATTTGCTTTAAAGAAGTTGCATGGTAAGGTCGAAGGTTTAAGGAAGGTGCATGAGTTGAAAATACAATTTGAGGGACTCTATGAAACTTATGAATCTCAGGCCGGTGTTTTCAGACCTTCAGATGCACATGATATCACAAGAAGTATAAATCCCGCCAATGATTTTGCGGTACACTAAACATTATCCTTTGCCTTTTAATTATTGCATTACTCTTATTATAGTTATTGCCTTATTGTATTACTCGTATGATCCCAACTTATTTGTCCTCCTACTCTTACCTTCATTGAGTGCTTGCTATATAATTTTGGATAGAAGACGAGTAATATGATTACTGATAGAGTGATAAGCGCATTTTTGGATAGATGACGAGTAACGGATGATTAATTGAATACTGATAGAATACTGATAGAAGACGGAACTGCTTGATTCCCTCTGACAAAATACAGCATTACTCACAGTTGCATTACTCACAGCTGCAGTTTTTTTGTAGTTGCATCAATAACATGCCCTCAAAGTGTGTAAACATCTCATATCGTCAAGTCTTAAAATTGAGACATATTTCCTCATATATCTTCGGAACATCCACACCATTTAAACATCATTTATTTATTGTATCAATCAGCCAGCTTCATCATATATCAAAGTGTTAACCTCATTTATCTTCAGGACATCTACACCATTTAAACATCATTTATTTATTGTATCAATCAGCTAGCATCATCATTTAACCTGTAGGATTTCCACGGAAGCTATATTTCCTCATATATCAAAGTGTGTAGTTGTAGGTTTGTTGACAGGACAAATAATTTTTTTTTATCTGTTATTGAAGACTTTCGATGAAACATTTGTTTTCATACACCTATTTGCCCCCAGAGTCGATGTTTGTTGTTCTCTAGTCGAGGCACTTGCATGTCTTTTGTTCTTTGTATTATGTGAGGTTGCTTTATGCACTGGTAGTTGATTAGCAAGCTAAAAAATCTTGCAGCATACGATCAACAACTTTCTTGCGTGATAAATTTTTTGTTAACGCAGGAGTTCGCAACATACGATCAAGTTAATTCAACGAATACGGAGATTGATGTCTATTTGTAGGAGAAAAAGATTGCATTAGAAACTAAACTAGACGTACTTGTCTATTGGAAAGAGAACTCCAGCCGTTTTCCAATTCTTTCTTCTATGACTCGGGATATACTAGTCATTCTCATAACTACTGTTGCTTCTGAATCAACTTTTAGTTTGGGTGGGAGAATTATAAGCAAATGGAGGAGCTCTCTAAAGTCAGCAAATGTGGAAGCAATAGTGACTTGTAAACATTGGTTGACGGGTTATGATGGTGTAGACACCCACATTTTGACTGCCAGGTGTCTATGACAGTTTCCAAAAATCACCCGATGATGATCGGGCGCTAACATGTTTCTACGCGCTCGGATACGGGCTCAAATCCATTAATCGCTGGCTAACACACTTACAGAGTACAAATATCACAAAATCAACCTCGAATCCAGGCCCAGCGGGCCATTCCGAGTCAAACAAGACTAATTTGGGCCAAAACTGACACTAGAAATAAAACCGACTTTTCACGATTGGGTCAACCCCGGTCAAAGTCATTTCCGAGACACACAAAACAACCATACAACCATCAAAAGTCCAAGTCAAACACAAAACTCATCAAGCAATCGAGGTCAAGGTCCAAAACAAGACTCGTGCGACCCATCTAGGCCACTCGATCGAGTGACCTATCCACTCGATCGAGTGGGCCGACGTTGAGCCCGGCAGCTGGCATAACGGGCCACTCGACCGAGTTGGCCTCCTACTCGGTCGAGTAGCCCTAAATCGATGCCCTAACTTTTCCTATATAAGCAACCCCCATGCACACATCTTCAACACTTTTACACAACCTTTACAACCCTAATACATCCTAAGAGCAATCCTACACTACATCCTTTACAACCCTAGACAAACCCTAGGAAAACCGACAATAGCAAACCCTAAACCTAGTTTCTAGGAATTCAACCCGAGCCACCACAACTTAGCCTCCATACACCTCGAAGACTCTCGTGTTGTAGCCGCGTTTACGAGCCTTTTTCCGAGACAAGAACATGTAGGTTGAGGGTGACAAACCTCGTTCTCCTTTCTCTTTTCTCTCGTCGTCCATCTCCTTTTTTTGTTTTTTTTTTATTTATTCTTTTTTTCGTTTATTATTATTATTATTATTATTATTATTATTATTATTATTATTATTATTATTATTATTATTATTATTATTATTATTATTATTATTATTATTATTATTATTATTATTATTATTATTATTATTATTATTATTATTATTATTATTATTATTATTATTATTATTATTACTATTACGTTATTAATATTATTAATATTATTAATATTATTATTATTATTATTATTATTATTATTATTATTATTATTATTATTATTATTATTATTATTATTATTATTATTATTATTACGTTGTTGTTATTATTATTATTATTATTATTATTATTATTATTATTACGTTATTATTATTATTATTATTATTATTATTATTACGTTATTATTATTATTATTATTATTATTATTACGTTATTATTATTATTATTATTATTATTATTATTACGCTTATTATTATTATTATTATTATTATTATTATTACGTCTATTATTATTATTATCATTATTACGATTATTATTATTATTATTATTTACCTCGTTATCATTATTGCATCATAATATCGGTAATATCGTTAGTCTCAAAATATTAAAATACTCATTGATTTGTGTCAAGTAAGAAGGATATCGGGATAAGAAAACACGAATATACAAGTGTACTGCACACAGGGTTGACGGTCGCTTATCCCGGTACCCCGATTATTTGATTATTGAGATGAGTCAACTTAAACAAGAATTCGTCTTTATTTCTCGTCATTATCATCTTTAGTATTGCATTCATCAAATTTTCTAAAACCAATTTTAATAAGGGTCGAAACCCGTTGACACGGATCCGACATCACGATGTCTAGGGATTTATCGATGTCGGAGAAGTCGAGGGAATCAAGTTCTTTTTATTATTTAATCAAAGAGTCAATCTTTCTAAATCGCATTAAATCAACTTAGGGCAATTTTCGTTGGTGCTAAATAATTGTCAAAACAATTCTTTAGAATTATGACATTATTAACGCGGAGAAAATTTAATCACATCTCAATAATCAATTTAAAGCGATTTTCGACATAAAACACGGTTTTACAAACGAATCTTAATTCGTACAGAGGGCACTCGACCGAGTGCCTAGCCCACTCGGTCGAGTGGCACCTCAAAATCAAGTCAGTATGCTAATCACGATCACCACTCGATCGAGTCTCACAGTGACTCGGTCGAGTGGCTATGTACTCGACCGAGTTGGTCAATAACTCGACCGAGTACGGTCTTTGACGCAAAACAGAATCAATTTTTTAGGGTCTACTCGATCGAGTCCATCGACCACTCGATCGAGTGACCTCATAAAGACTCAAATTACGAGTCTTACATTGTTCTATTTTCAAAACCCGATAGTATTTCTCGACTTAGGTCAACACGTGCATAATTAATCACATGTATACTATCTTTTCAAATCATGCATCCTCATATTTGCATCTTTTCAATTCAATTCAATATTTGCAAACCGTTATTGTTCGTTATATCGTTATATCGTTACTGACGCGTTTTCTGTTTCTTTTGTCAATTTAATTATTATTTGTTTATTATACTAAATGAACCCGCATGCTAAAATACAACTTGGACGTTAATTTTAGTTGCATTAAATTGACTTAGAAACCCTTTCAATTACATTCGCATGTTTAGGGAAAATAATTCTTTGCATATCATTTTCCCGTTTTACTAGCACGCGTATTAGAAAGTCATTCGAGTTCTTAGTAGAGGCCGCTAATGTGCGGGCGGGGTTGGGTGTCCTTTGTGGGCTTCCCAACACGTACCCTCACCCCTTACTCAGAACCTCGGTTTCCGGATGCCCGAAATCGTTGGCAAACGAGAGTCATTCAATATACGATTAACCGCTCAAGTCGGCATCTATATCGATATGCAAAGGGACGAGCCCTATAAACTCTGACATCGGAAATGGGCCGTATTTTGTATACGGCCCACTACGACATAGAGTGGGCTCGAACGGTTCCGAATAACCATAAAATTCGGTGGCGACTCCACATAGACCTAAATTTCAATTCGATCCTTCTCATATGGAGATTCATTTGCCTACCCAAACCCGCGCGTGGCCGCATCGGGGTGGACCTATGTCATGTCCACAATTTGGCGACTCCGCTGGGGATTAACTGATGCGTGACTTACCATCGGCATCCTCAGGGTGAGACTCGAATAGAAATCGTTTGACAAATACAATACGCGTGTTAGTTCTATGGTTCATGCATAACCCATATTTTCCCGAGCCGGTACTCGCGACCGACGTCCCACTATACCGTCGATGTACTCCAATATGGATATGTCGAAAGGTGTCCATAGTCGATTCGAGTGGGTTTCGCGGCATGTTCTAAGATCAACTCGACTTAGGAAGTCCGTCCCGATCAACGTCTAGACTATGTACACTGGTATAGACCCCCTATAGACCGATCGAGACATAGTATAGAGCATACATAAGCGTCGTTATAATGCTTGTGTGACTACGTGCTACTTGGTTTCCGAGTCATTTTCAAAAAACCGTCAATTTTTCAAAATTGCATCTTTTTCAAACCATTCAACTTCAAAACCCGGGACACATACCGAATTTAGGACTTATGATTTTACTCAAAATAGCCTATTTTCTAGACGGTATGCTGCCCAATTCAAAACTCGAAAATACTTTCGAACCTTCAAAATCCCCGGCCCAATACCCCTTTTCGTTTTTTTTCGGAAATTGGGTCCTCAAACCGAGTTTACTCGGTCCTTTTCAAAAAAAACCCATCAATTTTCAAAACCTTCCTCTTCTAGGACTTCCCGTATTTAGCAGTGTTGGGTCGTGTCTTAAGTTGTCGAGGTCCGTAGCGTCGAAACTCTGTCGATCTTACATCACAAGTTTCTTCCCTTTCCCAGTCCGCCTTATTAGACTAAGGCAAGGCCCACCTACGTAGGACATACTCCTACAAAGGAGGGCCCGTTAACATAATCGAGTCCAAAAGTCGGGGGATGTCTCACGTGAACCTTTCTTCGAACAGGACTAGGCCCACCCGCCGAATCCTAAGGAAGGCCTACATTTCACAAGTCACCCGTCTAGGTGTCTTTTCCGAGTCTTTTTTCCTCTTTTAGTCTCGTTCGGGATGTACTTTCTATTTCGGGATTTTGGACTAATTTCTGATTACATGGTGTTCTTACAGACAGGCCACCCGAAACCAGACATCAACGCAAAATGGACGAGTTGAAAAATGCTCTAACCAAGATCGAGACCTAACTGGCCGCCATCCAGGCCAATCAAGCTACCTTGTCCACCCGCCTGAGCACCGTAGAGAAGACGGTCCCCATCGAAGGAGGTGAGCCCGCCGGGCCCATGGCTGAACTGGTTAGTATTGTTCGTAGGCTTGAAGAACAAGTCCATTTATCGACGAATAACTCGATCCACACCGAAAATGCTCGTACTTATTCACCTTTGGATAACGAGCTACCTGCTAACCTCAACTTAACGGGACTTCCTATGTTTGAGGGTACCGAAGACCCGGTCCACCATATCCGGGCTTTCAAAGACTTCATGGCGGTAAAGGGGGTGAAGTCAACTATGTTCAAGCACTTATTCCCTTCTTCCTTGGAGAAACACCTTAAGGCCTGGTTCTACAGGCTCGACCCCAAGAAATACAAGACTTGGGATGATGTGGCGACCGGATTTGCTCGGAACTACGCCGATAACACTGAATCCAGACTACAATGCGTACTCTGGAGGTAATGGTCCAAGAGCCCAAAGAGGGATTCACAAAATATCTGCAAAGGTGGAGGGCCGAGAGTGTGAAGCTGGTCGACAAGCCCGACGAGAAGGCTCTAGTGGAAGCCTTCGTCAAAAATCTACTCCCATCCTACCGGGTCCACCTTCGGTACGCTATCATCCCAAACTTTGCTGTCCTTACTGAAATGGGCACAAGGATCGAAGATGATCTAAGGTTAGAGAGCCTGACTAAGGCTTCTACCAAAGGCTATCAAGGGGCTAGTTCGTCCACAAACAAGCCCACACCTGCAGCTGCAACCCGCAGCATCTTTGATGAGGTAAATCTACTCGACACCTCATCCAGAAAGAATACACCGAATCGGGTATTCACAGATATAGGGACTACCTATACTTATGCCTTACAAAGGCTATCTTCAAAGGGTCTGATTCAACCCATATGCCCAACTCCAGAGCCTCCAGCAGAGAAGAGGCCCAAGTACTACAATGCTCAAGCCTACTGTCAGTATCACCGGGGCAACGGACATGATACTGAAAAATGTTGGAAGTTAAAGCATTTAATCCAAGATCTTATTGAGAGCGGGAAAATCCCGTTGCCCGGAGACAAGCCGAGCAACAAAGACAACCCGTTCAGTGCTCACGCAATATTCACGGGGGAGGTAATCGATTGTTCTCACCTCATTTTGTCCTTTTATCCCACAAATTAATGGGATATGGTTCGATGACGAGGACGACGTATACCTAGCCAAAGGGGAGGCTGTCCCTATCACCCTCGAAGAAGTGCGAAAAGCCAAATCCAAGGCTCTAGCCACCAACCACCTCGCCGCTACTGGGCGCGCCACTTCTACATCCGTCACTGAACCTGCCAGGACGGAGCCAACCCCCGAGGAACCAAGCAGTGACACGGCCTTGGTCCAACAAATGAAGAGGGTTCGAGCTGATCTAACTATATGGCAACTACTGGTTAGCTCGCAGGCTCATCGGGAAGCACTGACTAAGGCTCTCGATGAAATCAAGGTCGACTCAGAAGCTACCCCCGCTGAAATGGTAGCCACCATCATGCCCTACCTTAAGGGCAAATCCAAAGAAGAAGGCCCACTCATAACCTTCTCTGAAGTTGATCTACCTCCATTTGGGCCCAATCATAATCTGGCCCTATATATTACGGTCATCTGCAAGGGTAAGTACCTCCCGATGACCCTTATTGACGACGGATCAGTCGTGAATGTCCTACCATTGAGGACTGCCAAGGCCCTCGGCATTACTGATGCCGACTACCTCCCGACAGCGCAAACTATTCAGGCTTTCGACGGAAGCCCAAAACCGGTAGCCGGGGCCGTTAAACTTAAGATCATAACAGGCCCAATCGAAAAGGAGTTGGAGTTTCAGGTGATAGACGTCACCTCATCATTCAACCTCTTACTAGGAAGGCCTTGGATCCACGCAGTCAAGGCCGTGTCATCTACCCTCCATCGCAAAGTCAAGATGCCACTTCAAGACGGTATCATAACACTGGAGGCAACACCGATGACCGTGGCTAGCTACAATGCCACGAGCCGGGCCGAACCACGAGGTTTCGATTTCGTGGGTATGATCGAAGAAGAATATCTTTTCAAGCCCTACTTCGCCCCTAGCATCGACACGATGCTACAAAATCTGGGTTACCTACCCGGAGCTACTTCAAGGCCATATCTTCCGGCAGGGAAGATCATTGAGGTCCTAGACAATGCAGAATCCCGACTCGGATTGGGATATACTATAAGCTCGGAGAATGTGGGCCGGGCCTCTGCAATCAAATTTGTCACTCCAGTCTTCGGAGCCATCCAAGTGGGCCTCTACCGACCCACCATCACATATCCCGAGACCAAAACGGCTCGAGAATGCAACTACATCCCCGATGACATATTCACCGTTATCCAGGATGAGTCCGAGAAAAGGGAAATCGACTCTGAGCCCGTGCTGGGGCTCTTATTTGGAGAAGACAAGAACGTCCCTGCTCCGAAAGATGACTTGGTCAACTTGATCCTCCGCAGCGATCGGTTCGACCCAACCAAGCTCATTACCGAGGTCGGCGCCAACACCGAGACGAGGGCTTGGAGGAAGACTATAAAATGGACCGACAGTCAAGGACGGGTCTACAAGCTAACCGCCGGCGAAGGAGACATGCCGGATACCGAGTCTGAGTCCGAGTCTGAGTCTGAGTCAGAGTCGGAGTCTGAGTCCAGGTTTAGAGGGTCTGGTGCTGGAGTCGAGTCTGTAATCCCTCTTCCCTTAGCCACCGAGGTCTCAGGGTCTGTCCCAAGACCTCTCCCTATCCCGCCATTGACCAACGATCAGATGGCAGCTCTATTCGAGCTATTTTCAAAATTCACCATTAATAATAATAACGAACACCGTTCTGCTTACGACTTGTCTTATTTCCAAAATTTTCTCAATTTCAAAAATTTTATATGCAATGACATTGAGAAACCCGACGAACAGGTACCTCTACCACGACATCTGGTCGAGCAGCTCGAGCAAAGGGAATCCCGAGATCCGGTAATCGAAGAAACCGAGTCCATCAACGTGGGAACCACTTTAGAGCCCCAGATGCTTAAGTTGGGCCAATCTTTAGATCCAGAGGAGAGACAACAGTTCACGGACCTCCTCCTAGAATTTAAAGACGTCTTTGCATGGTCCTACAAGGACATGCCGGGAATAGATCGAGAAATAGCTGAACACCGAATACCCATCAAAGATGGGTGCAGACCGGTAAAGCAGAAGCTCAGAAGAATGAAGCCCGAATGGTCTCTTAAAGTCAAGGAAGAGGTCGATAAACAATTCAAAGCGGGCTTTATACAAGTGTCTGAATATCCAGACTGGGTCGCAAACATCGTGCCGGTACCCAAGAAGGACGGCAAGGTGCGGGTATGCGTAGACTTCCGGGACCTAAACAAGGCCAGCCCAAAAGACGATTTTCCGTTACCACACATCGACATATTGGTGGATAATATGGCCGACCATGCCCTTCTATCATTCATGGACGGGTATGCCGGATACAATCAAATTAAAATGGCAGAAGAGGATATGAGTAAGACTACCTTCATCACGCCTTGGGGTACTTACTGTTACACCGTCATGCCATTTGGGCTGATCAATGCAGGAGCCACTTATCAAGGGACCGCCACCACCTTATTACACGACATGATGCATAAGGAGGTGGAGGTCTATGTGGACGATATGATCGTTAAGTCTAAAGACCGAAGCGGGCACATCACGGCCCTAAGAAAGTTCTTTACCAGACTGCGAAAATACAACATGAGACTAAACCCACAAAAATGCAGCTTTGGGGTAACGTCAGGCAAATTACTGGGCCATATCGTCAGCCAACGCGGCATCGAGGTCGACCCAGCTAAAATCAAAGCCATCACCGAGATGCAGCCACCCAAGACCGAAAAGGAAATAAGGGGGTTTCTCGGAAAAGTCCAGTATATCAGCCGGTTCATTTCAAAGCTAACCATGGTATGTGAACCCATTTTCAAGAAACTGAAGATCGGGGAACGGGTGCTATGGGACGACAAATGTCAAGCAGCTTTTGACAAAATCAAGGAGATTCTGTCTGCTCCGCCGGTATTAATGCCACCTCAACACGGTCTGCCTTTGTCGTTATATCTAACAACAACCGAGACAGCCATGGGGGCTATGCTGGCCCAGACCGTTGATTCAGAGGAACGGGCTATTTACTACATCAGTAAGAAGTTCCTCGAGTACGAATGCAAATACACAATGCTCGAAAAGACATGTTTAGCATTGGTTTGGGCCACTAAAAAGCTCCGACATTACATGCTTAGCCACGAAGTACAGGTTTTATCCAAAATGGATCCAATCAAGTACTTATTCGAGAAGCCCATCCTCAACGACAGGATGTCAAGATGGACTTTAATGTTATCTGAGTTCGACCTCAAGTTTGTACCATTAAAAGCCATCAAAGGCCGGGTAGTTGCCGAGTTCCTCGCTGACAGCCCAATATCCGAAGAGGGCCACACTGATACATGGGCCTTTCCTGACGAAGTCATATTCCATACCGATACCAAGACATGGGATTTGTATTTTGATGGAGCATCCAACTTCCGAGGATTTGGGGTCGGAATTCTATTAATCTCACCCCAAGGGGAACACACTCCCTTATCCATCAAGCTGGACTTCGACGTAACCAACAACGCAGCCGAATATGAAGCATGCATTCACGGGCTGCAAGCCGCCGCTGATTTAGGGGTAACAAACCTCCGGGTCCACGGTGATTCATCATTGGTCATCAATCAAGCACTCCAAAAATGAAAAACTCGGAACGCCAATCTCGTGGCTTACCAAGCGCGAGTACGGGTTCTAGAGAAACAATTCCAGAAAGTAGAATATATCTACCTGCCTCGGGAAGAAAATCAGTTTGCAGATGCACTTTCCAAATTAGCATCTTTACTGAACATCCCGGATCACCTGACCAGCATGCCAATCTGTGTTGAAAGGCGGTCAGAGCCGGCCTACATCCATTCCATTCAAGATATCGAGATAACTGACCCAGAACCTTGGTATCAAACCGTCTTAACATACCTGACAACGGGAGAATATCCCGCGGGAGCTGAAAATCGGGCCAAAAAGGCCCTACGAAGATTAGCAACCCAATTTGTTCGTACTGATGACGGGCAATTGTACAAAAAGACGGCACAAGGGGCCCTTCTTCTATGCATCGACAAAATACAAGCCGAAAAAGTCATGGCCGAGGTCCACGACGGTGAAAACGGCCCGCATATGAACGCCCATATGCTATCCCGTAAAATCATGAGGCTCGGGTATTACTGGAACACCATGGAGACAGACTGCCAGTTATACGTCAAGCACTGCCATAACTGTCAGATCTTCGGTAATGTACAGCATATGCCATCTTCCTTATTATATACCATGACATCAGCATGGCCATTTTTGACATGGGGTATAGACATAATTGGGAAAGTACACCCTTCCGGGACGGGAGGACATTGCTTCATTTTGGTAGCCATCGACTACTTCACCAAATGGGTAGAAGCCGAGTCATACCGTGTCTTGAACGCCAAGCACGTGGCCAAATTTATCCAAAATAAGATTATATGCCGATACGGGATCCAACACGAATTTATCAGCGATCACGGGACCCACTTCCAAGCTGAAACTACTGCATTACTGGCAAAATACAGAATTCAAAGGCATACATCCTCACCTTACCGACCCCAAACAAACGGAGCGGTAGAAGCGGCCAACAAAACAATTGTCACCATACTTAAAAAGATGGCTGGGAATTATCGGGACTGGCCCGACAAGATACCTTTTGCCTTATGGGGATACCAAACTTCAATCCGCACCGCAACCGGAGCAACTCCATATTACCTGACATATGGAATGGAAGCAGTCCAACCGGTTGAGCTGGAAGTACCATCCCTAAGGATCTTACTCGAAAGCCAAGTACCCGAAGCAGATTGGGTCCAAGCCCGATACGATTCGCTAGTCTTACTAGACGAACGGCGATCCCGGGCCCTAAACAACATTCAAGTATATCAAAAAAGAATCCAACGGGCTTTCAACAAAAGGGTTAGGCCCAGAAAAATCAAAGAAGGAGATTTGGTCCTAAAATCGGTTCGTGCCTTACTACCGGTTGACCCAAGGGGAAAATTCAAACCCAATTGGGCTGGGCCATATTTAGTCAAGAAAATCCTATCGGGAGGAGCGGTGATGCTAATGGACCTGGACGGTAACGAGTTCGTCAACCCGACCAACTTGGACCAGCTGAAGCGCTACTACCCATAAACCCCTGTCTCAATGTCATTTGCAAAAATTTATAAAACTTTGTCTTTTTATAAATTTTCAAAATTATAGACTAGTCAATAAGTTAGAATTAATTATTCTACCGTCGCACATCTCGAATCAATGATCTTGATGTATTTCGAAAATTGCAAAAAAAATCAAATCAATCAAATTTTGAACTACGTTTGGTCTGATTCCGCTAATTGTGGATACGTAGGCAACCCCTCAAAAGGGTACAACCACTGCAATAAATGAAAAGACGGGAACGGTATTCAATAATACGTCTTTTATTAATATCTCGATAAACTCGGGAACTACAAAAAAAAAAAGAACACGGCAAAACTACAAAAAATCACACCAAAAAAATAATAGTAATATTCAAGTAATAAAATACGGAGATTAATATCCGGGCATCTTCCCCTTTCCCTTGTCCTTCGGGTCGCGTGGAGCCCCGAGGTCGTCGAGGTGGGGACGAGCGTTTCCTAATCACCAGGGGAACCTCCTTAGCACGAGCCCGCTCCTTTGACGACGGGTCTTGAATCACAGTCTTCGGCCCAAGTCGGGCTCGCACATGCTCGGGTAGCCTATCCCATGGGCCAAGTCGGTCCTGCACGGCTAGCCTAGGGCCCAGTCTCCTTTCCAAGTCTGTCTGGGGGCTCACTTTCCCCGAGCACCTTTAGCACCAGACCCTTTAGCTTGAGTCTTAGCCTTCTTCTTTTGCCTTGACATTAGACGAACCAGGGTAGCGGGAGTGTCTCCCTCATCAAAGAACCCCCTGTTGTCTTTAGCCTGTTCTCTCCTCAGCAGGTCAAAGGCTTCATCAACCTTCAAAGCAGCTCGGTCTTTAGCGTCACCTGCTTTAGTCCACTTGGTATATGAGTCTGAAACCCAAATCGAATGCCGAGATTTGCAAACGGAATCGAGCCACAAGCCTAGTCTTGATACTAGTGTGGAAATAGTCATCCCGAACTTTCCTAATTTCTATAGAGTCAATTTCAAAAATTTCAAAATTTCGAAATTTCAAAATATCAAATTTTCAAAAATTCAAAAGGTCATTTTTCCCAGCACAAGTCATTTTTACTACCTACGTGTTGCATGCATTTTGTGTAATTTATACAGGTACGACTCCAGCAAGGCATGCAAGCCAATCAAATCTCCCCAACAGCATTTCCCCAGGATGACACGGGATGGGCCAACACACAGGCGCACCCAGGACTTACGCTACAGGTCCAAATTCCCCACGGGAACACTATCATCAAGCACAGGTATGATTTCTGCCTTATGGCTGGCGAGCCCTTCACGCAAGTCTAATGGACTATAAACGACCCGACCGGAAGTCTACCAGGTCTTAACAGGCTTGGTAGCTACTCTGACTTTTTCCAAGCCTCGGTCAGAGTGGGGGCTCTGTAGACACCCACATTTTGACTGCCAGGTGTCTATGACAGTTTCCAAAAATCACCCGATGATGATCGGACGCTAACATGTTTCTACGCGCTCGGATACGGGCTCAAATCCATTAATCGCTGGCTAACACACTTACAGAGTACAAATATCACAAAATCAACCTCGAATCCAGGCCCAGCGGACCATTCCGAGTCAAACAAGACTAATTTGGGCAAAAACCGACACTGAAAGTAAAACCGACTTTTCACGATTGGGTCAACCCCGGTCAAAGTCATTTCCGAGACACACAAAACAACCATACAACCATCAAAAGTCCAAGTCAAACACAAAACTCATCAAGCAATCGAGGTCAAGGTCCAAAACAAGACCCGTGCGACCCATCTAGGCCACTCGATCGAGTGACCTATCCACTCGATCGAGTGGGCCGACTTTGAGCCCGCCGGCTGGCATAACGGGCCACTCGACCGAGTTGGCCTCCTACTCGGTCGAGTAGCCCTAAATCGATGCCCTAGCTTTTCCTATATAAGCAACCCCCATGCACACATCTTCAACACTTTTACACAACCTTTACAACCCTAATACATCCTAAGAGCAATCCTACACTACATCCTTTACAAACCCTAGACAAACCCTAGGAAAACCAACAATAGCAAACCCTAAACCTAGTTTCTAGGAATTCAACCCGAGCCACCACAACTTAGCCTCCATACACCTCGAAGACTCTCGTGTTGTAGCCGCGTTTACGAGCCTTTTTCCGAGACAAGAACATGTAGGTTGAGGGTGACAAACCTCGTTCTCCTTTCTCTTTTCTCTCGTCGTCCATCTCCTTTTTTTGTTTTTTTTTATTTATTCTTTTTTTCGTTTATTATTATTATTATTATTATTATTATTATTATTATTATTATTATTACTATTACGTTGTTATTATTATTATTATTATTATTATTATTATTATTATTATTATTATTATTATTATTATTATTATTACGTTATTATTATTATTATTATTATTATTATTATTATTATTATTATTATTATTATTATTATTATAAACTGGAGCTTGCATTAATAACGAAACAAATTACAAGAAGTTAGTGGGTAGCCGAGATACTATCTGGGCACCCACTCCCTTAGCGATGGAAAAACTAAGACGGGTAAAAATAAAGCAGCTGCTCGAGCTCCCGCGTCCTGAGAGATAGAGAATTTCTGAATCCGCTTGAGTAAAGCAGCTGCCTCCACGTCAAGCTCCCCTAGAGAAGAGAAAGAGAAAGGTAGGAACCCGTACCCAGTCTTGGTGCACAAATCTCCATACTTGGCGCACTTGCGCTGAGCAGCATCAGCGACCGCGCGGCCAGGCAGAAAATCAGACATCGCGGACTGAGTCAAAGGGGACGACCTTGTCAGATCGACACACACATCGCGCCCCCTATCCCAGGAATACAGAAGTAAGTCCGCCGGGCGAAGGGGCTTGTCGTGCCCATCAATCAAACCGATATCCACCTCCTTACCGGCCGAAATACCAGATCGGAAGCAGATATCCAAAAGGGTGTCGCGAACCAGGTTATGTCTATGCTTAATGCCAACGGTACCAGCACACGACACAGCATGGTCCCCAAAAATGTCCCCAACACAAACCCGGGAGCAGGCAGAGCAAGGCTTAGGTACCGGGAACAAAGGGACACCTAACCGATAGCTAAGGACAGAGCGGTAGGTCCTCCCATTCATGGTCTGCCCCAGCCCAGAGATGGGTACAGCGCGCAACCAGTCAGATGCGTGGGCACCCTGCAGAGACTTCCATAATACCACCTGTCGCCGAGTCAAGGAGAAAACCGATTCTACCGAGGCAGCAACCTTCGTGAAATATATATCTGCCAATTTCTTCATGAGTTTGGGGGCAGCGATCTCACTAGGATTACGGAAAAGGTCGGAACCGGTGGTCTCGCTAAACAGAGCCAAGGCCGCATCGAAGGTCGGCCCGGAAGTAGAGACGGCTGAAGGCCGAAGGAGCAAAGCCTGCAACTCAGAGGACTGAAGGCGAGAAGCCAAAAAGGCATAGTGCAGGACATCCCCGGCGCTGTAGACACCCAACCCTCCCAAATTAAAGGGCAGTGTAGAAAGACGCCACTGCCAATCCCCGAACCCGGGGCCGGACGCGGTGACAATGCGTTCCAGGCTAGACCGCAAAGCCGCGTCAAAGGTCTGAGCCGAGTCGAAGACCGAAGGGGGACAGGTACGCAGAGAGAAAGAAAGCTTAGAAATACCGGCACAAGCACGAAGTAACAACAGCTCGCACTGAGGGTCCTCAATCCTGGCAACCGAATCCATAAGCTCAATGGCTCTCGAAACTCTCTTCGCCACAAGCTCACTGTTGAAAGCACGGCAGATACTGACAGGGCCACCAAGAACCTTGACACCACGCAGCGGTCGAGAAATATCGGGAGGGAAAACACCCGGTAGTCGACTCCTAGGGTCTTCCTTAGGCCAAAATACCTCAGTTTTTCCGACATTAAGGTGAAGGCCCAAGCGAGGACCATCCTCCATAATCAGCTCCAAAATCTTCCCCACGACCAAGGTATCCCCAACAATGGTGCCATCGTCCAAGTACCAAGCCTGCAAGCTCAAGGGAAAAGAGTCTCGGATCTTGCAAATCAAGGGATGCAAGACCAAAGCGAAAAGAAGAGGGCCCAAAGGGTCACCCTGCTGGACCCCCAGACAAGACCAAAGGCTGTGCTCCCCGTAGAAAAGCCTGGCAGGCCGAGAGTAACAAAACTCGACCCAGCGGGAAAGAACAGGGCAACAACGGCGAACCTCGCGCAACATGACCTCCCGGTCGACCAAATTAAAAGCATTCTGGAAGTCAACCAAAAGCATGGAAAGGCCCACGTCCCCACCACGATCCTCAACAAACCGGTTCAAGGCGTGCAAAATGGCCTCTCCCCCACCGGAAACCCCGACCCCAAACTGGAGGCCCTCAAAATACCCGCAAAGTGACGGACCAATCAGAACAGCCCCAACCTTGGAGACAAGGCGTCTCCAAACCGTGCCCACAGCAATAGGACGGACCCCACCACCTGGTTTAACAAGCGGGGTGAGCGGAGCACTAGCGATGTACTCACTGAGAACCTGCGGGCATCTGCCCTCGAGAAACAGGTTAACCACCCTAGTGATAGAGGTAATCAGATCATCCGAGATAGCAACCGCGGCCCCGCTCAAACAATCCAAAAGATGTTGGGCACGAAAACCGTCCCGTCCACAAGAAGTGCCCCGCGGAAAACTCCTGATCATATCCAACACGACGATCGAGGACGCGACGAGCTGAGGGTGAGCGGCAGGCAAGGGTGGCAAGGAAGGGGGCGGAACAGAGGGGTGCTTATCCTTTAACGCCTGCAGAGTATCAGCCGTGTAAGGGGCAATGCCAGACGAGGAAAGCACCCGGACACCGGCAGCATAATGACCATCACAAATCTTCCGCCGACACTGCCGCAAGTTAACCTCACTAGAGTCAGGGTCCTCCTCCAAACGGAGAGAAGGCCCCTCCTCAGCTAAGGTCTCCTGCAGAAGCAGAGCAATACCACCAGGGGCACCCCAAGTACGAATGGCACTAGCAATACACTCCTCCTGACGCTGGCGCTTCACGACAGCTCTACACTCAAGGTTACTCCTGGGGGAAAAAGACTTAAGCACACAGAGAGGTAAAATAAGCAAGCTAACCCAGCGAGAAAGATCGTCAGGGGAGTCAGCCACCGCATCAAGGGCCCCCCCTGAAGATCCTAGAAAAGCCAAGGCGACATCTGAGAGGGACAGATTTCACAGTGCGCACCCCTACCGACAGCAAGCGATCCAGAGAAGCCACGTCAAGGCAACCCAACCCAACAAGCCCCACAACATCGCCTGGAGACGAAGATGGAGCGAGCGGCCGAGGGATGCCGTAAATAAAGAAACGAGTAACTCCGTCGCCACAATCAGGGGGTGCAACAAAATCAGACCCCGACCCGTGCCGACACTTGGCAGAAAGAGAATGCGTGGTAAAGCAAACCCCACAAAGCCAAAGACTCATACGCTTAAGGGTAACCTCTGCCTCAGAAAAAATAGATAAACTAGAAGAAAGAGCCTGACGCGTAGTTACCTGATCATCTCCAAGGCCATGTCGTTTTCGGAGGTGGAAGATGAGAGAGGTTTTAACCAGACCGTTCCCACCATTATCACAACACCCAGAAAGACCGACGAAGGGGCAATGAAAACGCGCGAGTCCCGGCATGAAGAATAGGCAAGGCGGGACGCGGGGAAAAGCAGAAAAACAACCACAGAGCACACAAACGGCCACCAAGTAAACCGACAACACCTGAAACAAAAAAGAAAAAAACGACCAAAGGAAAATAGAACAACCAACAAGAAATGCGGCGAGCAACCAGCAGCCACCAGGCAACACCGCGAGACCCGAGCCAAAAGAACAGCAGAAGATAAAAAAACAGAACAACCAACAAACGGAACCCGCACGAGGAACAATCAACAAGAAGAGCAGCAACGAGCAAAAGCAAACCCGGAAAACATCAAAGAAACAGCCAGCAAAGAACACAGGAGGCAGAGAAGAGGAACCCGCTGACTGGCCGGCAACGAGAAGACAGCAGCAACAGCAGCAGCGACACACGGAAGAGAACAACGGTAGGTAGGCTCAGACCCGCGATACACAGAAAACAGCAGCAACTCAGGCAAACAGAAACCGGGAAAACCAGCGGGAAAACAGAGGGCAGAGGGACAGAGCAGTAGCTCCGGCGGGAAAGCAGAGGAAAACAGAGGAACACAACAGCAGCTCCAGCGAGAAATCCGGCAAGCAGAGGACAGAATTCAGGGAGAATTCCGGCAAGAGGAAGGGGAAGGAACAACAGGAGGGCGACGGAGGAAGAAGGGAAGGTAGTCGGCAAGAAGGCCGGCGTCAGGGCAGCAGCAGACAACCGACGGCAAAAGAAAACAGAAAACGACGCTGGACGAAAGTACCCACAAAGGAAGAGGAGACGACAAGGGGGGGGGGGAGGAAGAAAGGTCCGGCCAGTGGCGGAAGGACAGCCGGAAGGGAGGAAGGCCGGCGGCGGCAGAAACCCTAGGCGCAGGGGTGACGCTCGCAGATCGCACACCCTCTCTACCAGATTTCTAATTCCGTTATTATTATTATTATTATTATTATTATTATTATTACGTTATTATTATTATTATTATTATTATTACGTTATTATTATTATTATTATTATTATTATTATTATTATTATTATTACGCTTATTATTATTATTATTATTATTATTATTATTATTATTATTATTATTATTATTATTACGTCTATTATTATTATTATCATTATTACGATTATTATTATTATTATTTACCTCGTTATCATTATTGCATCATAATATCGGTAATATCGTTAGTCTCAAAATATTAAAATACTCATTGATTTGTGTCAAGTGAGAAGGATATCGGGATAAGAAAACACGAATATACAAGTGTACTGCACACAGCGTTGACGGTCGCTTATCCCGGTACCCCGATTATTTGATTATTGAGATGAGTCAACTTAAACAAGAATTCGTCTTTATTTCTCGTCATTATCATCTTTAGTATTGCATTCATCAAATTTTCTAAAACCAATTTTAATAAGGGTCGAAACCCGTTGACACGGATCCGACATCACGATCTCTAGGGATTTATCGATGTCGGAGAAGTCGAGGGAATCAAGTTCTTTTTATTATTTAATCAAAGAGTCAATCTTTCTAAATCGCATTAAATCAACTTAGGGCAATTTTCGTTGGTGCTAAATAATTGTCAAAACAATTCTTTAGAATTATGACATTATTAACGCGGAGAAAATTTAATCACATCTCAATAATCAATTTAAAGCGATTTTCGACATAAAACACGGTTTTACAAACGAATCTTAATTCGTACAGAGGGCACTCGACCGAGTGCCTAGCCCACTCGGTCGAGTGGCACCTCAAAATCAAGTCAGTATGCTAATCACGATCACCACTCGATCGAGTCTCACAGTGACTCGGTCGAGTGGCTATGTACTCGACCGAGTTGGTCAATAACTCGGCCGAGTACGGTCTTTGACGCAAAACAGAATCAATTTTTTAGGGTCTACTCGATCGAGTCCATCGACCACTCGATCGAGTGACCTCATAAAGACTCAAATTACGAGTCTTACATTGTTCTATTTTCAAAACCCGATAGTATTTCTCGACTTAGGTCAACACGTGCATAATTAATCACATGTATACTATCTTTTCAAATCATGCATCCTCATATTTGCATCTTTTCAATTCAATTCAATATTTGCAAACCGTTATTGTTCGTTATATCGTTATATCGTTACTGACGCGTTTTCTGTTTCTTTTGTCAATTTAATTATTATTTGTTTATTATACTAAATGAACCCGCATGCTAAAATACAACTTGGACGTTAATTTTAGTTGCATTAAATTGACTTAGAAACCCTTTCAATTACATTCGCATGTTTAGGGAAAATAATTCTTTGCATATCATTTTCCCGTTTTACTAGCACGCGTATTAGAAAGTCATTCGAGTTCTTAGTAGAGGCCGCTAATGTGCGGGCGGGGTTGGGTGTCCTTTGTGGGCTTCCCAACACGTACCCTCACCCCTTACTCAGAACCTCGGTTTCCGGATGCCCGAAATCGTTGGCAAACGAGAGTCATTCAATATACGATTAACCGCTCAAGTCGGCATCTATATCGATATGCAAAGGGACGAGCCCTATAAACTCTGACATCGGAAATGGGCCGTATTTTGTATACGGCCCACTACGACATAGAGTGGGCTCGAACGGTTCCGAATAACCATAAAATTCGGTGGCGACTCCACATAGACCTAAATTTCAATTCGATCCTTCTCATATGGAGATTCATTCGTCTACCCAAACCCGCGCGTGGCCGCGTCGGGGTGGACCTATGTCATGTCCACAGATGGTAAAATTCTAAATTGTTAATTCGAAAATGATTATATATGTTTGATAGATAATACTCCGTATAACTTACTATATATTTCATGTATTTAACATTTATTGGTAGATTTTAGCATCCGCGGCAACAATGTTTCGGTTGGTTCAGATGACGAATCAGATTAGTATGAGTAAGTTACTGCTTTCACCTTTATATTATCACCTTATGTTAACGGTTTTATGTTTTAGATTGATGTTTACGGGCCGCAAATTTATGTTTACATCTCTTGACGTTTTTTTTTCGATCTCCATATTTTTGCAGGTACGAAGTCTCGAGATGTAACAACCTGTATTTTTCAAATAGTGTTAAAATTTTAAACATTTATTTAAACCAAGTTTAACGTTTGAAAAATTATTTTCGTAAATAAAATATTTTATTTTCATTAAACTAAAAATTATTCCGTTATAAAAACACGAGTATTTATTTATCGAATTATTAAAATTTTATCTTTCATTAAATAAAGTTTAAAAAACTCAAAAATATATTGACCTGTCATTTTGACATTTTCTCGTCTTGTAAACATTTAATAAATTATCGAATTCTTAAGTTAAAAATTTCTTATAAACTTTTGTCTCATAATACTATTTACCGTCTTATTTTACTTACCATCTCACAAATTCCTTTTTAAAAATAAATTTTATGATTTCCATTATTTTAATTCGTAATCTTATATTTCAACTTTTTAAGAAAGAAAGAAAGACGTTTGTACAAGAATCGGACCGAAACATAGACTTCTTTTAAACCTCCCTGGACTCCCACGTCAAATTCTCATGCATGCATTCTCTATTACACCTCTCACTCCTACTCACTAACCTACTAATTCTAGTTTTGCTACACCTAACTAAGCCTAATTGCCTACTTCTACTACCTACATTACACTACTCACTACCTTGTATGACACACATCACTACCTATCTACTCCCTACTATTACTACAACCTACGTACTAAACTCACTAACTTACTATATATATAGTATGTGCTCCTACTCCGTATATATTACTACTACTTACTACGGAGTACTTCATTACTACTCCGTAATACATTACTACTACTACTGCGTAATATTACTACTACTACTACATATTACTCGTACTACTTACATACTAGTACTACATATAATACTTACTACTTAATACTTCATATTCCGTACTACATACTATATTTACTCCTTCGTCCTTCTTTATATAATTGGAGCATCGGGAATGAGGAGCTTCTCAGTAATTGATGAAATCACTTTTCTACTACCGTATTTGGGTCAAATCATTTTGACCCGAAAATTTCTTTAAAAGAAGGAAAAAGAAGACTTTTCTAACGTAGACGATATTATTGACCCCGTCGACCTATAATTCTTAATAACGTTAATAAATACTCCGTAATAGCTATTAAGGTAACCAAACTTTTCTTCTAACAACATTTCTTATATATAAGTATATTGTGTTACTTAATAAATTGCTTACTTAAATATTTAGGCTTATTAACTTATTTGTACGACTAAATTACTTATGTATATATAAAAATATTACGTGATATTTATTTGTGTTATATATTTTATTATGACTAAATTCAACTCGATTAAATTATCACTTGTTCAATTTATTTACTTAACACCTTTACATTTCTGTTTATATGAGAAATTGAGAAAATGAATAAAAGAACTTAAATTAATAAAATTTACTTATATCATTTTCATTGTATTTTATTTATTTAATTCTATTTGCTATGTATATTTATTCTATGTACTTTATATTTGTATGTATTTTATATAATTATAACTTTGGTCATATTTAATTTTCTTTAGTACTTTTACATTTGTTTATATATTAATATATTATAATAATATAGTAAATTAGTAACCTACAAAATGTTTTTATTTTAATAAAATTTCACTTATTAGTTTTATATAGTTAAAAGAATTTATAAATTTCATTTTCTATAATAAATGAATTTATTTTATTCCGAAATTTTTACACGATATTTATAATATTTTAAAAAATGATTTTACGTCAAAATTTTGTAAATCGATTAAGTACGACTTAATTTATATTTCTTATAAAATTTTAAATTTTTCGGAAACTATGAATTTTAAAATAATATTTTTTTTATTATTATTATACCTTACATTTTATTTTTATATAAAACTTCATTTTAAAGAATTTACTATTATAAAAATATTATACGATATTTGGGATATAATGGTTTTCGAGTGACACTTGAGGATTAAAGTATAACGTTGTCACACTGAAAGTAGGTATTTGAGGATTTGACTGTTTGAAATGAGTCCGACCAATTATTGAAGGTCACCAAATAAAATACTACTTGTTCACGAGCGGCTTTTATATAAAGTTTACGATGCGAGTCTGGGACGAATAGCTTGTGTTAGATTCTACCATGCGTGGTGTTTCGACTGCACTTGTAATGAAAAGCAGACTCGGAGGCCGCGGTCCGAGAGTCGACCTAGTGTTTAAGGTAGTCGTCCTACGGCAGTGAGAGCTGCGGTTCAAGAGTCTACGTAGGGTATGTGCGCATGTATAGACAAGTACTTGATCAGTATTACCACCTAGGTAGCGGGGGCAGAACAAGATTCTGAAAACTGCGGGTTCCCTCTTGGTGATGAAGAGAATGCAATCATCAGCTTTCATTTCAGCCCAGAGCCCCGTTTGAATAAACGTATAATATAATAGAAATTCGGGTCCAATTGAGCCTTATGGGTGAGATGTAAACCTCATAAGATCGGTTCGGTCTACGAGTCGGTAACACGGTTACTTCTATTGGTGAGATGCAAGCCAATATGGAGTAGCGGTGATACTAGGAGCCACGAATCGTGTGTTATTCTCTGTTTACGTGAAAAATGATTTTTAAAAATCAAATGGCTGTCAATGTCCCATCTTTTAAACCTTATCGTTTTCATCACCTCACATGTTGTTTAATTGAATTACAGGAAACTATCTGTTACGTGATATCCTTTAATATTTTTGCAAGCATATTATTTATTATTCACATGATTGTCTTATGTGTTCGAGGTGATGTTAGATGAAAGGCTTGGTTGCTGTCCCGCTCAGCGTCCACTGTTTTACTTTTTGGAGGTCTAAGACGTTGGGGAATCGAGCGAGAGAGATTTAATAATATGTTTGTATAAAATACAATCTATATTCTGTACTAAGTGAATCAAGACTATGTAATTAATAGTCGTTTGTTGTAAGGATCCGTAGCGATCCAGATTTGTTTACCCTCTGATATAATTTTAATTAAATGACTTAGATAATTTTCCGCATTATCTACTATTTTAAGTCATCGAAAATCTGGGTTGTTACACAAGAACTATTTGTTAACTTGAAAATGCGGGACGGAGTTACAACTTAGAATAGTGATTTAGCTTTTTTATTTTTTAATTGAACTCTTCTTCAGAGCATTTATTTTATTTATTACAGTCTTGTAGCTTTTTCGCTAACCTCTCTTGGTTAAACTACCATTTATTT